>CM024533.1:36273669-36693961 GCA_014182385.1 Eucalyptus viminalis
TCGGTAGGGGAGCGTTCCGCCTTAGAGGGACCATCCTTTCACAGATTGGGTTCTCCCTGGGCGATCGAGCCCTATCTTTCTTTTTCATATATATTGGCTGCTCCGGGGGGCTTGCCTTGGGAATTGCTTTTGTTGTGAGGACCTTACTCACTACCGAAGCGGCGCCATATATTGGGAATATGATGATGCCGTCTGGGGCGGCTTCGGAGGCGCTGCCGCAGGCACCAGCACCGACGGCCCCTGATCAAGGGCAGGTAGCCTTCGACAAATAAACTCAACGGGGACGGCAGCTTTACTAATACGCACGAACCTTTCCCGCACAAGGTTGCTTATTTTTCTAATTTTGTTTCATGGACAAGTTCATGGGCATTTGGTTTTTCAGTTCCAAAAGCCAAAATTTAGGACAAATTGGATCTTTCGTTTCTTTTTTGTTTGTTTCGAGAAATATATCGATCAAATCCGATTCTTTCTTTTTCTATTGCAGGCCAAAAGGGACAGTCACACCACGAAAGCTTCCTGTGAGAGGTCAATGGTGCTGCAACACCCCGGGCAATAGTCGACAATGTCAGTGATGCAGGAGACGCAATGTCTTTACCTAGGTTAGAATGAGTCTGATTGTCCGGAGGTCTTCAGACTTTAAATAGCAGAATTTGCAAGCCTTTAGAATAGACTGATAGAAAATCTCGTGCTAAAGAGCGTGGAGGTTCGAGTCCTCTTCAAGGCATAATATTGAGAAATTCTCACCATTTTTTAAACCTTCCCAGTAGATAAAAATAATCTTTTTTGTGAAAATATGATATTTTTAAAGGAATTCAATTGATGAATTGTAAGGAATCAACATCTGAGATCTCCAAATGTTCGGGAGTTCCTCTATTCAATCATTTTCCTTCTTCTTGTTGCTACATATATCGTTCGTACACATCTTCTCTTTGTTTCCCGAGCCTATAGTGAGTTACAGACAGAGTTCGAAAAGGTCAAATCTTGGATGATTCCATGTGAAAGTCATTAGTTCGAGCCTGATTATCCCTAAAACCAATGCGAGTTTTTCTATTTTGACTTACTCCCCCGCCGTAATCGAATGAGAATGGATATTTTTATTATTTTTATTAATTTCTAGACGCTTACCTAGCCAACATTTAGATCCGGCTCTACCCAACTTTTTCTGGTTCACCTCAACATTCCCCACTTGTCCGACTGTTGCTGAGTATTTAGGAAAAATTTGAGTCCAAGACAGGGAAAAATGGCAGATGAATTAAAGATCACCTGGCTTGGCATCTGAATTCTCCAATTGCTTTCTAGATGACAATATGGCTAATGATGACACTAGAGAGAACCTTCTTTTTCTTCTATAATTGACCGTGACAAAGGTATCGGGGTCACCATAAAATCTTCAAAAGATGAAATAAACATTGCTAAAATCCCGGTACAAAAACTCTCTCTCTCTCTCTCTCTCTCTACATTTTTTTTTTTGCCGAACAATTCATGTTGCCAAAAAAAAAAAAAAAAAAAAAAGCTATATTCTAATCACCGTTTCCTCTCAATTTTTTCCTCTGCTTCCTTCGCTGGTCATGTAAACCTGCAAGAAATAGCAACAGATAAATAAGGTAAATCAGCATCTGATCCCGAATTCCCAATGAAAAGGAATGGAAGGGCTTGCATCGAAAAGAATCTGTATAGTTTTTGAAGAATACGTTTTTTCTCCGCTTTTCTTTCTCTCTTCCGAGTTTCAATGCCTTTTCTTTTGTCTGCCGTCTCCTTCACATCAACGCGTGTCTGAAAGAAGCTTAGAACATTCAAATGGCCATACGATAGAGAAATAACAGCACAGCATGATTCCATGAAGACGCAAAGTAGGAGAAGAAAATTCAATCACTAAGAGACGATGGCAAACTTGCACTCAAGATACACTCGAGCAAATGAAAAAATGCCGACTCGACATCATCAATTTTCTGTCAGGATGGAAGGCAAGGAATGAAACACAAGGAATGCATTACTGTGGGTTGCCAACATGGACTTGTAGCACAACTTATGCTCATTTGGTTCTCCATTAGGCCAAGAGATCACACATAAGTGGAAATGATGACAAAACTATGAACTAAAGAACATATGGAGATTCCCTCCAGCAGTCATCGGGAACAAAATCTGGGATTTAACTAGCAATTCCAATAAACAGTATTGTCTGCCCAGACATTAAGCTTAGCATAGAGCAAGTATACAGCACACTAATTACCTCATCACCAGCATTACGGAGTGCCTGGAGGGGCTCTACACAATCCTGACCAATGACCACTAGCTTCCCTTTTCCGTTTCCGCTGGACTGCATACCTTCTTCTGATTTTTGCTTCGCTATTTGTTCAAATTGATGTTGGAGGAGAGGTGAAACACCAGCCTAAAGGGAGGAAAAAAACATCCAGTCAGTTTATCCAAAACCATCTGATTACCTGCCTGAGAATCACAAATTATGCACCGCAGCCCCTAATGTATATTTTCACTAGTCACATCTTAAATGAGGAAAATCAAATCCAATGTGGTAATGAAACTTCAGAAATGAAAGAGTTACAGAAACTAATAAAATAATGACATCGAGTCAACTTGAAATTTATGATTTGCCATGAGAAAAACTAGAGCTGGAACTCCCTGATTCTTCAATGAGATATAGCACAATGGCATACCATCCACAGTAAACCAAGTAACAGAGCACTACAGAAACAAATAGAAATGCCTTCTAGCTTGTGCAAGTCCCCACTTTTTTGTTTCTAGAGGGTAAAAGAACATAACAATAAATAGAAAGTAGCAAATTTGACAAGAGCTGAAAATAGCTTTAGTAGAAGATCCCATGTAGAGCAGCTGTATTTGTTATAAACATTGGTTGATCGCAGAAACCCCCTCATAGGATCAGTTGCACTTTAAAATCTTTGCAATGCCCCATGCACACCCAATCTTTCATATTGTTGCAAATGCCCCTCGTAATATTTTAGCCCCAAAAGTGGATGTATGTAATTCTAAAATGTTAAAAATATCCTTTGTAGCTCTTTCATTTAGAGAAGAAACGTGCATTTTTTTTTTTTCCTCATAAAATTCAATGTTAGCTCTTTCATTCAAGCTGTTCACCATCAAAACCTATGATACTATCCATTACAAATGAAGAACAGAGATTTCCATACAGAGAATTATTGTAGCCAATTAATAATAAATATATGACCAAAAAGATAATAATAAATCAATCTGCAAAATCATAGCCTGAGATAGATAAGATTTCAAAGAAGAGGGAGCTGTTTGTTTTCTGTCCGAAAAATAAATATTTCACTGAAGGTTTCACAAATGACAGTTTTTACATTTTAAAATTATCTTCAGAAGTTTTATAGCATCCTTTCAGAGAAAAGAAGAAGAGAACCCGCTAAATATAAAGAGTGAGTGTAATTACAACAATTTGAAAACATAGATTGTATTTGCAAAGATTCAAAGTATATGGTGAATTCACAACAGAACCCCTAGGTTTGGAGGGATTTTGAAATTAAAAACCAAACCATTTTTCTGCAACCACAAAGACATTAAGGCTTTGTCAATTACACTCTGCAGGAAAACGCTGTGTTGTTGCAAAAGTGCATAAAAAAACTAAATAAATAACAGTAAATAAGAAAAATTAGGCTTACCCCTGCCAAGAAGCGATGTGAGAATGTCTTTGGTTGCAATGGACGTGAAAGAAGATTTTTGAGGTCCTGCAATATGAGACAGTCATATGATTATAGGATAAGAAGCTGAACTGCCGAAATAAGATTAAAGGGAACACAAAATTTATCCCTCTTTAACTAGAATATATTATCAAGAAGCCCTGCAGATAACCAACTGTTACTTATTAATAGTTAAGAAAGAGGTCAACCTGTTGCAGCTGCTTTAGTTTGTTGGAGCTAACTTTCCTCTTCTTGTGAGCATTAACTCTCTCTTCCTCACTGTCATATTTCTCCACATCTAATTGCAAGGCCTCTGCATTTCGTTCCAACCAGCTTTTCTGGGCCTTCTCCTTTTGAGAGAGAGAGAGAGGGAGGGAAGGAGGGAGAGAACATCAGATGCATAAAAAAATCAAGATCTAAAGTACAACGTTTTGAAGCAGACAATCAATGAAGTTCTGTAATCTATTAAATGGAAGTGTCAACAAAAAGAAAACAAAATCAATTGCTATGGCTTGGTGGCCCTTTTAGTTTCTTCAAATAGCAGTCATCCTGGGAAACGTAATCTTATCAAGTAACAGAAACAGCTCTGCTAATGCTTCCCACTACATATAATATAGTAAATGAAAATGGGAGCAGCTATGAAGGGGAGGCACAAAAGGGATGTAGAAGTAGACAAGTCTTCAAGAGTTTTTCTCCTTTCCACGATTATATGCGCGCTGAGTATGTAAGTCCCAAGCGGGAGTGGAGGTCCCACATCTATTGATAATTTGATTGGACGGTGGCATATAAACTAAGCTGATTTGCGTGTCCAGAAATTGGCTAATACATATAAGGCAGGTGCGTCAGCCTTTGATTTCTTACTCGACTTTCCCTTCCACATGGTAGCATCAAGTTTTGAGTAAGTCTCAAAATACAGAATTTTAGTTATCGCTCACCTGTGTGCCCTCTTTCCCCACCACAGCTGAGCTTTTCTTCTTTCTTTTTGAAGGATTCCAAAACAGTTATGTTTGATTGATGGTAAGAAAGGAAAAAAAAAAAAAGAGGAGAGAGAATACCACTGTACAATGGAAAAGTTAGCATAGGCAGACACACTAAACTGGGGGCTGCTTGCAATTCTTGAAAAGGGACTTAACTTTTCATTTCTCACTAAAACAGAGGATTGTTTATATTTTGAAATTGTGGAATCAAATACAAATGACTCTATATGCAAGATTCGAAAGTTATTGAGATTTGACACGTTACAAATTCAAATAGAAGCCAAATTCCAAAGCTACAAGTGCAAAGATAAAGCAAAAGCCAAAAGCCATCCCAGGCACCCACTTGATTGCGTATCCAACGCACCATCTTTACCGCGACCAGCTTGGTTTGATGATGAGAACTACTATTTATCAATATATTAAAAAGCACAATACAGAATTCTCAACAACCATAGGAAACTTGTGTCAGACAGCTCTGATATTACAATTAGTGACACGGTTTTCAAAGGCAACACTTGTCAAATCAGCTGGCTGAACCATGGATAAGGTCACTAAAGCATATAACAATTAAGCATTGCTAGCCTTAGAGCAGAAAAGGTGGATGGTTCAATTTGTAAGCAAAGCTACAAACATTTCACAATGTCCACGAATCAAGTCTCTCGAGTGTCATTTTCTATTTGGTATTCCAAACGCTCTGGTTCTGATACTATATAAATTGGCAAATATCATCAGAATGACCTATTTAAAAAAACATGAGCATGAGAATAGCTCTGGCTCAGTCCATTCCATTTATATTACAGGTTAGGGGTTGGACCCCTGCCTTGTGCATGCCTAAGAACACTTTTTTCCCCGCAGCCATTGCTGACGAACCAGGTTGATCTGGTCCACAGTTTCAGAAATCAAATTCAATGAGAAAATCAGACGAGACTACAGACTGCTTCATGGTCAAACCAGTCAAACCACAGGTCCAGTCCAGATATCAAATTAAGGTCGGAAATATATATAAACTACTGAATCTTATAGACTTTCTACTGCAAATGCATAAGACTTCTGCATCATAAATTACCTGAGAGTCTTTCCGAGAAATTTCACCGATTTGGCGCGCCAGAGATAAACGTTTCATGATCTCTGGCATGTATGAGTTCTCCAGAGGAAACCGCTGAAAAGAATCCTGAACATAAATAGAAACAATTAATTAAAATAACTGTTCCTCCTAATCTAATTGAATGAACAATCAGGCATGAAAGTAAGAGATCTCGCATTCCTTGCTGTGAATCAACCTATAATTCAACTATATTCATCCTACATTGAAATCAAGCCAAAAAAAATTTCAAGCCTTCATGGAATTTGAATTATCATCCAAATTGGTACATCATGACAAGATTAAGCATTATGGAAAGACTAATTTCTCCTACAATATTGTGTCGCATTTGAAATAACTCTTTTAAACATAACGAGCAAGTGGTATTATAATGTAAAGGAGCTCACCAAAAAGGAGCTAATGCACAAGTTATTGCATTATCATGGAAACAATGTATATATCAAAGAACTAGTTGGATGAATACAATATCAAAATATAAACAGTAAAGAGTGAGTGGGTCAATCTCAAAGCATGTGAACAAAACCTTGATAGAACCTCAATCTATCAATTCATGCAATTCAAAGATTTTATACCTCAAGCTAATGATAATACCTTGGAAAATGATCTACATAGAGAGGCAAATTTTGATGTCTCGTCAGAGGATATTAGTGCTATGCTGCATCCATCAGAAGAAGCTCTGGCAGTCCTTCCACTTCTATGGACATAAACCTAGAAAAATAGGAATATACATCGGAAACAAGTTATGTATAGCAAAAAGAATGGCAAAATACATCAGCCAGGCTTGTTTATCATACAACAAAGAAAATGGGGGAAGTTCTCTACACTTACTTCTGCTGAATGGGGAAGCTGATAATGAACAACAGTTCGAATGCCTGGAATATCAATACCCCTAGCGGCAACATCAGTAGCAACAAGCACACCATGTTCACTTCCACGAAAATGATCAATTGCCTGAAATGATTGAAAAGGAGGAGGGGAAGAGAATAATTCGTACAAATGTATTTGTATGTATATTGCAGACAGAGACACATTACTGCAGATCCTTGACACATTGAGAGAAGAATTTGCCAAGAATAACCATTATGACTTAGAAAACCATTCACCTGACACTTACAAAGTCTGATGACCTATAAATTTATGCTCGGAAGTTTTAAAAAGAGTTCCTCATATTTCATTTCTAATAAATCATAACATGAGAAGACATCTCTACTGAAAAGTGGAACGTTGGGATAGAATGGTCGATTGTCAATTTCTTAAACGCCTCCATGTGTTCAAACCTAAAGCAGTTATCACTGATTTAAATATATAAGAACCCATATTCAGTCATTCCATCTTTTGCAGTTGACCAATGTTCTCAAAGCCCCCTCCCCCCCTTCTTCTTCTTTTTTTTCTCTTTTCTCTCTCTCTCAACCAGATCAACTTTTAAGAGTCCACTCTTCATGGTTTGTTTCTTGTTCAAATGCTGAGAGAGTCATGTTAACCAGCTCCAGTGGTATGTTAGCTCCAATTATCCAGATTTAAAGCTGTAGAGAATTATTCAGACAAATTGAAAGTTTAAAAGACTTGATTGGAGAAAATGCGAAAGTGCAGGGAATAAAAGTGGACCTTTACCATTCAAGTGCAAGTGCAAGTGCAACTTCCGTTTTTCTAAACTACAAGGCATTACAAGATGAAAGCACTCTTTACAATTTGAAAGCACTCAACCAGATCAACTTTCAAGAGTCCACTCTTCACATTTTCTTTTCTTATTCAAGTGCTGAGAGAGTCATGATCACCAGCTCCAATGGGTATGTCAGCTCCAATTATCCAAATTTAAAGCCATAGAGACTTATTTAGACAAATTAAAAGTCTAAAAGACTTGATTGGAAAAAATGCAAAAGTTCAGAGACTAGAAGTGGACTTTTACCATTCAAGTGCAAGTGCAACTTCCATTCATCTAGACTACAGGGCATTACAAGATGAAAGCACTCTTTATAATTTGGAGGCTCATGAATATTTTTTCAGATTCAATTAGGTTGATTATATATTTCATTATCCAAATGATGATCAAAACTTGGGGGAGGGGGAGGGATCTTTTGCATTCAACTCAAAATGACCTTTTCAATTCCTCGATAACAGATATGATCAAATAGTCCACGAATTTTTTTCCAAGTATCAACATCACTTTAAACTGATGATAAGCATGTTATTTATAATCCTAATATGCATTAAACATGATGATAATCGTAGAAGCAATAGATGACAAATATATATGCACCCAAATTGAGAAAATTCCTCTTGACCGACCATGTATGTATACTACAGAAATATCTTCACCAAGCCAACATAAGTTCAATAAGTAATGAAAAATCAAACATCTGATAATGTTAACGATTTAGTAACAAGAAACCTTCAATCGAGCTCTTTGCTGCATCTGCGCGTGCAGAGTCCATACATGGATGCCAAGAATGCGTAAGATAGAGGAAATGTGGCGTAAAGCTGCAATTGATGTGCAGAAAACAATCATGCGACCTAGTCCATGTAGACTCAGAATATAATATAAGTGAGCATCCTTATCTTTTTCCATGCACCTGCAATTTCTAAGTGTCAGTATTGTTGCACAGAATACACAAAATTCAGATTGAATGTAACATCCTATAGTAGAATAATAGTTGAGCAAAAAATACAAGTAATAAAAAGTTGTAACTCAGGGGATGGCTTGTAATCAGGCAAGATAGTACATAGGGGTATATTTGTCAAATAAAGATGTCTCGGCTACCCTAATACATTGACTAATAACTAAAGACTCATGAATGTCCTCAATCATCATAGCCAGATTTTTCCTCATCTATTTCAGTATTCTCACTTCTCACATTAACAGACCTCATACTCTGCAATTGTCACAGCCCGCAAAAGAAAATCTGCTATGACAACAGCATACTAACAACTAAGCATTAACAAGCTGAAGAATGTGAAAATGCTCATTTTGCAAAGGGAGGGTGAAGGAGAACAAAGTGTTGAACACTTGTGGGCATGAGAGACTAGAAAACTCATTAGGTGCTCCAGAAGAAATCATCAGCATCTACTCAACTAATCACTAAGTACCACATGTCATTTCTGAGTGTTCTTCAAAGAAAATATTTTGAAAAAAGTTCAGCACTAGCTCACAACAATCAAATAGAACTTTTACAGTGCAGAGGTAAAGTCATCCACAAGTCGAGCTCTACCAAATCTAATCAAAAGGCATTAGACTAAAAGATACAAAACCTAAGTCAAACTGATCTGCAATTTCATGACCTCTAATTATCCCTAAAGACACTCCTCCAATATTCTCTGGCCATATGAAAAATGACATTTCATACAACTAATCATCCAAAAATTCCACTACTTCAAGACATTATCTTTTGTCAAAGCATCCAGCGCAGGCTCAGTCAAGGCTTTCTTTTATTTGAACCTTTTTCTGATTGGTAAAAACAAAGAAGTAAACTTACTTAAAAAAACATAAATTCTCTGGGCACCAGAGGAATCAACCAATAATTCAAAGCCACCTGATCTTTAATTGCAAAAGGTGAACTGACAAGTTTTAATGACCCCCAAAAAAACACACACAACGCGAGCATGCATACACAATTTTAAAGGCCAGCAGAATGCTTACTCAATAAAAGACTCCTCCAGCTTATTTGCCAAAATTGAGGAATTTGTCAGATCAATTATAGCAGCGTCTTCCCGCATTCCAGCTCGCTCAGAAAGAGTCTCTATGGAGTTCAATCCACCGCTTGTTGACTGCTTTGATCTGGCAATACCCCGCTTCAGCTTCTTACGAAAATCAGCAGATAGAGCAATAGTTGCAGAAAAAACAAAAGTTTGTCTTTTCTTCCTCTGGATGTTAGCGATTGTTACACAACTTTGCATGCTTTGAGGTGTTTCCTCAACAGAACTATTAGTTATTGGAAGCATGTCAATAATTGACTGCAACTCGCGGAAATGTCCATCTTCTATCATCCGATCAGCCTCATCCAACACAAAGAAGGACAAGGAATGTAACTGTAAAATCAAAAGCACAAATTCAACAACAGTAATATCAAAAAAGGCCTTGTTGACTATAGTCCGAACTAACTATTTACCAAGAAAAAACGAAAAGAAACAAAAGATGACGCCACAGAGAGAGAGGGTTAGTTGAAGAGATTCGTCTAAGTAGAAGTTTTTATCTGATTCAAATTGGGCTCACACTCTAGGCCCTTATATCCATCACGTCCCTTCCTATAAGTATTTGGCAACAAATTTGGAATATGCTTCTTAAATATCTATTAAACAACTAAGCAAGTCCTCATTTGCCAAAAACTATCATGATAAGTTGAAGTCTTTAGACAGGAAAATACAGAACCATGATATATCTATGATCCTGATGATGCAAATAAGCATGTGCAGTACAGCACACTGTTCATGTTGATAAAAGTAAAATGGACACATATTAAACAGGAAAACACATTATTGATGAGGCAAAAATTGCACGAAAACATAATTTCTATGAAGAATATGCTTCCAAGCTAACCTCCACGAGATGGATTTCTCCTCCTGACATAAGTTCCCATAATCTCCCAGGAGTTCCAACAACAATCTCAGGCCTTGCTTCTAAAAGCCTCTCCTGTTTTTCTGTTGACATCCCACCAACAATGGGAACTACTCTGATTCTTGCATCCTTGGCAAATTCCTTGAGATGATCAGTGACCTGGAAAACAGACCATGATATGTACTATTATCAGAAGCATCAAAAAGTAAAAAGCCATCTAATCGAGAAATTCTCTTAATTGTTTTGATGCAGCCGTCATGTGACATGGAGTGTCAACACAGATGCGGGGTATTGTCAGATCAAAGCAATCAAATGCTACATCTCAGGTAAAATGGATTGAGCAACACAGATGCGGCAAACTTGTACCTGAAGTGCGAGTTCCCTGGTAGGTGTGATAATAAGGGCCCGTAAAACACCTTTTGGAGCATACTTTTCCACTTCCTCTCCTTTTTCTTCAAGCATCGTGGTTGATTTTTCTCTTTCCTCAAGAAGCCTTTGCAGAATTGGTAAGCCAAAAGCAAGTGTTTTCCCAGACCCTGTCTCTGCCGCGCCTATAACATCCTATAAAATCAACAATGAAAGGAACACCATAGAATTAGATTTGTGCTTAACAGTTAACATAAAACTTTAAAGTCTTCAAACTGACCTTTCCTCGATGAGCAGCAGCAGGAACACAAGCTTTTTGTATTGGTGTTGGTTCCTTGAACCCAAGCCTTTGTATTGTTTTCATAATAAGAGGATGCAACCTCAAATCATTCCATGCATAGAACTCGGCATCATCAACATGGTCGACTTCAGCATCATCCACTTCATTGAGAAGCAATGTGATCAACATTTTAGACAATCGATAACATTTACAAATACATCACGACAATGAATAGAAAGGCTTCTCTCCTAGCTCACTAATGTTTTTTAGGCTAGTCTAATGGCCATTTTCATCAACCAAAAGGAAGACTGCCACACATATTAATGGAAGCTACCCCCATTCAACCAAAATGAAGAATAGAATACTAAAAGAACACGAACCTGCAGGCAATTCATCAACTTTCTTGGTCTCTTTCTTTTGTTTCTTCTTTTTCTTTTTCTTTTTCCTTTCAGTCATCACATTCTCCTGCTGCTGCTGCTCCTCCTCCTCCTCCTCCTCCTCCTCCAAATTGCTTGCAATCTCAGCTTCAACCCCATGATCCACACTGTCTCGTACATTACCATCCTTATTTTTCTTTGATTTCTTTGCTTTCCCTGATTCTTGCTTCACAGCTTTCGGTATATTCAAACCGTACTCAGATTCATCAATCTCTTCGAGAGAAAGAAAGCCTGCAAATTTTTTTACCCAAACAAACCAATGTGAACAACGTAGAAAGCTTAAACCCTACAAACCCTTCTATCCTAATCGGTTCAGAATTCGCATTCAAGATAATATACAGAACTTCAAAAGTCCAACCACATAACGATCAACCTACATTCACTTCTAAATCCCTAACGTCCAGAGAAGTACCCCAAATTCTTCTTCTTTTTCTGTGTGTCCTTTCCTCAGGTTGTTCTCCCATATCCATTCTCATAGCTCAATTGGCACAAGCACCAACCACGCATTCGAATGTGTTCATTGCACCAGCTAAGCAGACGCCACTGTCCGAAGGCAGTCGTTTGTTTCAGCTCATCTTCCCATTCATATTCATATTCATCCCATCATTCTCTCAGCACCACACCACACCACACACATAGCACGAGCGAGCGAGCGAACGAGCGAGATTGCAAGAGAGAGAGAGAGAGACAGACCTCCTTCGAGCTCGTTGGAGCCGATGAAAAGAGAGAAGGCGGACCCGTCGCCGTCGCCGTCGCCGCCGTCGCCGCCGCCGGGGAGGGAGCGAGCCCAGGGGAGCGAGTCGAACCGCTCGATCTCGGGTCCGTGGCGGCTTCTCTTCCGCTTCGTTTTCTTGCTGCTCCTCTGCGCGCGAGTCGGCGCGCCGTCGGCCATAGCCACTGCTGCAGGTCGTCCAAGTTGCTCGGTTGGGAGGGCAACGATTTGGAGCGCTGAAGAGACCTGGCCAGATGCTTGCCCCGCGAGCGTTCGTTTTGTATCTTATTTAAACGGCGTAAATAATAATTTAGGGCGAATTTTCAAATAAAGGATAAGGTTATTTTTTCAAAAAAGACCACGAAATAGACTTTGGAATGCAATCCAAAAGATGCGAAAAGAATCAAAGCACAGCTCGACCAAGACCAAATATTGATCTAAATTGATAGTGGTGGGAATTGTAAGTGGAATCAAAGTCGATCAAGGGAAACTACATTTACATGTGAAATATCGAGAAATCTATGTCACCAATTGAATTAAAAAATAAATTAAAAAATACAAAACAGATAATGAGAGAGAACGTTGCCTTTACAATTCCGTTGGAGCAATCGAATGAGGGCTTGCATGGTAATATTTTTATTTTTCCTGATTTCTGTTATTTTGTTTCCGGAGAAAAAAAAAACATAACTTTATTTAATAATAAGGGTTAATACCTTGAAAAACCTCAAACTGGTACACTTGTGACAAATTTACCCCAAACTATTTTTTTTATCATGAAAAATCTTAAACTAGTAAATTTGTGACAAATTTACCCCGACTGACTATAAAAAACCATAAACTGGTACATTTATGACAAATTTACCCCAAACTAATTTATTCGACTGCAAAAAATCCTAAATTGGTAAATTTGTGACAAATATACCCTCTGCTAAATTGGATTAATACCACAAAAAATCATAAAAATTGTAAACTATGACAAACAGAGCGTAAAATCCTAAATTGGTATATCGGTTAACTGTCACGTGTCATTTAACTTAATAAATTGATAATAAAATTTAATGAAAACTAACATAGGGTAAATTTGTCACAAGTGTACCAGTTTTGGGTAAATTTGTCAAAGGTATACTAGTTTAGGGTTTTTGGTGATAAAAAAAATAATTTTGGGTAAATTTGTCACAAGTGTATCAGTTTGGGGTTTTTCAGGTATTAACCCTTGCTAACTTATTTTTCTATTCCCCATAATAGAAAAGTGGCTGGGAATAGATTTGGAATGGAAACAAGAAGAAAAAAAAAAGAGTAGCTTTTTATTTCCGTGAACAATCTAAAGTTTTTTTTTCTTTTCTATTTCTTTTGTTCTTCTTTCTTGTTGCGGCCACCGTGGTCGCCTACCAACCGTCGGCCATCTCCTGCCGCAAGCGGCCATCATCGGCAGCCGATCGCCAGTGATGATCGCCACCGCCCGTAGCCCACCGACCACTACCCACAGCCCACCGGCCGACGACGGTAGCCTGCCATCATGCCACACAACCGCCAGCTGCACGTCGTCCAAGTTGCTCAGTTGGGAGGGCAATGATTTGGAGCGCTAAAGAGACCTAGACAAAGGCTTGCCTCGCGAGCGCTCGTTTTTTTTCTTATTAAAATGATTTTAAGGCGTAAATACTAAATTTTAGGGCAAATTTTCAAATAAAGGTTTACAATAAGGTTATTTTCTCAAAAAAGACCACCAAATAGACTTTATTTTGGGATGCAATCCAAGTGATCTTCGACGACCTTAAAGAGAGCAAACTTTGTAACAAGGTTCGAAAAGAATCAAAGGCACAACTCGACAAAGACCAAATATTGATCTAAATTGATAGTGGTGGGAATTATAAGTGGAATCAAAGCCGATTAAGGGAAACTACCATTGACATGTGAAATATTGAGAAATCTATGTCACCAATTGAATTAAAAAATAAAATACAAAATACAAAACAGAAAATTACACCAACTGCCACACAACCGCCTGCTGCACGTCATCCAAGTTGCTCGGTTGGGAGGGCAACAACCCCGCGAGCGCTTGCTTTTTTTCTTATTGAAACAATTTTAGGGCGTAAATACTAAATTTTAGGGCGAATTTTCAAATAAAGGTTTACAATAAGGTTATTTTCTATATAAAAAAAAAACCAGGAAATAGACTTTATTTTGGGATGCAAGATCTTCAACGACCTTAAAGAGAGCAGACTTCGTAACAAGGTCCGAAAAGAATCAAAGGCACAACTCGACGTAGACCAAATATTGATCTAAATTGATAGTGGTGGGAATTGTAAGTGGAATCAAAGTCGATCAAGCGAAACTACCCATTGACATGTGAAATATTGAGAAATCTATGTCACCAATTGAATTAAAAAATAAAATAAAATATACAAAACAGACAATTAGAGAGAACGTTGCCTTTACAATTCCGTTTGAGCAATCGAATGAGGGCTTGCATGGTAACATTTTTATTTCTCCCGATTTCTGTTCTTTTGTTTCCCGAACAAAAAAAAGAATATAAATCTATTTCATAACAACACCAACTTATTTTTCTATTCCCAGAATAGAAAAGTAGCTCGGGAATAGATTTGGAATGGAAACAAGAAAAAAAAAAAGAGTAGCTTTTTATTTCCGAAAACAATTTCTAGAAATAAGTTTATTTTATTTTATTTTCTATTTCTTTTGTTCTTCTTTCTTATTGCGGCCACCGTCGGTCGGCAACCGTTGGTCATCTCTTGCCGCTCCCAGCCATCATCGGCCACTGATCGCCGGTGACAATCGCCATCGCCCATAACCCACGGACCGACGACGATAGCCTACCATCACCAACTGCCACACAATTGCCAGCTGCACGTCGTCCAAGTTGCTCGGTTGGGAGGGCAACGATTTGGAGCGCTGAAGAGACCTGGACAGAGGCTTGCCCTGCAAGCGCTCGTTTTTTTTCTTATTGAAACGATTTTAGGGCGTAAATACTAAATTGTAGGGTGAATTTTCAAATAAAGGTTTACACTAAGGTTATTTTCTCAAAAAAGACCACGAAATACACTTTATTTTGGGATGCAATCCAAGTAATCTTCGACAACCTTAAAGAGAGCGGACTTCGTAAAAAGGTCCGAAAAGAATCAAAGGCACAGCTTGATGAAGACCAAATATTGATCTAAATTGATAGTGATGGGAATTGTAAGTGGTATCAAAGTCGATCAAGGGAAACTACCATTGACATGTGAAATATTGAGAAATCTATGTCACCAATTGAATTAAAATATAAAATATAAAATATAAAACAGACAATGAGAGAGAACGTTGCCTTTACAATTTCGTTGCAGCAATCGAATGAGGGCTTGCATGGTAACGTTTTTATTTCTCCCGATTTATGTTCTTTTGTTTCCCGGAATAAAAAAGGAACAGAAATCTATTTGATAACAGCGCCAACTTATTTTTCTATTCCCCAGAATAGAAAAATGGCGGGGAATAGATTTGGAATGGAAACAAGAAGGCAAAAAAAAGAGTAGCTTCTTATTTCCGGGAACAATTTCTAGAAATAATTTTTCTTTTCATTTCTATTTCTTTTGTTCTTCTTTCTTGTTGCGGCCACCGTCGGCTGCCTTCCAACTGTCGGCCATCTCTTGCCGCTCGTAGCCATCATCGACAGCCGATCGCTGCCGCACGTAGCCCACTGGCCACTGCCCACCAGCCGACGATTGCCACCGTCTGGCAGCCTACCGTCACCAACTGCCACACAACCGCCAGCTGCACGTCGTCCAAGTTGCTCGATTGGGAGGGCAACGATTTGGAGCGCTGAAGAGACTTGGACAGAGGCTTGCCCCGCGAGCGCTCGTTTTTTTTCTTATTGAAACGATTTTAAGGCGTAAATACTAAATTTTAGGGCGAATTTTCAAATAAAGGTTTACAATAAGTTTTTTTTTCTCAAAAAAGACCACCAAATAAACTTTATTTTGGGATGCAATCCAAGTAATCTTCGACGACCTTAAAGAGAGCAGACTTCGTAACAAGGTCCGAAAAGAATCAAAGGCACAGCTCGACCAAGACCAAATATTGATCTAAATTGATAGTGGTGGGAATTGTAAGTGGAATCAAAGTCGATCAAGGGAAACTACCATTGACATGTAAAATATTGAGAAATCTATGTCACCAATTGAATTAAAAAAATAAAATACAAAATACAAAACAAATAGTTAGAGAGAACGTTGCCTTTACAATTCCGTTGGAGCAATCGAATGAGGGCTTGCATGGTAACGTTTTTATTTCTCCCGATTTCTATTCTTTTGTTTCCCGAAACAAAAAAAAGAACAGAACTGTTTGATAACAACGCCAACTTATTTTTCTATTCCCTAAAAAAGAAATGTGGCTGGGGAATAGATTTGGAATGGAAGAAAAAAAAAAGAGTAGCTTTTTATTTCCGGGAACAATATCTAGAAATAAGTTTTGTTTTTATTTTCTATTTCTTTTGTTCTTCTTTCTTGTTGCGGCCACCGTTGACCGCCTACGAACTGCCGGCCATCTCCTGCTGCTTGCGGCCATCATTGGCAGCCGATCGCCGGCGACGATTGCCGTCGCCCATAGCCCACTGACCACTGCCCACAGCCCACCGGCCGACGATTGCCACCATCTGGCAGCCTATCGTCACCAACTACCACACAACCGCCTGCTGAGCGTCGTCCAAGTTGCTCGATTGGGAGGGCAACAACCCCGCGAGTGCTTGTTTTTTTTCTTATTGAAACGATTTTAGGGCATAAATACTAAATTTTAGGGCGAATTTTCAAATAAGGGTTTACAATAAATTTTTTTTTTTCTCAAAAAAGACCACCAAATAGACTTTATTTTGGGATGCAATCCAAGTAATCTTCAACGACCATCTCGACCAAGGTCCGAAAAGAATCAAAGGCAATCCAAATAGAGAGCAGACTTCGTAACAAGGTCCGAAACGAATCAAAAGCACAGCTCGACCAAGACCAAATATTGATCTAAATTGATAGTGGTGGGAATTGTAAGTGGAATCAAAGTCAATCAAGGGAAACTACCATTGACATGTAAAATATTGAGAAATCTATGTCACCAATTGAATGAAAAAATAAAATAAAAAATACAAAACAAACAATTAGAGAGAACGTTGCCTTTACAATTCCGTTGGAGCAATCGAATGAGGGTTTGCATGGTAAGGTTTTTATTTCTCCCGATTTCTATTCTTTTGTTTCCCGGAACAAAAAAAGAACAGAAATCTGTTTGATAACAATGCCAACTTATTTTTCTATTCCTTAGAATAGAAAAGTGGCTGGGGAATAGATTTGGAATGGAAAAAAAAAAGAGAGCAGCTTTTTACTTCCGGGAACAATTTCTAGAAATAAGTTTTGTTTTTATTTTCTATTTCTTTTGTTCTTCTTTTTTGTTGTGGCCACTGTTGACTGCCTACGAACTGTCAGCCATCTCCTACCGCTCGCGACCATCATTGACAGCTGATCGCTAGCGACGATTGCCGCCGCCCATAGCCCACCGACCACTGCCCACAGCCCACCGGCTGACGATTGCCACCATCTGGTAGCCTGCCATCACCAACTACCACACAACCGCCTACTGCACGTCGTCCAAGTTGCTCAATTAGGAGGGCAACGACCCGCGAGAGCTCATTTTTTTTCTTATTGAAACAATTTTAGGGTGTAAATACTAAATTTTAGGGTGAATTTTCAAATAAAGGTTTACAATAAGGTTATTTTCTCAAAAAAGACCACGAAATACACTTTATTTTGTGATGCAATCCAAGTAATCTTCGACAACCTTAAAGAGAGCGGACTTCGTAACAAGGTCCGAAAAGAATCAAAGGCACAGCTCGACCAAGACCAAATATTGATCTAAATTGATAGTGGTGGGAATTGTAAGTGGAATCAAAGTCGATCAAGGGAAACTACCATTGACATGTGAAATATTGAGAAATCTATGTCACCAATTGAATTAAAATAATAAAAAATAAACTATAAAACAGACAATGAGAGAGAACGTTGCCTTTACAATTCCGTTGGAGCAATCGAATGAGGGCTTGCATGGTAACGTTTTTATTTCTCCCGATTTATGTTCTTTTGTTTCCCGGAACAAAAAAAGAACATAAATCTATTTGATAATAGTGCCAACTTATTTTTCTATTCCTTAGAATAGAAAAATGGCGGGGGAATAGATTTGGAATGGAAACAAAAAGGAAAAGAAAGAGTAGCTTCTTATTTCCGGGAACAATTTCTAGAAATAAGCTTTTTTCTTTTCATTTCTATTTCTTTTGTTCTTCTTTCTTGTTGTGGCCACTGTCGACTGCCTTCCAATTGTTGGCCATCTCTTGTCGCTCGCAGCCATCATTGGCAGCCGATCGCTGCCACACATAGCCCACTGGCCACTGGCCACAACCCACCAGCCGACGATCGCCGCCGTCTGGTAGCCTACCATCACCAATGCCACACAACCGCTTGCTGCACGTCGTCCAAGTTGCTCGGTTGGGAGGGCAACGATTTGGAGCGCTGAAGAGACTTGGACAGAGGCTTGCCCCGCGAGCACTCATTTTTTTCTTATTGAAACAATTTTAAGGCGTAAATACTAAATTTTAAGGCGAATTTTCAAATAAAGGTTTACAATAAGGTTATTTTCTCAAAAAAGACCACTAAATAGACTTTATTTTGGGATGCAATCCAAGTAATCTTCGACGACCTTAAAGAGAGCATACTTCGTAACAAGGTCCGAAAAGAATCAAAGGCACAGCTCGACCAAGACCAAATATTGATCTAAATTGATAGTGATGGGAATTGTAAGTGGAATCAAAGTCAATCAAGGGAAACTACATTGATATGTGAAATATTGAGAAATCTATGTCACCAATTGAATGAAAAAATAAAATAAAAAATACAAAACAAACAATTAGAGAGAACGTTGCCTTTACAATTCCGTTGGAGCAATCAAATGAGGGCTTGCATGGTAAGGTTTTTATTTCTCCTTATTTCTATTCTTTTGTTTCCGGAACAAAAACAGAACAGAAATATGTTTGATAACAACGCCAACTTATTTTTCTATTCCCTAGAATAGAAAAGTGGCTGGGGAATAGATTTGGAATGGAAGAAAAAAAAAAGAGTAGCTTTTTATTTTCGGGAACAATTTCTAGAAATAAGTTTTGTTTTTATTTTATGTTTCTTTTGTTGTTCTGTCTTGTTGCAGCCACCGTTGACCGCCTACGAACTGTCGACCATCTCTTGTCGTTCGCGGCCATCATTGGCAGCCGATCGCCGGCAACGATTGCCGCCACCCATAGCCCACCGGCCACCGCCCACAGCCCACCGACCAACGATTGCCACCATCTAGCAGCCTGCCGTCACCAACTACCACACAACCGCCTACTGCACGTCATCCAAGTTGCTCGATTGGGAGGGCAACAACCCGCGAGTGCTTGTTTTTTTTTTCTTATTGAAACAATTTTAGGGCATAAATACTAAATTTTAGGGCGAATTTTCAAATAAAGGTTTACAATAAGGTTATTTTCTCAAAAAAAAAACCAGGAAATAGACTTTATTTTGGGATGCAAGATCTTCAACGACCTTAAAAGAGAGCAGACTTCGTAACAAGGTCCGAAAAGAATCAAAGGCACAGCTCGACGTAGACCAAATATTGATCTAAATTGATAGTGGTGGGAATTGTAAGTGGAATCAAAGTCGATTAAGCGAAACTACCCATTGACATGTGAAATATTGAGAAATCTATGTCACCAATTAAATTAAAAAATAAAATACAAAATACAAAACAGACAATGAGAGAACGTTGTCTTTACAATTCCATTGGAGCAATCGAATGAGGGCTTGCATGGTATGGTTTTTATTTCTCCCGATTTCTGTTTTTGTGTTCCCTGGAACAAAAAAAAGAACAAAAATCTATTTGATAACAACGCTAACTTATTTTTCTATTCCCCAGAATAGAAAAGTGGCTGGGAAATAGATTTGGAATGGAAACAAGAAAAAAAAAAGAGTAGCTTCTTATTTCCGGGAACAATTTCTAGAAATAAGTTTTTTTTTTTTTTCTATTTCTTTTGTTCTTTTTTCTTGTTGCGGCCACCGTTGGCCGCCTCCTGTCACTCGCAGCCATCATTGGCAGCCGATCGCTGGTGACGATCGCCGCCACCCATAGCCCACCGCCGCCACCCATAGCCCACCTGCCACCGCCCACAGCCCACCGGCCGACGATCACCACCGTCTGGTAGCCTGCCGTCACCAATTGCCACACAACCGCCGCACGACCACCACCTGCCACCACACGACAGCTAACCGTCATCACCAATTGCCAGTGCAAGACCACCGCCCACAGCCCACGAGCTGTCGCCCCCTCCCGTAGCTGGTGGGTTGTAGGCGGCAATCCTGTAGCAGTAGTCGGTGGCGATCGTAAGTGGTTGTGCGACAATCGTGCAATGATCATGCGGCGGTGCGGCGTGCGGCGTTCGTGTAGCGGTTGTGCGGCGGCAAGCGGTGGTCGGTAGTTTGTAAGTAAGAAGAAAAAACAAATAAATACAAAAAATTATAAATTTTTACTAAACACATTTCTATTCTTTTTATATTCCAAGAATATAAATTTTGTATAATTACTAAACACCTTATTTTACTCAGAAATTGTTTTTTTTTTTTTTGTGACTCGGGGAATCTCGTACAGTCGATAACCATTACTCAGAAATTGTTCTTGGAGTAAAAATAGAAAAAAACTATTTCTGAAAATAAATAGTTCTCCAAAATAAAAACGTTGCCATGTGCACCATAGAATTCTTGGTGGAAAAAAAATAGGACCAAAAGGAATCGAATGATGTCATGGTTTAATTCCAGCAGCTTCATTCAGCAATAAAACATAATGTTCTCCACTTGCTCTTTAACCTCAATCCGACCAAAATTCGCTCGAAAGGCCGCTAAATGGGGATAATAAACGGGGGGCATTGCAGGATGCACAAAACATCAAATGAGGAGTAAAAATTTTAAAAATTCAAAAAGGAAAAGGTCCATGGAGAAAAGTAACAAATCTTGACCTAACCTAATGAGATCGAGGTTGTGCATAAGGCATATCTGTGGAGTACAAAGATAATAATAAGCTATGATTGTAAAAATAAATATTGGTAATGAGGTTAATTAATTAGAAAGGCAACAAAATATTTACGTGTAGCACAAATTGTTAGTGAAGGTTTGGAGAGCATTGGCAGAGAAGTCGTTCTCATCGAGTAATATGTGATAGTGCAATGGCCTACAAGTGACCTACACAAAAAGAGAGTTCGATCGGTGCATTTTGCCAAATGTAAAGGAGATGGGCGTCACCTTAAACCCAGCATGGAGAGTGAGGTAAAAATTGAATTCAGTAGGGTGGCAGATGATAGTATCAACAATGGTACCTGATAAAACATACTAAAATTTTAAACTACTCAAAAGCTGATTGACACTGGTAAATTAATAAGAAAAGTATCATACCATGTAGTATGTTGCCTTTGAATAGACTGTCTTTTATCAGTAGGAAAGAGGAGAGTATGATGCCTCTTTTGCATCTCAATGAAGGTAATTTTTGGCTCAAAATTAAGTGACTCACAAGCCTATGACAAAACCAACTCAAGTTGTAACTGGAAAAAAATAACTCTAATCTACTTAAAAGGAATGATGATGAGCAAATATTCTATGGACCTATTCCCCACTGAAGTACCTAGCGAATCGCCTTTGTTTTATCGAGAATCCCTACTGTGATGATCAAACAAAGCTATCTACTTTGGCACAACAATAAAGTACAACACTATAGAATTTTATCCTCTTGAGTTTAAGCCTAGTTTATCTGTTGAAGGCCAAAAAAAGAAAAAAAAAAAGAAACTCCCTGTAGGATAACTTGAAAGTGAGGTGGGGGAAAGCATAAACTTAATATATTAATGAGAGGCACAAAAGAAAACAAATAGGACCTTATCTTATCATTCCCCATCTTCCCCCTTCGAGGTCCGTTTTGGGCTGTGCAAATTTGTAATGATTCCTTTTCGGTGAGCCTAGTAGAAACAAGGGCTTTATATTTTGTTGCCGCCTGTAGCCCACCGACCACCGCCTGTAGCCCATTGGCCGATGATTGCCATCGTCTACCGGCAGCCTGCCATCGCTAACTACCACACAATCGTCGCACGACTGTTGCCTGCCGCCACACGACAGCTAACTGTCGCTACCGACCGCCACCGCAGGACCGCCGCCCATGGCCCACCGGCCGTTGCCCCCTCTTGCAATTGGTGGGCTGTGGGCGGTAATCCTGTGGTGGCAGTCGGCGGCGACGGTTGGCAATTGTGCGACAGATTGTGCGGCGGTCGTGCGACATTCGTGCCACAGTTGTGCGGCAGCAAGTAGTGGTCGACAGTCCGTGAGTAAGAAGAAAAAATAAATAAATACAAAAATTTATAAATTTTTACTAAACGCATTTTTATTCTTTTTCTATTCCAAGAATAAAATTTTTGTATAATTACCAAACACCTTATTTTACTCAAAAATTCAGAGCAGAAATAAATAAATAAACTATTTCTAAAAAGAAATAGTTCCCCGAAATAGAAACATTGCCATGCGTATCCTAATTTTCTAAGCGCGACTTCAAGTTGTTGAGGGTCCGGGTAACAAACTCGATTTCATCGGTCGAGTACAGATTCAAAACTCAAGCACCAGGAACATCTTGATTTGAAGGGCACGAATATGATCAGAAATTGAGATATTGAGAGAGTTAGTGGAAGATGAACTGAGAGAGCTAGAATCTCCAAAAATAAAAATAAAAAATCTCACAATATAAATCGGGGACTTGACTGATCCGGTCTAGTGTGTTGAGGTATGAATATTATATCTCTCTTTTCCTTTTATCTTTTTGTACAAAATAAATATTATTTGTTAGCAACGTGGACAAGGATTTAAAAAGAAAAAAAGAATTAAAGTGAAGATAGCAATATCTAATCCAACAACAAATTGCAGTTAAAATTGATTCAATAGGTAGCCACTAAATTTTGCCACTATCCAATATATGCGGCTAGAAAGTCACAATTCGAGGAATTGGAAAAAAATAACATTATGGCTTATAGTGTTATAATTTTTTTTCAAATAAATGTCTAAAATGGACCTTGCATCAAATAAAAGTTTAAAGTGGCCACATCAGTCTCAAATAACGGCATGAAGTAATTATAACAGTCTCAAATAAGAACTTGATCTCACTAGTCAGCTAAATATTACAACCAATAAAAGGGTATTTTCATCAAAATACCATTTTTATTCAATTTTTTTTTCTTTTTTCCTTCTTTTATCATTTTTTTTAGTGAAGGTCACGATCCTCATCCAAGTCCATGTTGACCACAAGTGAGACCACCCTCGCATGTAGCTTTTGAGAGCGGCCTCTCCGAGGGTGAGGGTCACCTCATTGAGGCAAGGCCATCCCTCATTGGCCATTGGTAAGGCGACCCTCCCTTAGATCTGGAGAGGGTCGGCCTTGCCTATGGCCAGTGAGGGCAATTCTTGTCTAGCCCTCTCCAAGCATCACCGATAGCTGGTCTCGGTCACCAGCGAATAAGAATAGAAAACCCAAAAAAAAAAGAATAAAAAGAAAATAAGAAAGGAAGAAAGAAAACATTCAAAAGAGGTAAAAGGATGAAAATACCCTTGATAAATTAGAAAGTCATGTCCTTATTTAAAATTGATATAGTTACTTTATATTAATTTGCGTTTGCATATTAGGAGTATTTTCATAGCATTAGGCCCACATAAATTTCAGTTAAATTGGATTGCTATTAAATGGACATAAGCAGAAATTCTTTGAGTTTGATTATATTTTTGGACTATAACCCCTGGAACACAAAGTTCCGCCAAGCCCATTAGAGAGCTATGCTGGGCACGGGGGAGGCACATGGGGAGTGCTTCATTTGGAAAGTAAAATTTATTTGACTAAATTTGGAGTAAATAAAGTTATTAACCTGGGGAATTTTAATTATACGGAGATCATTAGAGAATGGTATCTTAGTTTCCTAAGACAAGATAGTAAATATACCCCCTTTGGTCTAAAATAGGAAAGTGAAAATTCTGGTTGTCATCGGAAAAGCCTTATCCTAAAGCCTACATAAACCCATTAGGGACCTGATTTACATAACAAATGAGAGGCACGATACAAAGGTAATACACAGGGTACAAACGACTGAACTCTCATCTCGCCGTGTCTTCTGCAACGTCATCACCAATCCAGCAGCTCCAGCGATTCCTAATCGAGTTCTTGCAGGTCTTCCGGCGTTAGTTTGGCAGCTGTCGTAGTCCGCCACACACAACAGCGACCTCTCGATGATCTCGGCAATCTTGCAGCGCCTCAGCCCATCCTCAGTGATCGCTCAATGCCCACGTGGAGTCCTCTGGTCTTTACCATCGCCCTCTGGATCAGTACACTCCGCTGGACGACCCTCGCGGCCTGGTTGCCACTCGTCGAGCTGTCCTCACTGTCCTTGTTGGTGCCGGTGACCCTCTCTGCTTGCCAACGTCCTCTCAAGCCTTGGGTTATCTAATTTTATAGTATGGTTTTATTGCATATTATTCAATAGTAAAATCATACGTTTATTTATCATATCTTAATCGTCCCATTTTATTAGTAGAGACATGTTAGGGCATCGGACCTTTGAGACTAAAGGCCGGACCCCTAATAATGTAAGTGTGATTTTATGAATGGTCGATTCATTCAATTCTTGATTGTATTGAAATAATAGGTAATGAGATAATATTGGTGAATTTTTAATATAACATGTATTTTAGTTCATCACTTAAGTTTGTTAATCATAATGCATATCCCACGTCATATGTCAATTGCATGTTTACAACTTGGTGCATCCAAGATTTAGGACTTTGAGGTTCCGAATCATGCATTTAATTCATACAGATTTATGATAGTTTATAGATTTCATTAAAAAAAATCAAATAAAAATGTCATCTAAGTCGTATAGATTGCATATAAGATTGATTAATCTCATAACAGTGATGTCATACACTCACGGTATTTAATGAGTCATATGCCATAGGGTTAATTCATCCTATTTCATTGTTATTAGAATTGTATATAGCTTGCGTTCGATTATAACATAGCTTACAGGTTTCTTTCTAGTTCATTAATGCATGTTTAATTGGACTAACATTTTACTAAGATTTCATTCGAGTTCATTAATGTGTGTTTAATTAGACCTCACATGGTTATAATGTTTGAACTAAATTATATTCATGTTAGACAAAAAAAAAAAACCCTAAGAATTGATTGACAATGCATTTAAAAGTCGTGTTTAGGTCACGCACACATTGTTGGTCTTCGGTTAACATTTTGCAGAAAGCTTGACATATTGGACATAATGGAGCTTTGCTTTTAAATTACTTTGGGCGCATCAAGGTTCTATCATTTCTTTTAGCAATTTATTTATACAATTTGATTATTGAGTATTGAATTCTTGCTTGCATACCCGCATGATAATCCATTGTGTTAGTGGTTTAGGATTAGAATTGACAAAAATTGTTTGCAAAACATTTTTGAAATAAAGAGAAAATATACTTGTTTCGTTGAGAACTATATCCGATGAAATACCTTTCATTGAAGGTTGCCTTTTCGGCTTTTTTGTATGTATTGGGTTCTGTGTTAATTTAGAAAGTAAATAAAAGATTCTAATGGCAATGACTGTGGTTAAAGGAGATAAATAAACCTAAAAAAATACTAGAAAGTGAATAAAGGATAAATGTAATGCGAATAACGAAAATAACATCTGTGTTGTTTGTAGTGATTTTTTTTTCCGTCCTATGCCAACAATCCTTTGGCGGCTATTTTATAGTCAAATTGAGTAGATAAATGCTGTACTAATTCAAATTCAAATTGTTCCCAGGATTTTCGAAATATCAAATTCAAAGTGGTTGAATATTGTTATTAACCAGCACCTTGATAACTTATCTGTCCCTTATCCTGTTGTCTCCTGAATTGTAATCTCAGTTATGATTATATATACAAGTTCCTTTCAAATCTACGGGCCAATCGTCCAGTGGAACTTGATGGGCCTAATTGATTAGGGATAGCCCGCAAGATCACTTTTCGATATGAACATATACCGCATTTTAAAAGAATTAAAATATTTGATTCTTTTAAATATATGTTGTGAATATGCATAGCAATTATTATCCTTTTCTGGGATCTCCCGGCTAATTCTGATCCAAAATCTCCGAAGGTTTCATGATCCTTGATTCTCTAGTTCCTTTGGATAATGATTTGGTTTCTACAACCTTCGCAAAGCTTGGTTTCTACAACCTCTCGTTTCTTTCGGGTTTCTTCGCTCTTTTCTAGGTCCTACCATGTCTCCCTCTTATGATCCTTTAGCCTTTTCAGCTCGTCTAGACCAACTTCAACAATCGGAGAATAAAGACAATTCCTTTTTTTCTCTATTGAATTGTCTGGAGGTGGCGCTAGAAGAGATCCTCCTTGGATCCTGTTTTCTTACGCCGCGCATCCCTGACTTTCTCCGTGGTTGCTTTGTTTTGAACATAAGAAAATAGAATAAATGGATAAAAAAAAATATGAAAAGCCTCGAGATGGGTTTTATTAGATATGGGCTGGTTTGATTGAGAAACTCTGAGCTTGGCTTAGAGTAAAGAGGTTTGGTCTGAGTTGGGCTTATTCCTAAATAAAAAGAGGGGTAGCATAATGTCGTGTCCTGTCCATGGCCTGGATCTGAGAGTCCACAACTGTTCGTATTCAGACTGGGCCCAAGGGCCCATTTTGAGTCCCTACTTTTCGGATTAAAAAAATTTAAATAATCGAAAAAATTTAAAAGGCATTGATTAGGTTGTTGGATTTAGCTTAGTTTCATTTTTAGTTAGTATATATAGTTTAGATATTTTAGCAAATGCCCTTCATATAGTTCAGTTGAAGCTTTTTTCTGAAGTTTGGTCAAGATAAATTAATTTTTTTGGAAAATGAACTCAACTTGAACTTGGCTTAGGGATTTGCTATCCTGGATCTTAATGACAAGGTCATGTGTCATTTGTTTGACACTTTATTGGGTTTACTTTCTTGCACTTTACTTTTATCATATTGATTGTGATTGTCTACTTTTCTTTGATTGTGCACATCATTTGGTGGCATAAATTAATAAAATGGTCAAAGATCGCCTAAATCATTTGTAACAAACCAATCAAGTTAAGGTATTGAAGGGCACTAGTTACCAAATTCTCAACCCTAAATCTGTTACATAGAGAAGTAAGCGATGCTCTCGTACTTTACTCAATTTCTAGCCAACCTTTGTTAAGTTAGTGGTGGCTCTTGGTTAAGTTCAACTTCATAGATAGATCTATTCCAAATGTAGTTTCATAACATTGTGGGAGGTAAGTGTGTTTAGAAGAACCCGCTTGATGTTGCCTCTAAATCTCGCTCTTCTGTCGAACTTGTGTCGGCATGCAACAATAGCTATGACACTAATTGTTAAAAAATTTAGCCATTATTGCCGTTCCAAATTTTTTTCTTTGATTCTCCCTTCAAAGAAAATTCTATAAATTAATTTAAGATGGTCTTTCCATCAAAAGCAAAAATGATTAACACCCTGAAAAACCCAAAATTGGTACACCTTTGATAAATTTACTTCAAATTAGTAAGCTTGTAACAAATTTACCTTTTGTTAGTTTCTGTTAAATTTTACTATCAAATTATTAAGTTGAATGACACGTGACGGTTGGTTGGTGTGTTAATTTGAGATTTTATTATTTGTTTGTCACAGTTGTACAATTTTTGTGATTTTTGTGGCATTAATCCAATTTAACAGAAGATATATCTATTACAAATATACCAATATGGGGTTTTTGGTGGTCGAATAAATTAGTTTGAGTTAAATTTGTTAGTGTACCGGTTTAGGGTTTTTTTTATGGTCAGTTGAAGTAAATTTATTACATATGTACTAATTTAGGGTTTTTGACAATTAGAAAAAAAAAGATTAGGGTAAATTTGTCACACATGTACCAATTTGGGATTTTTCAAGATATTAATTCAAAGCAAAAATGTGAAGTTCCTGAAGAGAGATTATCTATGTTGCCCATATCATTCTGCCATGTCCAACCGTCCTCAACCTATACACATCCAGCCTCCATCACTATGTCCTCAACAACTTGTGGGTGTGCAACGAACATTACAATTTGCCCTACTCTAAAACTATAATTGTTAGATGCATCCGCCTTTCTAGTCCAATCAGTGCTATTAATGAACCATGAGTATCCAATCGCTAAATATGTCAAAATATATAAATCGGATAAAATTTGGCTAGGTTGAAAATGTGTTTGATTTCGATTGACCCATTTTATACTATTTTAGTAATCTATACTCAACTTTACTTAGATTATACTCATATCTAACCCAATCCAAGCTTTAATTCTTAGCAATTTTTCTTAACCATTAAACATGGACGGTTGAGATGTGTTCTATTTATATATTTATTATTATTTTTATTATTTTAAATTTCCTCTCTAATCTTCTTCTTCCCCAATAACTAAGGCAGAGGAAATGAGAGAACAATTGTAAATGCCAATGACTAAGGGTGTATTTGGTTTAGTTTTTCAGTGGGCTTTCAGCCTTCATAACCTTTTGAGGAAATGCTGAGGTGCTTGAGAAGTTTGTTTAAAGGGCTTTTAGTCAAATGCTAGTACTGGAAAAGCTAAAAGTCCAATACTGATAGGGACTAATTTTGGGCTTTCAACATTTGGTTAAATGCTAAAACTACTTTTTTTTTTTTTTTCGAAACTCTAATATATTTTTAGTTTTTTGGTTTTACTTCTCATCGTTTTAAAACTACATTTACCTTCACTAGAGTCAGCAAAGAGTTTAATATTTTTGTAATAAAAAAAAACAAGAAATCCAAAAACCATTTATAAAAAAAGATATGCAAAACACTCTTTACGCCAAAATAACTCTGCAAATAATTTTTTACCAAATGCAATTTGCATTTCCCAAAAACCTTTTATGTCAAAGATATTTGCATTTCTCCAGGACCCATTTTTAAAGTTGAATCAAACGCAACCTAAGAACCTTTGAACTAGTCGTCATGATGCCTTAGACCACAACCGCAAGAACTCTAAGGCCCTGTTTGGTAACCATCCAAACAAGGTCGGGTCCCGATGCTTTTGTTCCAGAATCGTTTGTGCAGAGAATCGTGTTTGGTAAATTTTTGTTAGGGGCGAAATTTGTTCGGGAGAATCAGTTTTGGACAAGAATTTAGAATCAGAAAAAATATGATTCTTGATTCTGAATCAGAAAAAGAATCACAAAGTGGCTCTCTCTCTTTGCTCAACGTACCATCGCCTGCCACCGTCCGCCACCGCCGGCCGCCGCCGTCCGCCGCCACCGCCGTCCGCCGCCGTCCGCCGCCGGTCCGGCGAGCTCGCCGGAGGCTCGCCAGACCAGGGCGAGGTCCGGCGAGCTCGCCGGAGGCAAGCCCAGCCACCGGCGAGCTCGCCGAAGGCTTGCCCAGCCACCGGCGAGGCTCAGCCTCCCAGATCTGGCGAGGCCGAGCCTCGCCGGTGGCCAGGCGGGCCTCGCCGGGGCTGGGCGAGGCCTCCCGGGGCCGAGCGAGGCCCGCCTGGCCACCGGCGAGGCTCGGCCTCGCCAGATCTGGCGAGGCCGATCCTCGTCGGGACTGGGCAGGGGCTGGGAGCGAACCTCGCGACGCCCAGCCCCACCGGTGGCCAGGCGAGGCTCGCCCAGCCCCACCGGTGGCCAGGCGAGGCTCGCCCAGCCCCGCCGGTGGCCTGGCAGGCCTCGCCCAGCCCCGACGAGGTCGGCCTGGCCACCGGTGGGGCTCGGCCTCGCCAGATCTGGCTCGGCCGAGCCTCGGCGGGGCTAGGCGAGCCTCGCCCGGCTGCCGGCGAGGCTCGGCCGACGAGGGCCCGCCTCGCCGAGGGCCGGCGACGCTCCGGTGAGGTCGCCGGCCCTCGTCTGGCCGGTCGCCGGTCCGGCGACCGGCCAGAAGAAGAAGAAGAAGATGAGAAAAAGAAAAGAAAAAAGGAAAAAAAAAAGAAAAAAGAAAAGAAAAAAAGGAAAATGAAAAGAAAAAAAATGGAAAAATGAAAAAAAGAAAAGAAAACAAAGGAAAAAAAGTAAAAAAAAAAAAAATTATTTAAAAATTAAAAGAAATTGATTTGGAACAAAATTAATGAACACGATGCCAAAGCCTTGATTCATTAGGAATCGGAAATTTTGACGAATTACCAAACAGCAAAATCTTAGAATCGGTTAAGGGAGTAATCGAAAAGAATCGGTCGATCGAATCATTCAGGACAGTAATCGTTCTGCAAACGCGCCCCCTCACTATAATGCCTCTAATCCATTGGCAACACCAACCCTCTCACCTACTCAACTAATCCGGTGGCCCTTCATCTATCTGTCTATACTGAGGTTGTGTCTCGTTGCTGTGAACGTCACGACTTGCTTTTTTGGGATTGCTCAACCTAATAACCCTAGATATATGGTCACTCAAGTCAAGGCTAGTGACCTCCATAGCCGCGACAGTGGGTTTGATGCATTCTCTTTGTTCAATTGAGAACCAGGGAGAGAAAGTAGGACCCACGACCATGGAGGTTCCAACCTCCGAAGGTGATCACTAGGTCTATGGTCATGCAAGATCGTGAATAACAATTTAGTGGCAACCCAAGCGTGTTTGTTCGATCCAGCTTATCCAACTAAGAGTACCAATAAGCAACTAGCTGAAACTAGATTCTCTAGAAATTCACTAAGACTCAATCTGAATGCACTTTAATTGTAAGCTCACTTTCATCTGGCGCTCTAAATGTTTGAATTACCCATATAAAACCTAGTCCTAAAAATATGAGTCAAAGAATGGCTCCACAACTAATTTTAAGACCCGTGCCAACCCCTATCACTGCCATCTTCAATGACCCGTACACGTTCAACTACCATCACCGCCTCTCTTGCTGATCTGTGTATCCAATCACCATTCTGCCTTCAATCTCCCTCTGTGTGTGTGTGTAAAAGTTCATTGATTGCAAGTTGCTCACCTTATCATTCACACATGACGATTGACAAAAGGACCATGTTAAATCATGGTTTAAAAATTGCAAGACAAGGGGAAAAGAGTTAAAAAATGCCATTGAACCTAAGTTCGTGAATTCCCAATGTTGTTACTCCTTAAAAAAAATGATATTGATTATGCTTTATCGATTCAGGATACGTAATTACTTGTGTTGCCTATTCCAAATCGGTTAATCCTTCTTTCATTTTCCCAAAACGGCTCTTGTTGAAGGCCCCCTTCCCCTTCCCCATCCCCCTCCTAATTTGCACACATACAAAAAACCGAGCTCATTTAAGCTCTAAAGAAGCAACGTACATGGAATCAAAATGTCGCAATCTAATCGGCATATAGCAATTGACATTTTTGAAGTCGATGGATTTGAGTCTAGACCATGGATTTATGGAGAAAGGCCATACATTATCCCGACAATATAATGTCGACCTACGCTCAAAACATTGAAGCCTGCATTTTCATAATTTTTCCATGCAAATAAGATATGACCTGTGCAATTAGTTTAGATGAAATAGACATGATCACTTGTTCTCATACAAACTGCAATCGATTAAGGCGTGTAAAAATATGGATAAAAAAAATATATTATTCTGTTAAATGAAGAGGATTCTTAGAATGAGCTATCATGGTGCACGAGTCACAACAAAATAAGCTCTTAATTGAACAAATAAGTTCGAATTGATCTTAGGGGTTTGTCTGCTAGAGTGAAATAATGTTTCATTAATTATTATTCCAAACTTTCACTCATTTGATTTAATCATTTACATTCAAAGTAGATATGCATTGTTAAAGTTAGTAAGATGAAATCTCTAAATTGGTAAGGGAAATCATTTTTTTTGGAGTTAATATCTGAAAAACCCCAAACAAACGGTATACTTGTGACAAATTTACAAACTATTTTTGACCATGAAAAACCCCAAACCGGTATACCAGCGTGACAAATTTATCTCGAATGATTATAAAAAACTTTAAACCAGTACATTTATGACAAATTTACCCCAAACTAATTTATTCGACCACAAAAAACTTCAAAACTTGTAAATTTATGATAAATTAGATTAACACTACAAAAAAATCACAAAAATTTTAAAAAGCGTGACAAACGGAGCATAAAATTCCAAATTTGTATATCCATCAATGTCACGTGTCATTTAACTTAATAATTTGACAATAAAATTTAACGAAAACTAATAGATGGTAAATTTCTCACAAGTGTACTAGTTTATGGTAAATTTGTCAAAGATATACCGGTTTGGGGTTTTTGGTAGTCAAAAAAATAGTTTGAGGTAAATTTGTCACAAGTGTACCGGTTGGGGTTTTTCGGGGTATTAACCCATTTTTTGGGAAGTATGTTTCTTTATCATAATGTTTTCTCAAAACAAAAATATCCTTCTGTGAAAATAATTTCCATGAATAATGTCCCAAACTTCTGTGTGTTTTCTTCATTGAAAGTGGATAGTTAATGGAAAATATATGGAAAGGAAAACAAACGTGGTTAAAAAAAGAGGAGGTGATTTTTTCTCCTTGAAAGAAAGAAATCGTTTTCCAAACTACTTTCCCACACTCACACAGTGGAAAACCATTCTTAGGAAAGTTTTATAACTATCCAGATATTAAGTTTGCTAATTATTTACATATTCTACTTTATTGGCAACCAATTGCATTATTTTGATAATAAAAAAACTTAAAATTTATACTTTATACATTTTTAATATCTTAGGCAAGGATTCGGTACCATCTTTATATATTACATTAAAAACAAATACTATTATAGCGGGATTATATTATTTGTGAGTAAGATTTAAACATTGATAACGCTTTTTTCATGAGTTAATATCACGAAAATTCTTAAACCAATATAATTGTAACAAATTTACTCAAAACTAATTTTAAACTAACAAAAATTCAAAACTAGTATATCTATGACAAATTTACCATTCGTTAGTTTCTGTTGAATTTTACCTTCAAATCTTTAAGATGGATGATATGTGGCAGTTGACAAAATGTACCAATTTGAGGTTTTTTTACCTTTTAAGTAAATGTACCAATTTTTTATTTTTGTGATATTAATCAATTTTAATGTAAATTAATAGAGGATAAATATGTCATAAATGTATTGATTTTGAATCTTTGGTGGTTAAGAAATTAGTTTGGGTCATGGTAAAAAATTAGTTTGTGGTAAATTTATCTTCGGTGTATCAGATTAAGATTTTTCGTAATATTAATCTTCTCTTTGATCTTATTTTTAAGTACATGACAAATTGTTTTTCTTGAAAATGATTATCAAGAGGGGTTCCAAAAAAAAAGGGAAAATGATTATCAAGAAAAAAATCCGTAATCACCCCCGCCACCGGTGAATCTCCGGTCGTGGGTTCGGCTCAATAGTTTCCCCGAAAAAAAACAAAACACAGGAGTCGTATATTCCCTCCGATGTCCAGCCGCCACAGTCGCCACTCGCCAGTCGCTCCCTCCTCGCCCGAAATCCCTATAAATATCCGATCCCCCGCGCGCTTCTCGTCCCCCGTTATGCGCTCCCTCCTCTCCAGATCCCTCCTCCTCGTCCCGCCCGCCTCCCCGCGTCCCCGCCCGCGACCGTTCTCCTCGATGGCCGCCCCGCGCGCCCGCCTGCGCGGCGTCGTCTTCGACATGGACGGGACCCTCACCGTCCCCGTCATCGACTTCGCCGCCATGTACCGGGCCGTGCTCGGGGACGACGAGTACCGGAGGCTCCGGGCCGAGAGCCCCACCGGCATCGACATCCTGCACCTCATCGAGGGGTGGAGCCCCGAGAGGCAGCGGACGGCCTACGACGTCATCGCCGATTACGAGCGCCAGGGGCTCGATCGTCTCCAGATAATGCCCGGTCGGTGAAAAAAGCTATGTCGCATCGACGATTCCGTTGGTTTCTTTTTTCTCTTCGTGTTAGTTCTGTCGGAGCGTGATGCGGTTTCTTTTGAGTTTTTTGGGGTCCGTTTGGTTGCTGAGATGATCCAGGGTCCTCGTGCGTGAATTCTTGACTCGAGAAGTTGAGGGCTTCATGCTTGGTCTCAGTCTTTAGTCATCCTCTATGATAATTGTAGGCGGCAAACCAAGGAATGCTAGTGCAATCTCAATGCATTACGAGATTGATGATTGGCTTGTCAATTACTGAACTGGAAGGTGTCTATAGAATTCCAGCATTTGTCGCTTAGACTTTCCAAATTTGGCTCTGTGCAATTGGTTGTTTGCTGATGACATTGCTTGGTCAGCTGTCTATCTTTAATGAGGTCACGTGTGTTTATGATATGACCTGAGATATGTTCGTGATGTGTCTCTTTCAAAGTGATTGTTAATTGATTATGATTGGATGCTGTATGCTGGCGCGATGGAGATAATGTTGCTCATACCTTTTGGCGTGGGGCATTGGGTCACGTGTGGCTCAGTATTAACTTAGTGGAAAGTTACCTTCCTAGAGGGCACGCATGAGCACGTTGCATTTTTCCATATGAAGCTAATTGTCTGTTGCATTTAATTTAGGCATTTTTCATTTGAGATAATTGCAGCCAAAGAGGACCTGTTTCATAGGCCGAATATAGCATGATACTTCTGTTAAGAACTACAAACTTTTCCATCCTAACTATTAAGGTGCATTCATGCAACTCCCGTTCATTTTTCACATTCACTTCCTAATTTTGGGGCAGGGGGCTTCCTCTTTTGCCACTCCAAGTGTGGATTCCATCCAAACTATCCATTAGAAGAGATCCGAAATCTGTCATCTAAATGTTGTTCAGCAGTGACGGGTAGATATCGTAACTATTGGTCTTGCTGAGTCATAAGGGAGATAACTGGGCAGAGATTTTGCATTTACGTGAAAAGGAAAGGAAATAAAAATCATGAAATCTCACTGCTGTATATTCTTGCTAATAGGGAAGACTTGGTTTGTGTTCTCTTGTTAAGGGTATGCTCAATTATGTCTTGGGCTAGGGCATGTCAATTAGACTAAATATCACTTCCTGACAAGGGCTCGAATTATCGCTTGGTGATGCACCACTGACTGATGTTTTCTGTATTACCTGTAGACTAGCTGTCATATTAATATAGTGGATTGATCTGGGTTGCTTAAGTTGTAAGAATAGCACTTTAGGTAGGAAGATGCAATACACCTAATTAAAGATGCAGGCTTACTGTTTATTAGGAAATTTGGTCTCAAAATGTCACAGCTGAATGAAAATTCTTTTATTCTTCATTTAGTTGATTTTCACCAATTTAATGTGCAGGGGCAGCCGAGCTTTGTAGTTTTCTAGATTCAAAGAAGTTAAGGTCAAGCCTCTCAACCAAACATTGTGTATTTTCAATTCTGTTATGTGTGAGATGAAGGATATGCATGTGCTTCACTGTAATTGCTATCAAAATTGTAAGGTTCCACTTTGTTGACCTCTTCCCTTGGCCATTAGTTTTCTCCCCATTCTGGATTGAATCTCCTAAAGAAAGTTAAATAGCTGATTGGTTGAATAACTCTTGGATTTTCTTTGTCCTGGTAGTTCTTAAGTTCATAGCATCATTAAGTTCATATCATCCAATTCTCCCAACATTATTCGATTCTAACATAACATGTTGGTATAATTATATTGGGATTTGGGAAGGTTCTGAAAATCATTAGCCTGGCCTTTTGCTTTTCACCATTAATGCTAATTGACTGTATGTAATTAATTTTAACGATGTTCTCACTCCCTCTTCTGAGTTTTATTGAAATGGGTCGGAATTTGTTTGTTTATTTTTCAGTCCTCTTTTTGGGCTTTCTTTCTGACTTTAAAGCTAGCTGGATCCTGTCTTAGCACTTTACTAATTATCTTTAACCTATTAAATAAGTCACTATTATTTCCACTGTCTAGTAAATAGCAAGACTGGTCTTTCTTCTATAAATCACTGGTCATGGGGCCCTTTCTTCTCTAAACAGATAATTTGGTAGTGGATTCTACTATATCTTCTTGAAGAAAAGAGTGTTTCTCCATTTATTTTAATTGGATATGCATGCTTTGTGAATATTGGTGGTTTTGATTTATCAACTTCTAAAGCTAGTGCCATGATGATTCTGGGTGTCTTGAAACTGCTGCATATTAACAATATAGCCAGCTCTGGCAAATGGATGCTATACCAACCCTGCAGTTTGCTAATTGAAGCTGTTCCATTGGGGATTGAGGTTGCAAGAAATTCCTTTTTCTTGATTCAATTAGCTAAAGTAGTTGTCTGTTGATACTTGAATGAAGTGTATACTTTTGTTTGATTTATATCATTGAGATTGTTGCTGAGTCTGTTGTTTGCAAGTCGTGGTTCAGGAGTTCCAAATACTTCCCTCTGGTGGTAATAAACCAGGGCTCGCGCTGTTAGTGAGCAAACCTACTTTGCAGCTATGGGTTCCAAAGCGTGAATATATCCCAGTTTTCTTTCCCTTTCTCATAAAAATTCACTTAGTGGGCATCTCTATATATGTATCAGATGCATGTTTTTATATGTATATAAGTTACGAATGTGTCACACAGAACCGCCCATTCCCTTCCCCCACCCTAAACAAAACCATGTACTGTGGCATATGCACACAGACTTGCTTGTAAGTTATACAAGTTTTCTTCACGGAAAAGATTTTGACATGTCAAATACCTATGTTATGCAGCACCTTTTCCTGCAATTGGTGGTGTTAATTAAGATGTTTTTGCTTTCACATTTTAGTTTCATGATGATTATGACTGATGGGACTTGTCTATTGACTTTTATACGGTGGATTTGATTCCTTTTTCTTTTTCCCCCTCTTTTGCCTTTTAGAAGAGGACTAATCACAAGAAATATGAGGTCAGCGGTTGATTTGTTTCACCAACGCTTTGGGGTAAGTTACTAGTTAAACTTTCAGAGAATCAATTACTTTTAGAGCTGGGCCTTCCATTGAGCTTGAGTTCATGGAATTATAATCTCTCTATGATGCACTGCAAATATGTTTCCTGTCTAATATGGACTTTCTGTGGGAGTATCTGATTACAGTCTTGATTTACTAAGAGACTCTTATCAAATGAATGTTATTACAAGTTTGATGAGCAAATGCGTGTTGAATATAATATACCGCTGAGCAACACAGCTCCTCTCTCCAATAGGCTTGGAGTACATACCTGACACATTGCTAAGTCATCTTTATATTATTCATACATTTTTGCAGTGTTTTTCTCCTTATTGTGCCTTGCATGAAACTTGTTGACACCATTACAAGAGCCTTACTCTGTTTCTTCTTTGGTTTGCTTAGATTATATTTTCTCCAGCATTGAGCAGAGAATTTCGTCCCTATAAACCTGACCCAGCTCCACTTCTGCATATATGTTCTAGTTGGGAAGTCCAACCTAGCGAAGTAATGATGGTCGGTGACAGCCTGAAAGATGATGTGAGTTCCATTGCCTCTTTATATCTCCATCTAAAGAATTCTTTTTTTTTTTTTTTTCGGTTTTCCTTGTGGAGTCCTGCACCTTTTCTTTTCTTTTCTTATGCAGCATTTAAAAACAATTTCTGGAAATGACGCTAAGTTCATTTTCATTTATTTAGTGTGTCTTTTTTTAAATATTCGGAGCAATTATATGGCCTTTCTGATTTGTGTATGTGCATTTTTACTGAGCTTCTACCGGTAAATATCCCTTACTCAACTATGTATGATTTTGGTTAATTCTATTGAGTTTATCAAAGAATGACTCTGGAGGAGCGACGCTGAACATTTTGGATCTCTCATGGATTCTGGATGATTTTAACTTTTGGCAAAGCCTGAGTGATCAGGATGTGTACCTTGTTTCTGCAGGTGGTTTGTGGAAAACGTGCTGGCTCGTTCACCTGTCTGCTAGATCAGACTGGCAGATACGAAGCTTCTGAGTTTGATAGTGCAGATCTCAAACCGGATTTCAAGGTGTCGAGCCTTACTGAAGTTTTCCCGCTGCTGGAGGCAAATTTCGATCTTGCACCCTGATTTTATTCTCAAAAACCCCTTCCGAATAAAAATGAAAGGGGTTATTCTTCTACATGATTTGACTATTACAAGTTCGCCTCATACTCTCCAGTAGAATTGTGGTGTCTACGATGAAGAAGAGAGAGAGAGCATTGGAGATGCGTTTGAGGAACATACATCCTGGGGATTCAAGGATGTAAAATGGGGAAAGAATGATATGAAGTTGTTCTTGCATGGGCTAGTTCTGTATATCTCATTCGCAGGGCTTATGAATCATGATTAATAACATGGGAATTGAACAAGCAAGCTTCTGTCTATCTCTAGGCGTTGACTTAGAAGTTTGAGTAAACTTCTAGGGAGGGTGACTTTCGCAACACGAGAAATGGCTGCATCCGAACTCCTCTGAAAAAAAACTCCTTTTTCTAAGTCAAATCACAATTTTACCATAATTCTTTTTCCTAGTGTTGATAATCTTGAAAAAATTGATGGCAAGTTTTGAGTACGTATTATATTTGACACTTAGTGAAAGTTAGAAATTTTTTATAGACTAGATATAACGCCCACCGTGGGGCTTGAACCCATGATCACAAGGTTAAGAGCCTTGCGCTCCACCGGGTAACGCTTCAACACTGACAAAACAAGCTGTAAACTAAACCAAAATTGAAAATAAAAATAACATGAAAAAGATGGAACAATTGAAAATGTAAAATAATATGAAAACATTAAGAACGCCCACCGTGGGGCTCGAACCCACGACCACAAGGTTAAGAGCCTTGCGCTCTACCAACTGAGCTAGACGGGCTTTGATGACAGTTCACCAAGCCAGAATTTTAATTTCACAAAATAGAACCAAAAAAAAAAGAATATAAGAAGTTACGAAAACGCCCACCGTGGGGCTCGAACCCACGACCACAAGGTTAAGAGCCTTGCGCTCTACCAACTGAGCTAGACGGGCTTTGACGACCAATTTCGTCGTCATAAATTTTTAATCTAAAGAAAACAAAATCTCCAATTTTCGACATTTAAGCGGACGGCGTACCGTGCGGCTCCTCCTCCACATCCTTCGCCGCCCAGCCGCCGGCCTTGGGCGTCCGACTACGCGGTCGTGGCTTTAGCAAGATCGCCCTCCCATCCACTACCTCCAGCTTGCGAAGCACCGACTCCTGTACGGTCCGCGCTCAACAATGTCGATGACATTTTCAATGCTCCGATACGGAGGGGATCACGGCTGTTTCGGGGTCACTAACGGAGGCTTTGCATCACCAGAGAAGCTGGTTTTCGGAGTTAATCCAGGGACCATGACACCTCTTTCGCTGCTGAGAGAGGAAGCTCTTCGTCATCCCTTTCACCCCGGCTGCTGCCGGTACCCCATACCTGTCCTCGGAATCGACCGATTCATTCTCCAAATAGCCAAGATAGAGCGGCGGCGACAGCAGTGCGGAGGAGGAGTCTCCGACGGTGTCCGTTTCTCAAATCCTCTTTGTATTATTGAGTCTCACATGAATTCTTGGAAGATAGGTTCATTCGCTGGTTGTTGTATGCCCTCTCTGACTATGGCAAAATTAGAACCTTTTGTTTTATTGTGAAAACAAGAAATTGAACAATAAAAGAGACAGAAAAAAAGGATCAAATATTAGAATTATGTTGTTCGGTTGTAATTACTTACGTTCACGGGAGAGCAATGACAAATTTCACTATGGATCAAACAATAGAATGGACATTATAGTTAAGAAGGAATATAACAATTCAAAATACCCATTGGACTTTACAACTTCAATGGCCGAAGACTCCAGCACATGTTAGGAAACTATATTTCTGAAACTTGATCTTTCATTAATTTTATTTCTAAAATTCAGTGTTTTGATTCGGGCTCAAATTCGAGACATAATTTCAACATGCTTTGTCAGATTGGCTATTGCATTGATTTGATGAATCTTTTTCATGTTTGGAACTTTTCCCCTTCTGCAACTAGTTTTGTCACGGGTCTCGAGTGAAAACGAAATTATACAAGCATCGGCTAGAAGAGCAATTGAAGTGGTTCCTGATTTCTCGCATGCTCTGATGGATCGCAAGTGAAGCTCTGCCTAATATATGTGGGAAGTTCAAACTTGGTCATGGCGAATCGGCTTTGTTGGCATCTTTGAATTGAGTGGCCAAAGATGGAAATGAGCCTATCGAATGTTTGCGTTGGGGTAATAAATTATGTGTATAGCCGTGGAATGAGTAATTGCTGATGGATGTATTAACCATTTCATAGATGTATAATGAAACAAAGCCATACATTTGATTTGGATGTATTAACCATTTCATAGATGTATAATGAAACGGGGTGGTGGGGAGCAATTTTGCATTTGATTTCACATGGCACTTGGGTATAAAAAAAAAATTATAAATTTGTACCGGAAATCGATAAAAAAAATTCACAATCATAAGGAGAAATAGGGGAAATAAAATGAACACAATGCGGAAATGAAAAACCATTCCTTATCTCAATGTATGATTAATGCTCGCTCATATTGCAATTATTGGTTACACTCCTAGTCAACTGGACAGTGAAGAATAAGTTCAGATGAAAACAAAAACGCAAGAAACATTGAAATATAATGGGTGTAGAAGAAGGGGCGCCATGATGCGAAAAATTGTTTGTAAGGGGCAAGGGAAGTTTTGTGTTTTAGTAAGATCGAAACCAAGCAAAAAGAAGTTGAGAGTAAGCTCCATATTTGACATGGATAGAATTGTAATTGTAGAATTTTAAGTTTCAACAACATGGTAAGTAGGAGCTGGAAAGAATAATATGGCTAAATCGAAGGTGGTAGGGATGTCCATAGTAACAAATAGAGTGGAAAAAATGCAAAAGGCCATAACACAATTCTTAAATGTCTATCTGGTAAATAAACAATTTTTTTTTGGTATGAAAAAGAGGGACACCAGTTCCTTCCAAATCGGGGGAAAAAAACCAAAAACGTAAGAAGCTAAACCAAAAAAGAAAAAAAAAAAAAAAAAAAAAAAAATAAGCTCAAAACAAAAGTGAACTGCATTTGACATTAGTCTTCGTTGTGTGAGCGGATTGTAGTTTAAAAAGAATTAAAATTTCAATAACACACTAAGTGGGACCCATAAGGAATAATGTGGTCAATTTAAAGTTACAGGATACTTAAGGTAACGATTGGGTGGAAAAGGTGCCACCTTAAATCAGCAAATCCACAAAAATTTATAGAGAAAGCATATTATCGGTAATATTAGAGGAATGATATATTTGTGATTTTTTCTTCTAAGAGAATCATCCACTTCAAATATAATTAAAATCTCATATTCATAATCTTTTTTATTATAACAACGTCACAAGAGTACATACCATGATAACGTATATTTTTATAAATAGATGAGCAAATGGGTGAGGAAAATTACCTCTTGCCACCTAAAGTTTGTAGAAGAATAATCAATACCATAAATTTTGGGTCTTTTCCCAATCGGAGAATCATCTACCGATATATTTATTTTTCTTTGGATATCCGAATGGAGAATTAAAAATGGGTCAGTTGGGATCATTCCTCCTACCCGTGATACTTCTCGCAGTTCTACATGCTAAGATTTCTATGAAACGCCTAATTCATTTGATGAGAAATTAGAAGGAATGTCGAAAATTCAAGTAGTTGGAAGGAATGTAAAAAATTTAAGTAGTTGGAAGTTGAAATAAGTGTAATTTTTTTCTTTAATTCGCAAAAAACCTGCAAATCTCATGAATTGGGCAAGTCTAAGTTTTAGTTGATGCAAGTAACCTTAATCCAAAACTATTGCATGCAACCAATGAGATTTGAGCATATGATACTTGATACTTTGACCAAATATGCCAATGCTGGGGTTGAAATAATTGCTTTGACGAGACAAAAACGAAAAGAAAAGCAACGAATAGAGTAATGGTCGTATAATTTCTAAAGAACTTTACCACTTATATTGTTGAAAATAATTGCTCATTACTTGTATACATATATGGCCCTGTTTGGTTGAGCATTTGCAAGGGGCTTTGGGCCTTGCAAAGCTCTTTGGAGAAAATACAAAGTGTTTGGTAAGTGTTTTTGAGACTTGCTAGGCCAAATGCTAGCATTCCAAATGCTCAAAGCTCAATGTAGGTGATGACTAACTTTGGGCTTTAAGCATTTTGAAAATACTAAGTCTACTGTTCATCTTCTTTCTCATTCATCATGGCCATTTGTCTTCCCACATCTACCACCCAAGTCGAACTTCTCCGGTGATTGTCACCGTTGCCTGGGGGTCATGCGTCCCCGGCGACCACTGCAAGAGATGGCGCGACCTGAGACTCAGGCGACGCCACTTGAGTGTGCGACCTCAAGCTGCTTTCATGGATTTGATGTGTTTGGGGAGTACATGGACCAATTCGTGATTGTGTTCATCGACGATTCTTGGTATATTCGATGAGTCCAAAGGAGCATGAACAACACTTAAGGATGGTATTTAGACCCTACAAGAACATGAACTGTACGCCAAGTTTAATAAGTGTGAGTGTTGGCGAACTCACATAGCTTTCTTGGGTCACATGATTTATGGTGAAGGGATTTCCGTGGACTTGACCAAGATTGAAGTTGTAATGAATGGGCCAAGACCAACAACAATGACTGAAATTCGAAATTTCTTAGGATTGGTAGGCCTTTGACACAATTGCTGAAGAATGAAGAAAAGTTTGTGGAAAAATTTTCTGTGATAACCATGCCTTTGACACGATTGCTGAAGAATGAAGAAAAGTTTGAATGGACGGATAAGTGCTAGTGTAGTTTCCAAGAGTTTAAGCATAAGCTAACTACCGCACCTGTATTGACAATTCTGTCTAGTCTTGGAGGATATGATATTTATAGTGATGTGTCATGTAGAGGACTGGCTGCATTTTGATACCACATGGGAGAGTAGTTACATACATGTCCCATCGGCTGAGGCTTCATGAGTTGAGCTATCCGACGCATGATTTGGAATTGACAATGATCATATTTGCCTTGAAGATTTGGAGGTATTACTTGTGTGGGGAATGGTTCCAAATCTTTACAGACCATCAAAGTTTAAAGTATTTGTTCTCTCAAAAGAAGTTGAATATGAAACAATATCGCTGGATGGAGCTTTTTAAGGACTATGATTGCAACTATCATCCTAGAAAGGCTAATGTGGATGTGTTGAGTTGAAAGTTGTCAATTGCACAAATGATGGTTCGGGAGTGGATTTTGTTCGAAAAAGTTTGAGATTCGGATTTTAAGTTTGAGGTAAGCCACCTTTCAAGTTTCATGGCAAAGATTAAAACACTGTAATTAACATATTTGGAAATCCATAAAGTTTTGCAAGAGGATGCGAAAAAGAGGAAAGATGATTTCCAAGTTCCTGAGGATGGAATATTAAAGTTTCATAGACAATTGTGCGCGCCAAATGATATGGAGCTTAAGGAAGAAATTTTGTTAGAAGCTCATTGTGGCAGTTATAGTATTCATTCGGGCATCACAAAATTGTATCAAAATTTGTGCCAATACTATTGGTGGAATGGTATGAAGGTAGATATCACTAAGTATGTTGCTAAGTGTTTGACGTGCCAACAAGTGAAGGCCCAACATTGCAAGCCTGGAGGACTTTTCCAATTCCTAGAGATTCCGAAGTGGAAATGAGAACATATCACAATGGATTTTGTAATGGGATTGCTGAAGAGTTAGCAGGGTAATGATTTCATTTGAGTCGTGGTTGACAAATTAATGAAGTTTGCGCACTTCATCACTGTACGAAAGGACTTTGCATTAGACAAATATGCTGATTTATACATGTGACAAATAGTTCGTCTTCATGGGGTGCCAATGATGATCGCATCAAATCGAGACTCAAAGTTTACGGCGATTTTTTGGAAAAGTTTACGAATTGCTTTGGGAACAAAGTTGCAGTACAACACGGCCTATCACCTGCAGATAGATGGCCAATCTAAAAGGACTATTCAGACACTTGGGAATATGCTACAAGCTTGCGTGTTGGATTTCAAATGAAGTTGGAAGGAACAATTTCATATGGTTGAGTTCATCTACAACAATAATTATCAGCAGAACATCAAAATGGTGCCATTTGAAGCGTTGTATGGCAGGCCTATAGAACTTCTGTTTGCTGGGACGAAGTTGGTGAACATAAGATTACAAGTCCTGAGTTAATTTAGTAGTCAGTAGACACTGTCAAAGTCATTCGAAAAAGGCTTAAGACCGTCTAGAGTCGTCAGAAGAGCTATGTAGGTAAATGGCATAGGCCTTTGGAGTTTCAAGTGGGTGGGCACATTTTTCTTAAGGTGTCACTGATGTGAGGCACTTCCTGTTTTGGCAAGAAAAGGAAGCTAAGCTCGAGGTACGTTGGTCCCTTTGAGCTTTCGGAGCAAATTGGGACTTTGGCCTATCATCTCTCGTTGCCACTGAGACTTGCTCAATTGCATGACATCTTTCACGTGTCGATGCTAAGGAAGTATGAACCTGATCCAATCTATGTGCTGAATTTTGAGGAAATAGATGTGGACAACAGGGTGTCTTACGTGAAAATGCTAGTTCGCATTGTGGATCGAAAGGAGCAAGTGCTGCGCAACAAGACGATTCCCTTAGTCAAAGTGGTTTGGCGATACCACGGAATGGAGGGAACCACATGGGAAAGCGAAGAGTCGATGAGGCTTTGGCACCCTCACCTTTTGGAGGAAGTGTTGTAATAATTCAAATTTCAAGGACAAAATTTTTATAAGAGGGGAAGAGTTATGATATCCATAAATTTAGTCACTATTTCGAAATATATGAAATGATTACTTCATTGATGCACTTATAGTATTTTACTCTGAACTGATCACTCATGAGTTAACTAATTTATTGGGTGAGATCGTAAATGGTCAAAATGCAAAATACTAGAGAATTCGATTAGGGATCGATCACTCAACCACAAGGATTGACAATGGTCAATACTACATTGTTATAAGTCAATTAACAAACAAATATAAATCGATTTGATAGAAGTACATAATCGGTTCGTGGGCGATTCCATGACAAGAGACTTAGCAATCTAATATGTTTAAAGTTGGAAATGATGCTTGTTTTATAAAATGAAAGAACTTAATAAAAAATTACTAGGGTGGGGTTGTTTTGATCCCCATATATGACAAAACCTATTTATTTCTCGTTAGACGGTAGAATCTGCCTTAATTGTTTCATACTTATGCAGTACCCTTTAACTTATTTATTTTCCTTTTACAATCTTTTGTCAAATTTGAACTTTTTGCTCTTCAGAAAATAAAAACCAGTCTCTTGTTTATCATTGCTCTTATAAGAAGTTGTATATTTTTAGTCCCTCCTATCTAGATTGCTTTCCTAGTGATTTTTTTTTCCATTTTTAGATCTCACTGACTAAAAAAATATCAAGGCTCCTTATTTAATACATCAAACAATTTTAGGTTTTCCTTACTATCGTTCAGACACTTATACACATTGTATGTAAGTCATTATTGGAGTATCTAAAAACACACTAAAAGATTGACATGAAAAAGTTACGGACACTGAGACATCATAAATTATTATTATTATTATTATTATTATTATTATTATTATTATTATTATTATTATTATTATTATTATTATTATTATTATTATTATTATTATTATTATTATTATTATTATTATTATTATTATTATTATTATTATTATTATTATTATTATTATTATTATTATTATTATTATTATTATTATTATTATTATTATTATTATTATTATTATTATTATTATTATTATTATTATTATTATTATTATTATTATTATTATTATTATTATTATTATTATTATTATTATTATTATTATTATTATTATTATTATTATTATTATTATTATTATTATTATTATTATTATTATTATTATTATTATTATTATTATTATTATTATTATTATTATTATTATTATTATTATTATTATTATTATTATTATTATTATTATTACTACTATTATGTATAGTCCATGAATGATATTAAACTTTCACTAGCATTTCGAATAAATCTCATTTAACACAAAACTTTGATCAATTATATTTCATAATTTAAACTTTCATGTTGGGGGATGTGTTATGATTTTATTTAGGAAAATCTTTGAAGAGTTCTTCTTTGTTTTAGTCATCCCATTATATGTATAGGCATATAAAAGACAAGTGATGAGAAAAAGTTTGATGGTATGCACAACACGTGACATCCTCAATCCGACCCCGATTTTTAGAATGGAATTACATCGGCGGCCAATCTTCAAACGGGGTTACAATGGGAATCGGTAGACCACAAAAATGCCAAAAATGTCACTTTAGGGTGAAAACTCCAATTTTCATTGGTGGGACGTAAAAATTTAGAAAAGTAAAAACAAGCCACGGGTAAGGACATAAGTGGGCCAAGCCCACATTTGGGCGGCCCAATGGGCCCAAGCCCATATGGGCGGCCCATAGACCACATGCCCAAGGAGTGGGTGGCCCAAGGGAGAGCCATGGGCTCTCCAAGCCCATTAAGCCCATCTTTGCAAATCTTGGTATTAGATGCACCAATGTGCATGAATAGTATTCAATCTTGGTGAAATGACCAACTTGCCCTCTCTTCAAACTAAGGACACAAGGGCAAGATGGGAAAATAGCAAGAGATGGGACAGCCATATGGATGAGGAATGGAGAAAATGATGTCATTCCCTAACCTAAGGGCTTGTTTGTTTGTTTGTTTGTTTTTTTTTTTTTTTGTGCTGGAGGAACCGCTTTGGCCGATAGCCGCCACGTAAACCCCCAGGTAACGCTAGCCCAGTGTTTTACTCCAAATAGTGTCTGATTTTGTTATTTTGTTCTTTGGAACAAAAAAAGAACAGAAATTTGTTTGGTAAAATTTTTGTTCCCAAAAACAAAAATCTATTTTTTTGTTCGTGGGAATATATTTAGAACATAATCAAGAAGTAGAAAAAAGTAACTTTTTGTTCCTGGGAACAATTCCTAGAATCAGTTTCTATTTTTTTTTCTTTTCTTCTATTTTTGTTTTCCTCTTCTTCTCTTCCTCTTTCTTTTTCTTCCCTTTGGCTGGTTGCTGACCTTGGCTATGGCTGGCAACCTCACCGGAGCATCGCTGGCCCCCGGTGACGCCGAGGCTCGTCGGCCCGAGCCTCGCCGTGGCTAGAGCCTCGCCTTGGTTGGGCTCGGCGAGGTTGACTTGGCCTAGATTCGGCGAGGCCCAACTCGACCAGCCACCAGCGAGGCTTGGCCTCATCGGGCCACTGCCCTCACCTAGCCCAACCAAGGTGAGGCTTGGCCTCGCACAACCACGGCATGGCTTGGCCTCGCGAGTTGGCGTGAGGCTTGGCCTTGCTAGGCCAGGGCGAGGTCGACTTCACGTTGCTTGGGCGAGGCTCGGCCTCACCTAGATCTAGCGAGGCCGAGGCTTGCCTTGGCCAAGCAAGCCTCCGACGAGCTGGCCGGACCTCGCCCAGCAGGTCGCCGAACATGGCAGTGGCCGGCGTTCGGCTACAAAGAAGAAGGAGGAATAAGAGAAAAAGAGAAAAAAAGAAGAAAATATAATAAAGTATTTACAAATTAAAAGAAACAAAAAATTTAAGAATTTTACCAAACGCATTTATATCACGGGGATAAAATTTTTGGAGAGTTACCAAGCGCGTTCTTTTGTTCAGAAATTGTTCCCGGGAGTAGAATTACAAAAAATCATTTCTGATAAAAAATGTTTCCCGGAGCAGAATGGTTACCAAACGCACCCTAAGCCTACTCTAACTGATTTAATCAAGTGCAAATATCCTCCATTAGTGGCTTGGATTTTTCTTCTTCAAGAAGCCTTCTTTTGATTGGTTGAAAGGAGTTCTAAGAGATTGAGATGCAATGGACATTAATTATCAAAGATTTATCTCACATTCTCTCTCTTCCCCCAAAGACCGTTGGCCTCTCTTCCTCTTCCTCTTTCTCTTTCATTCTCTCACTTTTGCTCTCAATCTCCCTTTTCCTCTCTCTCCATGCCATAGCTGAAGACCCATCTCCATTTTCCCTTATTCTTGCAAGCTTTTTTTCTCATTTCCTCCCATTTTTCCTCACTGCCAAACGACCACCTCACTCGCCACCTTTGAACTGCCATTCCGCACTGCCATTTCAGTAATCGTATATGATCTTTGGAGATAAGGAGGTTGCTGTCTAGCCCTTGCCATAGCTTCCTCTCTCTTCTTTCTCTCTCGTTTTGGTTCCCGTGAAGCCCGGAGGCCATTTGCCGCCTAGCCGACCACCATGCCGCCATCCAAGCCACTATCCAACCTCTCATGTGGACTGTTTGGTGTTGGTCTAGCTGTCTCAACCATTGTCCGGCCTTGCCACTCCTTCTGCAATGCTTGTTAAAGCTTGGATTTGGGCATGAATGGCTTTCTAGCTCTTGAATAGGGTTATTATTGCACTTAGGAGTTTGTTTATGACTAAATTAGGGTTAAATGATGTTTTGATGTTTTGAATAGGGTTTCGCTAGATTATTGTGATAGGTTATTTAGATCGATCGATAAGTTATCATGTTTTATTGATAGGTTATTGTGATAGGTTATCGATATTCGCCGATAGGTTATCATGTTTTATTGATAGGTTATCGCGATAGATTATCAAGATTCGCTTATAGGTTATCGGGATAGGTTATTGAACTTTGGTTATAAGTTATCACGTTTATTCGATAAGCTATCACTATGTGATAAGTAGTTATGCGATAAGTTATTATGATATGATAAGTGGATGATGATAAGTTGTTATGATAGGTTAAAATGAAGTGATAAATTATTAAGTGATGATTTGTGATGTGTGATTTATTGCAATGATATGTAATATGTTATATTAATGGGAGATGGATTATTGGATAGTTACAATAGCATGTGATAGGTTATTCTAATAACTTATGTTCAATTGCAATAACTTATCTTACTTTGATGAGTGATTTATATGCCATAGGCTTGTAAAGGGTTTAGTGCATTCGTATGATATAATATGAGACATGAGTATGACATGATGGTATATGGCAAAGGTGGTTGCATAATGCATGAGCATCACGCATTTATTAATGAGAAATATATGAAATGAGTTGTGTGATGGTACGCTCGTGTAATCACCTAGAGACCATGATGCATTTTACGTGAAATGATGTTCGATTAGTTCAGATGCCCATATCTCAACGGGATGCCGTTCATGAATGGATTTGAGAATGAAGCTTCTTACATGCATGTCGTCTTGATGGAGTGAGATGATGTCCAATAATGCTAGATGACCATCGACATTTGGGTTGGCCATGGTCCTGAGCGGTCACAATAATCTAGACATATATGTGTCAAAAGTGCATGAGATTGATATGCGATTATGTCTGGATTATTGCATGACATGAGAGCATAACCATACTATGCTGCACATTCTTGTGCTCAAATCATGAGTATGGAAAGTGTTATAAGAATTATTTGTGTGCTTCTATTATGATGGCTTGAGAAGGTGAGGTGTTCGCTCCCGTATATAGATAAGGCATCGCACGAGTTACTTTGCGATTGATCTACCATTGATAAAAAATTGCATGTTTAGGCCGTTCCCGAGGTGAATGACCCCCTTGTGCGAGGTCTACAAAGTTCACTCATTGAGTTTATCTCACTAGTGTTTGTTGAATGGCTAAGCCTTTCCACCAAATCCGATTCGGACTCCCTATAGAGCATAGCTAGGTGGTGACTAATTATTCGATAGGGGAGATTGATGCACGTTACACGTGCTATGTCACGAATATTTGGGTTGATAAGGGACTCCTTAATTTAGTGGCTTATTGTTTCGTGGCTTGGTACTTTTGAGTAGGGGATGAGAACCACAGACCCATTCGCGGTTTCGATGGTCCATTGGGTGCCGAAGGATCGGGGGAGGTATCAGTTGGGATGCCATGGACGTGGACATTTCCGATGTGGAGATGTCCGATCCTGAGCTCGATCCCAATATGATCATTAAGCCATAGCTTTGGATTATGGAGCCCTTAGTTAGTTAGGTGGTAGTGAGGTTGGTAACACCTTTTGGAACCGCCCTCGTAATATTAGAGTTACTAAGTTTACCCCGAATCCCTTTTTGGTGAAGGTCGTAGTTGCGCTATTGGACTAATCGGATGTGGCAAGCAAATTAAGTTTAGTTTGGTGTGTTTAAATTATGTGAATATGGCTTGTATTATATGATGACCTTCTGATGAATATGTGTATGACTAAGTATGGTTTGATCTATCCATGTTTGTCGGTTGAGTGATTTGTTTATATTTCTGCTTGCGTATTTATTTAATCGATAACGTGATTGGGTTGGTGATGCCTCCTGGCATCGCTGACCCAATCGAATGACCTTAAAGAAATGAATGACGATAGCGAGGGTTGTTGTGCGATGGGAGTGGATTGGGGCGTGACACAACAAAAATAAAAGTTCATAAGTATGAACTGTTTTAAAAAAGAAATTGTTTATCTTAAAATTTATCTGGATTTTATTACATTAATTCTCAAGTTTTCTTCGACTACGTAGTAAAGAATTACGCTTTTTGGAGATCCCTCTTTGCAACAAAGCTAATTGCTCCAAAAAGGTTTTTGAAAATATAAATGAAAACATAGTGCCTTTAATGGGGAAAATTGTCCAAAATGTCATAAATTTATGGTACAACCACCAATTCAGTCCAAAACTTTTTGATTTGGCTAATTTAGTACCAAATATTTGGACAGTGTTCCAATATAGTTTGTCTAATCAATTTCGGCTGAAAATCAATGACCTTTAGACATTTTTAGCAATTTTTTAGAGATTCTCTTTTTCCTTTCATTTTCTTTCTTTTTTCTTTTTCTCTATTCATCTTTCGGTCGCGGGGGCCTCAATAATGACGGGTGAGGACGTCGCGACTATGCCTATGACCCGACGAGGGGGGATAAGCCTTCACCTCTCTGCACGCCATCAGAGATACCGTCATTTCTCGTCGATCCTCAGAACTTCAGCAACATTTCAGACCATTAGCTTGCCATTCCCACCCTTGATTTTATTTCCAGTCTTGACACGCACCTCTTCATCTATCTCGACTCTTTCCAATAGTAAGTCACTCATCTTCAGTCCCGCCTTCCATGGAAGCCCAGGTTTTTCTCATATGCCGAAATCTGCAAGTTAAATTACTGCAACATGCATCCTCTCTTGTAGCGGTCATGGAAGGCGTTTTTTGAGCGAAACTTGGCTGAGATTAGGGGATTGGAGCCATTTGCTATGGAGGAAGGCGTCAGTGAAGTTGTCGGAGCACTGGCGGGCACTGGCGGTGACAGGGCGTCGTCGAACTAGATCCCAACATCTGCCCGCCATCAAACCGTTCATCTGCTACCGTCGATCTCTCTATTTGTGTGAAATTTGCCGGCTGTCAACTGAAGTGACGGAACTGGACGACGAAGTTTGCTACGGGCTAAAGTTACGTGCGGAGGAATTTGCAACCGGAGAAGACGAACAGTAGTGTGGAAAAGGAAAAACAAGAAAAAAAAATAAAAAATAATAATAAAGCTATAAAAGGGCATGTTGTGCCATCGTCCGCGTCGGATTCGGTTGCGTCAAAGGACAACCGACACTGATTGGACCGTTGGTCCTAAATTTACCAGAAAGACTATATTGGAAAATTTTCAAAATATTCAATAATATATTGGTTAAATTAGAAAGTTTAGGGTTGAATTGGTATCCATATAATTTTTAAGTAATTTTTCATCATTAATATCCTTGGATACCCACAAATAAGCCAAAAACAAAATTGTGACTTTCTTAATTATGGTAATTATAAAATAGAAAAACTTAAACGAACAAGGAAAGTAAACAAATTTGGAGATGGAACTTCACTTCCTTCAGCAAAATGAGAAACAAAAACTGTCCTTACCATAATTTTCCAAGAAGAAGACTTCGACTTTTTTTATTTTATTGCCGAATACGCAATTAACTTACTAGAAAATCAACAGATGCTGAATAGACACTTATTCATTTAACTAAACAAGCATCCTTCTTCCTTCTTAATTATGGTAATCATAAAATAGAAAAACTAAAACGAACAAGGAAAGTAAACAGATTTGAAGATGGAACTTCTCTTCATTCAGCAAAATGAGAAACAAAAACTGTCCTTACCATAATTTTCCAAGAAGAAGACTTCGACTTTTTTTATTTTATTGCCGAATACGCAATTAACTTACTAGAAAATCAACAAATGCTGAAGAGACACTTATTCGTTTACCCAAACAAGCATCCTTCTTCCTTCTTATATAACCAACTCTCTACATGGTCTTCATCACTGCTCTCTCAAACAAAGAAAATGGCCAGGAAAATGTGTGAACCCTCGAAGGTTGTTTTGATGGCCACATGTGCTCTCGTGTTATTAGGTCGTGCGTGCCAAGCTATTGACACAGACCTTTTTAAGCATGCCAAGACTACCGTTAATATCACCAACGGTTTGCCCGGCGGGGTGGATCTGACCATCCATTGCAAATCCAAGGATGACGATCTAGGCGTCCAAGTGATCCGCCCCAATTTGAGCTGGTCCTTTGAATTCCGACCCAATTCCGTTTTTCGCAACACTTTGTATTTCTGTAGCTTCGCATGGCCGAATCAATTCCACCACTTCGATATCTACGATGAAGACCGAGATCTTGACAGCTGCGGGAAACTTTGTATGTGGAGTGTTGCACCAGATGGTCCCTGCCCATGGGACGACTACTATAAGAGATATGACGATTGCTATCCTTGGAACGCGAATGCGGCCTTACGAAAACGCCCGTTACGGGGAACCTTGACATAATAATCTCTTCCGTGTGGATGTACCGCTCTTCTTGGTGAATAAAATTGATGATCTTGAAGGTTCTTGATGAGATTGACGTGTACGATTTCTTACGATACCCCTACAAGCATTTGACGATTTCTCTAAGTGGGGTGAGGCGAGGAAGTTTGCCCGTTCTTATTCCTTACTTTTGGCATGAATGGCATCTAATCGAATTTTTAAAAAAATAATTAAATTTCGATTTTTTAAATAATTATTTTAAAATTTATAAAAATTGTCCATTAAATTTATATTGTATAAAACTATTTTCAATACAATTTTTAAAAAATAATATATATATAAAAGCTTGGAAGTATTTTAATAATATAATCTTTAAAAAAAAAGCGAATAAGTTTTTCTAAATTTGTTAAAATGAAAATATTTTATTAATAAGTCAGTTGCGTGATTAAACAATGGGTACAATTTGGGTCGGACCATTAATGACCCGACCCAAACCCGACCCGACACACCCGTTTAACGGCTCTAAAAGAAAAATATACAGAATTATAAGAAATCAGGCATCCACAATTGCTTCAAGTCATTTAGTGTGAAAAATTTATAATTGCATAAATTAGGAATGAGAAGCAAATGAATCATGAAATATGAACTTGAATGTAAACATTACACGTGAATTTTAAACCCCAATGTGTTAAATAAAAAATAAAAAATAAAACACAAATGCAGATGAACTATTTATATGTAGAAAATTAATTAAATTATTCCAACCAATAAAAAAATAAAATTACATTAATATGTGGAGAGTTTCCATAAGCGTGGCATGAATAGGGAGACACACGTGTTCGGTTGTTTCTATGGATTCTACTTGCATGAGAGAATATAGCCGCTTTACAATTTTTTTTTTCCTTTACCACATGACTTACTAACAGAGATTGAAGGTCAAAATATCTGACGCAAATGTTTAACCAATTCAAGACTGTGTTTGGTTATATGCTCCACTAAGTGGAGGGGGAGTCCGACCTTATATATGTTAAAATGTTTAGGTGGTCATGACAGAACAATATTATAAATGTTAAAAATTATGTGAAGCGCTCATTCTAGTACAAAAAGTATTGTCGAATCATTTAAGTGTCAAGGCGAGAAAATCTGGCCAAAATAGTTTGTAGCTTTTATAATAAAAAATTTATAATGACTTGGCATATTATTTTTTAAAAGAAAAACAATCCACATGGCATGTTTGTCATTGAAGCGATCGTTTTTTTTTTTTTTTTTTTTATCAATGACTAGCATTAAAGTGATCACTTTAAATAAAAATTGGCATTCAAACAGTCACATATATAAACTTGTGAGAGCTATTATCGTCTATACTTCAACTTATGTGAGCAGTAATTGAATCGATTGATTAATCGATGGTAATGATTGATAGATGGTAATCAATTGATAGATAGTACGAATCATATTGATTGTGTCGAATTGAGTTGATTGACTGAGTGGATCGATGGATCAATCATTTGAATTGAATTGATTGGTTGAGTATATGAATCGTACTGACTTGTAGAAAGGAATTGAGGCAAGGTAAGTCCTCTATCTCGTGTGTGCATAGACTGCCTTTAGGCGTATTTCATTCCTAGTCGGAGTTTAGGGGGTGAACTTGCTGAGACATTGTCTTACCCCGTCGTAGGCTCAACCTTTTCAGGTCTTTAGATGGCGGCTCCTCCAGAGCGTTTTGGCCAACCCAAGAGGGTCACTGAATAAGTCACCCAGATTCCTCTTCCCGGGGGCTAAGGAGCCTTGGTCTATGAACTCGTGAGGACCATTATTTGGGTCGATGAGGGTCTACCTCAAGGGGTACCCCATCAATTCAGAGTGTGCTATCATCGCGGGCAAAATGGACCTAGAGAAGGTCCCCCTATAGGATTCTGAGATCCCTGTGTTAGTGTTAGAAATCACTTTTGTCGAGGGTACAGCTGACCCTCCTGGTGGTGCAGTGCTGGACCCAAGTTCCCAAGAGAGCTTGGGGTTTTCAACTGGGGATTCGAACGCCTAGATGACTTGTAAATTTTCTACTTTTGTAGACTTTTTCCTATAGACTAGTATTGTAAATAAATTAGTTAGCTATATATAAAGGTGCATTGCTGTTGTATAATTATGGTCCTACTTTTCTATCCCATCTTTGTGCTATCTAGAGATTTATTTATACGCTTCCGCATGCGCATTAAAATGAATGGGTTGGCAATGTATCCTGAGACGTTGCAATTTAAACCAACCATCGAGCGATAGGCACGCACTCAAGGATCGGGCGTGACACAACAACTCCTCAATTAGTTTCATGATGGATAGTCTTTCTCATTGATAATTTTATTTCCAGACCAATTGAATCACGTTATGTCCAAATTCGGTTTTGGCTTGGGTGAGCATTGATGACTCTGAATTTGTTGATAGAGCTAAGTCGGATGCTCCTGCATCAAGTTCCTATTAGAGTGGAGAATCTATGGTAGTCTTTTTTCCCCACTCTAAGAGGGGGAATGTTTCAATCAAAAAAGAAGGAAAAAAAGAAAATAAAAGAAAATAAAAGAGGGGGAATGTATGGTAGTCCTTATTTCCTTTTTCTCTGTGGATGGATATGTACCATATCATTAATTTTGACGATATTGAAAGCTAGGGAGCTGGCATGGGCTCAGTTGATGAATCTTAGAGATAGTCATAGATTTTCACATTGTTTGCTTTGCTTTAATGCTACTCCAACGAATGCTTTCTGTTGGATGCTCTCATTCTTGTTGAAGTTTGTTGTTTATATGGTGAACTTAGAGTTAAATTTGGGAGGGATTTGAGATGAGAGAGACCGAGATGAAACAATATAATTGATGAGTAAGATTATGGATTTAGGATTTTTAATTTTTCCTTAAAATTTTTAAATATATATTACTAGTCTGGTCCAAGTAGGGAGATGGGTGGTTTCACACTTAAAATCAAGAACCAGACCTGTACCCATCGGTTTCAACCTTGGGAACCATTGGTTCTAAGCAGGTTCCATCCAGTTCTGGACAGTTCTTGGTTCCTTTGCACACTTCTAATACACCCTTTTACCCGTTCCCTAAAAAAGAACCAAAACAAGCCGTTATCACCATCGCCATAGCCATAGTCAAAGACCTGGATGCACCCATTCCCTCTAAGCCCTTTGACATGCCCAAGATTGCAATTTCCTGGAACCCCGCCATTTTAAGCTCTACGCCTACTAAGGACTCCCTCTTGCAAGCCAAGGCCTTGAAAAAATCTGCAGACGTTGAGTCTTCCAAGTTCTCTTCTTCCTCAGTCACAACCAAGCAAGACAAGGGAAATCAAGAAATGGTGAAGCGGGGCTAAAAGACAAAGGGCGATTGTGCAATGCAGGTGTAGAAATTGGCCAGAGAATGAGAGAATGGAGTTGGGGAAGTTTGGGCTGTCAAAATGGAGAAGAGTAAGATTAAGGTGTCTCAACAGGTAATTGACATGGTTGAGTTCTCATCTCTGTTGGTGGAGGAGAAGTTGAGGAAGTGCCATGAAAGGCTGTTGATGGTGATAGGATGATTCAAGGTCTATCGTGGTGAGTGGTATGATCATCACAACCAGAGCGAAGGAGGTTTGAGGAAGATGGAGAAAGAAAGAAAGAAAGAAAAGAAAACAAGAGAAAGAAGAAAGAGAAGGAAAATTGTTGCGGAAAGTAAGCAATTGAATAATAAAATAGACAAAATAGGGAAATAGATCGAACACTAGCTTTATGTGATTTGATCGTAATGACTTACACCACAAGAAGAGCAGCAACAAATTTCATTATAGATTAAGTGATATAATGAAAATTATAACTATACTTGAGTCATTCAAATGTTTTGTGTTTTCCAAACCCCAATTACAACTAATAACACACACAGTGTTTAGTCTCACAATTTCTCACAAAATAGTTTATCAATCTCATGAATAAATTATACACAAATTCTTACTACAAGAATTTAATCGGCTTCAACACTAAATTTTTGGTGTAATTGTATGAAGAAAAGCCATGCCAAGCTCTTGCTTGAATAACGACGCTTCAATGCTCACATCAATTAATGGCTGAACACCAAGCACTCACGTGACGCTTCAAGAAGTCAACTCAATTGCAGTAAACATATTTTCTAAATATAAGAAACCCAAGTTGATCGAGTCATGGTCAAATTCAAAGTCCACTTGGACTTTCCAATTTGAAACCAAAGAGTCCAAATCGTATATGGAAATATTTTTATAAGAAACCAGCCAATTGGACTTTCCTTTTATGTTATCTTTCCTCGCCGACTCCAAATCACCAACGGAAATAACCGTATTCTAATTTACTTTATTTTGGACGTCTACAAATACATCCAAATTTCTAACTTTCCATTAATAGACTGGACTTTCTTGCAATTTATCTCGAGCCAAGTTTCATTTATAGACTCAAATTCAAGACATATTTTAACAAAAATAAAGACAAAAATGTTTGGTTTTGGACAAGAATGCCTTTGGACGTAAGCTTTTATTTGAGACAATATTCACTTCAAGCTCTATTTTGAAAAAAATGACTCTACTTTAGGTTTTTATTTGGAACTTTCCCTAAAAAAGAAGTTGGAAAAAAAAAGTAAAAATTCACCAAGGCAAGAGAGAGAATTTAGCTGTGGGGGTTTCATTGAAGAATTGGGGGAGCAGTGGGACTGCCCCTACATCACCAGCTGGGTCGGCTATCCTCGCCGAGGTCTCTACAAGGGCCCGCGACCGTTGCTGATCACAAGTGAGGGCATGCGAAAATGCAATACCAAGCCCACCACTCTTATATCGTCGAGGAGCCCAGGAACTTTTCTAGATTCCTATTCCACTTTTGTTACAAGAGCAGCTTCAAGTTCAGCGTAAGCAAAAAAAAGGGAAAAAAAAATTGACATTCATGAATATGTTTTAAGTTTTTAACTGAGGAAGAAAGACAAGTTTCGGCAAAAATTGGTGGTTGTTTGGCTGTTGCAGAGTGGTTGCGTCATTCGCTCAAACAGCTTGAAGGTCAGTCAAGGCACGACCATCTACATGGCCAGCTGCCGCCATGTATTCCACTTCGCATGTGTAGCGTCGCTCGTGCTGGGCATGCGTTCCAGCTCTTTCAAGTGCCCGGTATGCAACACGACCTAGAGACACGTCCTTTGCGATTGACTGAGATCCAAGCGTTACTTGTAAATTTAATATGTTTTACAAAACACTTGATTTTGAAAGTGTTCGATAAAAGTCGGGAAAGAATTGACTAACCTCTGGATACACAACAAATCGACACAACAAACAAATTACCCAGGAATTAGTTGAATCATTATCGAGTAATGGACGAATATGTAACTTCATGATGATCCAAATACAATCACTATTCATGTTGTAGAGCACGATGAAAGCCTTTGTGTGTTTTCTAGTGGAGAGGAAAAGACCTTTATATCAACTTACCTTAACTTTCTTTAAGAGAGAATCACTCACACCTTTTCAACATATGCCTCTCAAACACACCCCACCATAGATAAATAGATGCCTCTTGAACACATCCCATGACGAGCGAATATCCCAAGTTCCACTCTAGTGCTAAAACTTTCATTTAATATTATTTTAGTCCTAAAACATGTTACTCTCCTTCATTGGGAATGGAAGAAACGAAGGAAGAAGCTTCGAATGCAAGCTCATCAACCCACATTCCACCCACTTTGTCGCCTTCTCGAACCGATGGCGGCACCAAATATTGTGCATGTTTCGAGATTTTTCCATCTCATCTTCCTCGAATTGCTTCAACCAGTCTCGCGGGGGACTCCCTTACCCTAACCATCGCCAGCCAACTACGGGTGAGGCCGCCTTGGCAGGGCCTTGCTGGTTGCTAGCGAAGGCGGCCATGGCTGCTGAGCTTCGGGTAAACTTGCCCAGTGCTTGCCGACCACCGGTGAAAAAAACTAAAAGAAAAGAGGAAAAGAGAAAGAAAAAAAAAATGAAAAGGAGAACAAAAGAAAAAATTAATAAAAATTTAGAAAAAAAAATAAAAATAAAAATATTTAAAAAATGTCAATGTCACACCGTTCGTGTTACATGGGATACCCGGCATCCACATCATCAATTTTTTGCCTAAATTAGTTAGATTGACTCAATTGATATCAATATGAATAATTTTAGGATTAAAATGGTTCAATCGAAATGTTTAAAATGGAATTGGTGTCAATCAATAGATTTATGATTTTTTTGCAAACTTTTCCTGAAAAATAAATCAAAGTTACAAACAAATCGATTATTCATTGCCCAAATGAAATGAAAGCAAAAATCAGTCATTTTCACCTAATCACTTTTAAGATGCCAAACTTTCGGCTACCGCAGTTTGGCAGACGGTATTTTGGAAGTTTCGTGTTACAGAATTGTATAATCTACGTTAAATGTAAAAGGAAAAAAAAATGCCTTAAATTAGAAGCCAGACTTTTTTAATTTTATAGCAAGGATGGATGACTACCTAATGAAGAATATAATCTTCACCTTACAAAATACCTTACTAATCTCATGGATCAGGTGAGAACTAAACTTAACATGGTTCGATGGACAATACAAATCTCATATGGGGCTCAGATTTTTAAAGAATATTGTGAATGGATAAGCATCTATTCTAGCTGAGTAGTACCTTTTTTTTTTCTTTTGGCTAAAGAGAACTCTTTTTGGGAGCCCAGGGAACAGGATTCGGAACTGTTAAAGTTAACTCTAACGGAGCATTCAAAGTGATTGCTTTTGCTGGTGGCTAATCTGCATATAATAGTGCATTACGTTGATCATGAGGCAGCACCAAACCATTGTCTCACAATAAAACATTGAGCTTCGCAAACTCCTCTCAAACACTCCTCAACTCCAACATTTGCCTTTAGAAATGGCAGAAACAGTGCTCTTTAGCCTCGCCACTGACATACTGAAAGGCCTTGCCATCGAAATGGTGAAACCTGGGAGTTCCTTCACTTTTCGAGAGATTCAGTTGCTCTGCGGTGCCAAGGACGAGCTCCAAAGTCTTAAGGACACCGTAGAGACCATTCAATCTGTGCTTTTGGATGCCGAGAAGCAGCAATGGCACAATGACCAGGTCAGGACCTGGCTCAAGAGGCTCAAAGCTGTGTTTTATGAGGTACAGGACTTGCTCGATGATGTTGCAACTGAAGATCTGAGGAGAAACGTCACTTCTGGCAACAAGATATCGAAAGAGGTTCGTGTTTTCTTCTCTAAATCAAATCAGCTTGTAAACTGCCTCAAAGTGGCTAATAAGATTCAGGAACTTAGAAAGAAATTGGATCGGATTAAAAGTGATAATAAGTTCCATTTTGAGAGACATCTGAGTGAGGCGACTGTTGCTATTGGGAGGAGGAGGACAACTCACTCTTTTGCCCGTGAAGAAGAAATAATTGGTAGAGAAGATAATAAGAACAAAATTATTGCACATTTGTTTGATTCCTCCTCGATAGAGAGTGTTACGGTCGTTTCCATCGTTGGCATGGGAGGACTTGGAAAAACCGCGCTCGCTAAACTAGTATACAATGATGACAAGGTGAAAAGCTATTTCGAGCTTAGGATGTGGGCGTGTCAAGGGGATACTGAAATCTTTGATGAGGAATTGGTCATCAAAGAAATACTGAAATCTGCCCAAGATCCTACTATGAGGAATCTGCAAGATATTGAGAATAAATCTAAGGAGCAGTTGCAGCAGCTCCTCCGGAATGTACTAGAGGGGAAGAAATACTTACTTATTTTGGATGACTTGTGGAATGAAGATCGCCTAAGATGGTTGGATTTCCGATCTTTACTAATGGGTGGTTCATGTGCGGGAGCAAGATACTCATAACAACACGCAGTCGATTGGTTGAGCAAGCCACAGATGTGAAATCGGCTAGCCATGTTCTACAGGGATTATCTAACGATAAGTCATGGGACTTGTTCAAGAAAATGGCTTTTGGAGATGGGGAAGAATCATTAGACCTTAAACTAGAGGAGATAAGTCGAGATATAGTTAAAAAATGTGCTGGTGTTCCCCTTGCCCTCAAAACTATAGGCAGTGTTTTATATAACAAAAACAAAAACAAAAACGAGTGGCTCTATCTCAAAGAGCATGAACTTTCAAAGATAAATAAGTTGGAGCATGGTGGTATTATCGAAGTCCTCAAGCTCAGCTACGATCATCTTCCGTTAGGGTTAAAGCATTGTTTTGCATATTGTGCATTGTTTCCAAAAGATTATGTTTATGATAAACAAACAATGATCCAGCTTTGGATGGCACACGGCTTTATTGAGTCATTGGACGGGAATGATGACCTAGAGCAGATCGGGGATAGTTATGTCTCAGACCTATTATATAGGTCATTCCTTGAAGTTGAAGAGACCAATGATTCCACAGGTGAGGTGAAAATGTTCAAGATGCATGATCTCATGCACGATCTTGCCTTGAAAGTTACAGGAGATGAGTGCAAGATGGTTAATCTTAATGAAGGCGGCAGATATGGAAGAATTCGACATGCATCATTTGCTTCATCCTCACTACAGGAATTGACCCCTCTACTTGAAATGGCCAATCTACGAACCATCCTCTATTTGAAGAGTAGAAAATCAGTGTCGAACTTGTTCCCAAATCAATATCATGGGATTTTCTCCAAGTGTAAGCATTGTCGAGTGTTAGGTTTGCACTATGCAGATTTTTCCATTCCTCCTTCCTTGGGGAGTCAGTTGAAGCACTTAAGATTTCTTGATATTTCTGAAAACCAATCAATCAAGAGTTTGCCAGATTCAATCACAAATTTGGTGAATTTGCAAACTCTTAAACTCTCTGGTTGCAAGAAGCTTACAACACTTCCGAGTGATTTGAGGAAATTAATCAACCTTAGGCACCTCTTAATTGATGAGTGTGACTCATTGAACCACATGCCACATGGGTTGAGTCAATTGTCTTCACTTCGAACTTTATCACAATTTATCGTACAAAAGATAGATCATAAACTACCTAGTAGTGTGGGGAGAATAGATGAACTGGGTAGCTTAAACAAATTGGCTGGTTCCATTACTATTCGAAGGTTGGAATTCCTTCAACTGTCACCGAGCAAAGGTTACTTGAGGGAAAAAAACATCTTTGTTCATTGAAGTTGGAGTGGTCAAGAGAGCAGCAAGATGATAAAAGCGAGAGCAATGAATTGATCATGTGGGAGAACTTTAGACCGCACCCAAATCTAGCCCATTTGACCATAACCTCTTGTATGGGTAGGAGTCCGCCAAGCTGGCTTTCCTCCATAAGGAATCTTGTTGACCTTGTACTTTGGGAATGTAGAGGATGGAAGTGCACCTACCACCCCTAAGTGAACTCCCCTCCCTAAAGAAGTTGACTCTCGTGGGCTTGGATGCGTTAGAGTTGGTTCAAGAGATTGGTGACCTAGAGCAATCTAACACTACACGCTCCTTCTTCCCATCTTTGGAGGGACTGTTTCTCCACTACTGTGGCAACTTGAAAGGCTGGTGGGGAAAAGGCAACTAGGGGGTACAAATCAGGATCGTTGGGAATATGATTCACAATCATCATTCCCAAAACTCTCATCTTTGGAAATATCGTATTGTCCCCACTTGAATTCCGAGCCGTTGTTCCCCTGGATAGAAAACTTGAGCTTAGTTGGAGTTAGTGTGAAGATCATGGAACAACAATTGATGGCCTTTCAAAATCGTCCATCAGAAGCAGCAGTATCATCCACGTTCGTCCCTCTCTCTAAATTAAAGAAGCTATTGTTTGTTAGTGGTGAGGATCTGGAGCACTCAATGCTCGAGATTTTACTTCGATTCCTCGATAGTCTTGAGTCCATGAGCCTCTACTATTGCTTCAAACTAAAGAGTCTCTCTCGTAGCATGCGGTACCTATCCTCACTCCAACACCTCGATATCTGTGGTTGTGAAGAGCTAGATTTGTCAAGCCACGACGATGAGCATGGCACCCAATGGCGATTTCTCACGAAACTCCGTGATCTTAGAATCAGACAACTTCCAAAACTAGTGGCTTTACCTGATGGGATTCAACATGTCACTACTTTGCAATTTCTCCACATTTCACGTTGTGAGAATCTGACAAGTTTGCCAAAATGGATGGGCAATTTTTCTTTGCTCCAAGAGCTTCATCTTTTTGCTTGCCCAGGTTTAACGTGTTTGCCAGACGGGATGCGCCACCTCACCTCATTGAAGAAATTGACAATCGTTCAATGTCCCGCTTTGGAAGAAAGGTGCCAAAGAGAAAGGACTCTTTCATGTCTATCATTTGAATTAGATGTATAATTCCAATTGAAGAATTGCTTGTATCTCTACTTTTGTTTGAGAAGATGAAAAACCTTAAGTAGGTACAAGAAAACACTATCACTTCTGTGTAAAGTCCATTTGTGTACTCACATCTTATTTATGGTAAGTTATTTTCAGAAATGAAATAAAAGCAAAGGGAGGCGAGTTGGCAACCATCTAATGGGGCCACATGTCAACTTTCCATAAAGCTTTTAGGGAGCACCAAAATAATATAATAGTACCATATCAGATTAGCAACCATACACTTGCTTCAAGCTCAAGTTAGTAAAGATGTCGTCTGACTGGCTTGCAACTCTAAAAGGCATCGCATCAACTTTATGAAATATTCTCATTCGTTGGTGCTACTTGCAGCTCATGAGAGACAACATCGATTTATTCAATACTACTTTTACATGACGATATCTTATTGTATGTCATGACGAAAGTTGTGAATAATAATTGCTTACTCCCTTTTGAAAAGCATTACCGGTGAAAAGAGAGAATAGTAATGGACCCAACTTTCCAAGAGTAATGAAGTCGGCTCATCTGTTTAACACACCAAGTTCATCTACTGTCCCCACTCCACCTGGTACTTGTGGTCCATCTTTTGTAGGGAAAATCCCAAATAAGGACCCAAAGTGCCTTACTTTTCTCAAAAGATAATCTAGAGTGAAGTCTGTATCAAATAAAGACCCAAAATAATCATTTAGTCTCAAAGAAGGATCTTGTTTGCTGGTCGGTAAATAGATGCATCTCCGATGCATATTTCAATTACCTGACCGAGGTATTTTTGTCCAATTTTTTTTGGTTGCCTTGTTCTTTATTTTATTTTTATTTTTGGGTCAATGGTGGCACTGTTCACCATCTTCTTTGTCCCCTATTCGTCTTCTTCTCAAGAACATCGGACTTTGGAAGAGATGATGAGTGCCAGCCGTTGGTGAGGGCCGGCGAGGGTTGGACGCCCATCGTCGGTAGTAGGTGAGGGCCACCAACCCTTCGCCAACCATGGGCGAGGGCTTGCAGGCTGACCCTCGCCAGATCTAGCGAGGGCCGTCGAGCCCTCGTCAGCCCTTCAATGGCAAGTGAGGTGGGCGAGCCCTCGCCCAAGGCCGGCAATGGGTGACCTTGCTAATGGCTGCGAAGGCCAACCTCCCTCGCCTCCGCTTACTGCTCCACCGACAACCTCGTCTTCTGCCAGGACTATGACTGGGACGCCCACGTCACCTTCTTCATCCCTTCCTCCCATCATCGCTCCTAAAATCGACAACTTCTACACGACCGCAAGGAGTGCGACAACACGGTGTTCCGCAACTTCTCCACCCGGTCCTCCCCGAACACCTTCAACCCCATCTCCCAACTCCCTCTCCTCTTCAACACCCTCAAATTGCTCTTGACGTCACTCCCGTCCACTCTGCACATATCAGGATCACCATCCAACCTCCCCTCGTCTTGTGCACGCGAATTGCCGATCTACGAGTAGTGGCAGCTGACGAGGAACGCCCTCCGCCTTGGTGCTGCACAATATACCTTAATGCAGGATTCGAGAACCCCAACAAAGCCCTGCCTAATCGCTGATCCACTAAGCACGGAAATGCATCACATTAAATGACTTGCTCGATTTGGGAAACTCGCCACTCAATCTCCTCGCGATCCTTCAAGATCCAAAACTTCCAACACGATGAACTTCCAAAAACAAAATCCCTCCAATTGTACCAAAAAAAGAAAACGAATGGATTACCAAAAAAAAAGGAAGCCTCGGCCCTCGCACCAAATCCAACGATTCCTCCCATGGTATTTTTCATAAAAGGCAAGGGCTCCAATTCACATTGCCCGAAAATCGCAATTTGTTGAATTAGCGAAACCTATTCCCTGTCCCCGCAACCTCAAAACCGCAACAAATCGCATGATTTAGACGGCCCTTTTGCCCTCGAGGACCTCCTTGTAGGGCCTCGATTTGGACGACCCCCCTCCCCCACGACCAGCTAGGGTTTGATGGCCCTCGCTTGCTGTTAGCGATGGGCATCGAGCCCTCGCTTGCTGCCGATGATGGGCGTGAGCCCTTGCTGGCCCTTACCAGCAATTGCGCTCGCCGGCCTTTCCCAAGTTCGGTGTTCTTGATCTAGGCAAGAAGAAGTGAATAGGGGACGAAGAAGACGGGAACAAGGCAACCAAAATGGACAAAAATACCATAATTAGGCCACCGGAATATGCATCTACTCACCGGCCAGCGAATGAGGTCCTTCTTTGATACTAAATGACCACTTTAGGTCCTTCTTTGAGACAAACTCCACTCCATAGGTCCTCTTTTGAGAAAATTATGGCACTTTGGGTCCTTATTTGAGATTTTCCCTCTTTTTACGATGAAATGGAATAAAGTTTGAAACAAAAATAAGCGATTTAACTTGCGAGGCATGTTTTGGACCAAAAAAAACAAAATGCCACGCATGTGGTCAAGTGAGTCACACCCATCAATTAAGGAACCCACTCAACATACAATGCAGGTGGCTTTTTCTCTCTTTTTTCTTTTTTGATCTTTCAATTTTTGTCTTCTTTTTTTTTTTTCAATTTTTCTTTAAGCAACAAATTAATTAATTTCCTAAAGCAAGCCTCTAATAATTACGGAAAATTAGCTTCATATTCTCACATAATTAGCCGTGTTTGTAATGCTTGGGGATACCCTTAAGCTTATGTATGAATGTCATTGACATATTTATACAAAAAAGATAATAATTATGGAAACTTAACGCAGTGCAATCTAAAAAGGAATGCAATCCAAAGACAATAAATCAAGCAAATATATAAATAAATTTGAATTTCCATAACTACACCCTTGGACTTATTTTTGTGAATTTTTTTTTTTTTTTGCATATGAAGAAGCAATCTGAAATTACTAACATGCAAGATGTTTAAAATCCTATATTTTGTAGAAAGCCTCCTAGAAAATGCTAAGCACAAAAAAGAAAGATATTTCACCATTGATCTAACATTTCCCAAATGCAGGATTGGGAGAGCAATTTCTGAGAGACCTCAGATATTGGGAATCTCCGTGATTGTTGCTTTGGAATCTTGGATGAAGATTGATTTTTTTTTTTATCGTATACTCTATTAAGGAAAGAAATTGGTAGAAACGGAAAGAAACAAGAAGATAGGCACACCGAATTGGATAATGGACAAAATTAATCCCCAGATACGTTGAGTCTGGTGCATTGACCGTTGATTTATCTTGCCAAGCCTTGTATAAATAATCCTTTTGCGTTAGGCCCGCCACAAATTACTTAAATATTCATAGTTGAAATATTGATAAGTGAAACTACTCACAAAAGGTGATCTCTGCCCGTCGGTGGGCTTCCTCTCTCGCTGAAGGTGAGTTTCTTTCATATCCCTTCCGGTGATAGCTTCCCTGTCTAATTCCCCATACGGCCTTTCTTGCTTGTATGAAAATGGCTATTTACATAGCCTTTCCACCTGATTAACCAAAACCCATTTTCTCTCCTTGAGCCCTAACAATGAACAAATTGCTTTTCTGAAACCCTAGTCCGGCTGTCTCCGCAAACTAAAAGTTAGTGTTGAAACCCTAAATGGAGGAAATCCATTGAGTCCCACTACTTTAGAAATAGTTTCCTGCAATGTGCAAATCTCCCTTCATTCCTTACACAACCCATCCTCCCCATCTAACCCCTAATTTTCCCCGACAACCCAACCTCAATTTCACCGAGTAAAATTTTGAACTCGTGCAAGCCTCTCTTCATCCATGGAGGGCAGCCACGAAAACCAACTAAGATTGTTGGCGCTCTGCAAACGGATAGGGGACTTATGGACCGCGGATGATGTCACAGAGCTAAATGCTAATCTCCCTGAGGTGCACAAACATGTTGATGAGTTTCTATTGTATGGGAAATTATTCTCAAAACCCAATGTCAATTTTCAAGCATTCTAGGCTACAATGAAGAAGGCTTGGAAATTAGAAGATGTCAAATGTGAGGTGATAGAACCGGGTTTCTTTGTTTTCATATTTAACGAAGGAAGAGCATAAAAGAGTACTATAAATAGGCCTCCGGTCATTCGCAAGTAATTTATTAGTTTTACAGGAAGGTGACCCTACCGTTCCCAAACACTGTTATGAATTCATATATTGCTTCTTTTGGGTGCATCTTGTGGGGCTTCCACATGCTGCTCTGGTAAAGGATTATATTCGGTTGATTGCTGCAAAACTGGGAGAGATAAAGGAAGTCAGAATTGAAGCTAGAAACAATAGTTCACACAAAATAGGAAAAGCAAGAGTGAGGTTGAATTTGCTTCATCCCCTCAAAACTGGCACTATGATCCATGTGGGAGATCAAAACTGGTGGATTGATTTCAAATATGAAAGATTACCGTACTATTGCGATTCCTACGGTCATATAGGCCATTGTGCAAACTATTGTTCGAGTTTTCCATATGAAGAATCGGGAATCACTCAGGATAAACCAGGTCATTATGGCTCTTGGTTGAAAGCAGAGGTGAAGTATCTAAGCCTTTGCTGGAATACTTTCTATGGAGAGATTGACTTTACCTTATTAGTAGATGACATGGTTCCCGAGACTCCTATTGTCTCAACTAGTGATGACTTGAGCAGCAACACTAACATAGCTGGTAGTTAGGCCATAGTGCTCTATCACCCTGCAACACAGCCAATACCAAAACTCTCATCACTAGTAGAACTTGTTGCACAGAAAAAAAAAAAAAGGTAAAAGAGTACAATAGTTTCGGGACAGCAAGGTGAACTTATATTTCATGACACAGGGGTGGGGATCTAGGTGGCAGCAAAATCTAGCTCAAAGAAACAAGTCCTGAAAAGTTAAAATGCTTTGCTCCTTATGAGAAAAGGGGTTCCCTGGCGACTCTTGTTGACACGGAGAAACTTTTGGATACACCAATTCAAGTGTGGGAAGGCAACATATTTGGTGGCTAGCCCTAATAAGCCACCAAGGAAGCCATGAAGGTCCAACACCTACGAGCCTTAATGGCTTGAGAGAGGCCTAATATGGTTTTTCTTATGGAAACCAAGAATCAACACAAGGTGGTGGAGAATATTAAAATGAGACTTAAATTTTCCTCTATGTTTGTTATTGATCCAATTGGAACAGCGAGAGGTTTGGCCTTATTATGGGATGAGTTGATGCAGATTACTATTGAATATAGCTGCCGAGAGGTGATTGAACTTTCATGCAGAGATGCTGGAAATGGGTTTCAAATAAAGATATCTTTCCAACATGCTTCCACCAATTTCCAAGAGATAGTTTCTCTTTGGAATACACTTCGAGCTAGAAATGAAACTACTACACCACCTTGGTTATGTATAAGGGATTTTAATGAAGTGTTATATCATTGGGAGAAGGTGGGACGACGAGAAGTGGAAAGATTCCGGATTATGGTGTTTCAGGAATTTGTTGACATGTGTTCTCTGATCGACATTGAAAGTAAGGGCTGTGCTTTCACGTGGACAAATAACCGAGAAGGAGATGAGTTAGTCAAAAAATGCCTAGACCGAGCACTATGTAATCTAGAATGGAGGCTTCTCTTTCCTAATGCTGAAGCGTTTGTATACCCAGCCATTGGGTCTGACCATTGTCCTCTTCTATTATGCCTACATTCAGCTGAACCAAAGAAACAAAAGTTATTCATATTTGAGGCCTACTAGTTGGATCATCCAAAATGCGAAACTGTGGTGGATAAGGCTTGGAAGGCAAAAACTGGGCATTGGGTGAGTATGGTTAAGAAAACATAAAAAAAAGGTTGCTCATGATTTGCGACAATGGAGCTGGAAATATTTCCAAAATGCATCAAAACAAATAGACAAACTCAGAAACTAGCTTACTTATATTCTGAACAGGGCAGGCACAACATATATGGGAGAGGAATACAATACCATGATTAAGAAAATTGGGACACTTTGGCACCAAGAAGAATTGTATCGGGGTATTAGATCCAGAATTAATTGGTTAAAGTGGGGTGATAGAAATACCAAATTCTTCCATGCCACAACTATTTAGACAAGACAATGAAACAAGATTACCATGTTAAGGCTTGAGAAGAATGTTTGGAGTCGCAATCCTCAAACTATCAAACAACACATTATAGGCTATTATAACGACCTGTATACATCAGTTGGGTCCCGGTTTTATTAGCTAGTCTTAGAGCAATGCCCATTGATTGTTTCTGAGGAAATGAATGAGACCTTAATAAGAAAAATTACCAGGGAGGAAGTTCAGCAAGCTGTATTTCAAATGGGAGCAACTAAGGCCCCCGGACCAGATGGATTGAGTGGCCTATTTTATCAAAGTCAGTGACATATTATTCAAGAGGACGTATTTAAACTGGTGGAGTCATTTTTCAATTAAGGAAGCTTTGACCCTAGATTGAATGAGACTCATATCACACTCATTCCTAAAGTAGCGAACCCTGAGAATATAACCGAATTTTGACCCATCAGCCTGTGTAATTTTAATTATAAAGTTATCATAAAGATCATGGCAAATAGACTCAAACCTTGGCTCCCACTTATTATCTCCCCAGAACAAAGTGCATTTGTAGGAGGTCGGTAAATACGAGACAAATATTTTTATTATTCAAGAAGTCCTCCCTTAGCTAAGGGTTAAAAAGAGACGGTGAAAATTCCAAACTGTGCTGAAACTAAATATGCAAAAAGCTTATGATAAAGTTGAGTGAGACTTTCTCTATGATTGTATGAAGAGAATAGGATATTGGTCAATATAATGAAAATATAAGGTGAGAGGTGACCATGGTCAGATTTTGCATCTCCTCAGTCAAATTTTATATCCTAATCAATGAAGAATCTAGTGAAGCTTTCAATCCTACCAGAGGTATTAGACAAGGTGATCCCCTCACCTTATCTTTTTATTATATTGGCCAATATCCTATCCCACCTGATGAATAATGCTATTATTGATGGAAATATAAAAGGAATCGAGTTGAATCCTCACTATCCTACCCTATCCCACTTTTTTTTTTTTACTAATGATGCCATTTTCTTCTTGGATGGCACAATTAGGGAAGCTCATAACCTCGCCAATTTACTTAATTGCTACTGTTTTGCCTCTGGTCAGTTAATCAATCTAAATAAGTCTGGTGTGTTTTTTAGGGAAAGCTGTCCACAGGAATTGAGAAGTAATATTGCATTAGAATTGAGGTTCCCTATATTGGAAAACAAATGTTTGCTTGGATCATAGTAAGGGTCGACAGAAAGTTGGAGGGATGGAAAGAGCAATTAATATCGAAGGTGGGTAAAGAGATGCTGATTAAAATGGTTGTCCAGACATTACCCTAATATGCCATGAATTTTTTTTAAAATCCCTATATCTATATGCTAAGCGATTGAGAAAAAATCTCAGCTTTCTGGTGGAAGCAGAATGCAAAACAAAAAGGTATCCATTAGAAGAGCTGGGATTTCCTAAAGATGAGGAAGGAACATGGAGGAATGGGGTTTAAAGACCTAGTGGAATTTAATAAGGCTATGTTGGGGAAACAAGCCTGGAGATTAAGTCAAGCTCCGGAGGCCTTATGGAGCAGAATTTTTAAAAGCCTCTACTTCCCTCATGGTAACCTATGGATTGCAACAAGGGGGGCCATACCATCTTGGGGTTGGCGAAGTATCCTAATAGGCTGAGATGTTCTAGAATTTGATATGAAATGGGAGGTAGGGGATGGCAAATCTATTAATTTAAGAGAAGATCGTTGGCTAATGTCATGCAAGATTGAAGGACCGGCGAACCAAAACGACCCAAATGCGCGTGCATGGAACACTCAACTCCTCAATGATCTCTTCAATAGCAACATTTCAGAGGAAATTTAGGCAACCCCCTTAATATCCTTTCCAAACCGACCGACTAATTTGGACAGGGCATAACTCAGGGAATTACAAAGTCAAGAGTGGGTATTACAAATTACGAGAAGCTAATACAACAACCACAGAATCCCAGGCATCCTCTTCATACCAAGCTCTAAAACGTCTATGGACGGAAATCTAGAATCTACAGACTTACCCAAAATTAGGCATTTTATGTGGAGTCTACGCAATGAAGGTCTTCCTACAAACACTAACTTACACCGGAGAAAAATCATACCTAAGCCTACATGTCCATTTTGCCATCAATTTCCAAAATCAACCGAGCACCTCTTTACACTGTGCAGGTGGACAAAGGCAATATGGTCAAATTACAGTGTCGACATCGATGTCTCCCCAACATCTATGACACGAATAGACAAATGGGTTAGCGATTACCTCCAATCTGGTATTTTGACACACCCAAAGGCGATTTTTGCACATCTCCTCTAGCTAATATGGAAGGCCCACAATTCTCTGCTATTTCAAGGTCGACAACCACAAAAGACTCAAATAATTAGCAAAGCTTTCCTCTCCTAGCAACTATATGACAAGTGGTGTCCACGAAAGGATGTAAGAGAGGTGGCGATTATCTCCGAACAAAATAGCTGGGTGCCTCTAGTTCCAGGCTCTTTGAAGTTAAACGTCGACTGCTCATGGCAAGGAGAGAGATTGGAGAGCTTGATCACCGGAATCTACAGAGGAGCCGATGGGGTGTGCATCGCCAGTTTTGCGTAGAAGATTTGAGCCCAATGGGTTTGCACAAGTGAAACCCTAGTTGTTCTACAGGGGTTGGTCTGGTTGAAGAAGTCTTGAATTGATCTGAGCAATGCACCCCTTGTTGCACGAACTGATTTGTCCATGTACATCTCAAGCGACTGCCTTTCAGCTATGGACTTCATCTTGGGCTGAATTGAAGCTCCTCAGGCTTCCCTTCCTCATGTACTCAATTGTAGACAGCTGCTGGCCCAGATGGAAAATGTCCACTTGCTATTTAAGCCACGTCAAACGAACGGGGCCGCAAATTGGATTGCGAAAGCCCATAATGCCGGGTCTCTTCCTAGTAATAGGGTCTCAAAGCCCTCGTAAGACCTTTATCTTATCTTATGTTTAGATTTCAGTACTACTTGTAATCCACCATCTTAGTAGTAATCAATGAAGAATTTCCAACAAAAAAAAAAATGATCAGTGAAAGAACTCAATTGCCAAACTAACTTAATCACATGTGTCACTTCTAATAGTGAATATGTAAGTTCTTTTGTTACATTGACAATACACCTAATCGTTTTCATTTTTTTTTTTCTTTTTTTCTAAATTTTGACAATCAACCCTAACCGTCACAAGTTTGGTGCTGATTCAAAAATAAAAGTGCTCGAGTTTTTCTTTATAAAACTCTCCGCTACCCCTGCCCCTAACTTCCCAAATCAAATTCAATATTCTGAATTCTCTCACGCACATGGAGGGCAATCGTAAACAGCCTATTTTCAAGATTTGTCACATAGAGGGCAATCGGGACGAAGCACCGATGGAATCGACATTAATCTCGGGATTGCTTCTTCTTGAAGTGTGGCCTGTTCTTTTTCTTAGTGGATTGGGGGGAGTACAAGAGGAGGGAAGTAGTTGGCGAAAGGAGTTGATTTTTTTTTTCTTCCTTTTCTGTTTCTGTTTTCTCGATCTCTTTTTTATTTTGAGAACGTCTATGTGTTTGACGATATCTGACAATATCTACCAGTACTAGATAGGAGAACTTGCTTTCTCGAACATTTTTATTTGCGTCTGTCACATACAGTTTGTATTACCGTTTTCTAATCTTTAGCATATGTATATATTATTTTCACTAGCAGTCGGTTTTTTATGCTTTTTTTTTATCGTGCAGCCGAATAGTATGGACCCTTAGTCAACTCTCTTGCCACCTTGACAGGGGGGATTGGTCTCAATGAGAAACTTTCCCCCAACAACAGAGTAATGGTGAAGGGGTAAAAACGTCTTTGCATACCTACATCAACTTTTTTTTTTTCCCGTTGTACTGCTACAGAATCAAACAAAAAAGAACGGGGTGAATAGCTTGACGGTTTTACCTAATTTCTTGGAATTTGTTCATATATTATAAGTAGAACTATGAACGCTAAGGTTATCACAAAACAATATGGACTCCAAGATTAACCAGGAGAGGATAGCAGGCAACACTGCACTTCTTAAGGATACGAGGAGAATTTTGAGCCCTCATTTTGAGTTTAAAATTCGTCACGTTTTTTCGAAAGGCAATCGGCTTGTGGATATGCTTGCCAATATTGGTATAGTGAAGCATTTAGATACCATGCTCTACTTGCAGCCTCCTAGGGAATTCGCTTATGTTCATTTAGTGATAATATTGGGATTGTAGATTTTAGATTTTAATTTTCTGTACCTTATTTTTACCCAAAAAAAAAGTAAAAAAGAAAATAGAAGAGAGGAGAACATGTGGGGATTGTAGGTTAAGAGTTTAGTGAGAGGTGGACCACACCTTATCGCCTACCGATGCTTAGAAAAATGAAAGGCGGATGGGGCTCAACCCCCTTGTGCCCCCTCCCCCGGTTGACATGGCGAGATTATGTGGCAGTCATGTGATTGACTGAGAGGGGGAGAGAGAGAGAGCTTGGTGATTGCAAACGGCTAATCTATGTAATGTATAGTGATTTTTGGACAAAAAATAGCAATAGGGTATTCCTCATTTTGATTGATATTCATGTGGAAGCTTGATATTTGAAACCCAAACTTGCCTCTATTAAAATTTGTAGGTAACTTCAAGTTAGGTTGCGGGCATTACTAATTAGTGACTATCGTTAGAGATGATGTGACATCCCAGATTTTCAATCATGTTTTCTATTGAATAAATCGGGCATTTCATCGATGCGCCTATAAAGCTGTTCTTAAAGCTGATTGCTCTAAAGATAACTAGACTATCTATGAAAGCCATTAAGGAATTTTAATGCTATAGACCTGAGAATTCGATCAGGAATTGACTTCTCGATCATGCTCATCTTTAGAGGCCATTAAGGCACATGATAAAATCGATTTGAGATTAGAGATAGGTCGATTTGATTGAGATGTATGACTAATGTGTGGCTAATCATGACACCACAAATTGGAAAATTCTCGTCGACCGGCACTAAACTGATTTTTCTATTGTTTTGGTACCCTATGTCCGTATTTGAATCCTTAAGATTTTCACAACAACCGAAAGTCCTCAATGTGTCGAGTGGGTTCATTGTGGCTAGAAGAAAATCAACCACGGGTCATTTGCACTAAATTTTTTTTAAAACTATCCGGCAGCCTAGGTCATGCTAAAAATGCGCCTGAGTGAAATTAACCACGAATTTGAGTCCGATTTCAGAAATTAAAGATTCTGTCATGTCATAATAAATTCTAGAAACGTTGACTCAATCTCAAAATATTTTCTTGAAACTAGAGAATTTTTTAGAAAAAGTCGATATATGATCATTTTTGTTCAGAATAGGCCAGGGATCATTTTTTATCCCGCATTTGGGAAGAAAGTGGGACCAATTGGTGAGGAAACATACTAATAGGATCGGTGAGGTGTCAATTGAATTTATTGAGGCCAAATTGGATTGATTTATGCATGATTGAGTGTCCAATTGAAGCCAAAATTATTGAAATTCGTAGCTCCCTCCTTACCTAGCCAAAATGGACCATTTGAAAAGTTGTAGGAGGTGCATTGGTGGCTCATTGAGGGCTAAGGAAGCCAAGCTTGGTGGACAAGTTCAAGGGGACAAAGTGGTGGAAAAATTGGCCAATGAGATTCCACCAAAGCCAAAAGCTTGTCTCTCTCTCCTTCCTCTCTCTTCCCCCCCCCTTCTTGTGTGCGACCACCCTCCTCCTTCCTTGGTGTGCCTTACAAGCTTTGAACCCTATCAACAAGCCCGAAGACCAACCGAGCAGCCTCATTGTCGCACCGGACTACCGCACGCCGTCCTCGCCCGCGTCGCCTTGTCGCCATGCAAGCGTGACCCCGCTTCCCTCTCGCCCTCACGCCGTCCCAGCCTTCTGCTCGTGCGTCCAGGTGACTGTCCAACCATCGTGAGTGGCTGTGGAAGCCCGCCAAAGCTGCCGTTTGCCTCACCAAGTTGTCCGCTTGCCTTCGCCGATCTTGCCTTGCCTAACTCAGCTTGTTTCCTCTCTATTTCAGCACAAAACAAAGGCTGAGAAAGTGGGTTTTCAGCGGCTTCAAGGCCCGTTTTGAGGTTGATCATGATCCCGAAACTTAGGCCCACTATGGAGAGAAGTGACCCTCACGACGTTCCTGTTGTTTTGCACCAACCCGCTCGTTAAACAAGTGAATTTAACTCACTAATCATCGCTTAATATGCTAATAATGCTTATGGGTTGATTAGATTTAATTAAGTATGATGAAGTGGATAAATTAAATTAGAGTAATTAAATTAGTGATTTACCGATGCACTTTGGTATTCCCAAAGAGGTCACTGAGATAGGATATCACTTCTCGATACACCCCCACCCGGAAGGTCTAGAGTATGTTTTGGTGAAATCCACTATTTAGGTCGATATAGGTAGAGATGGCCTGGTGCCCCACGAGTATAAGTCGTGGTATCGTCACTACCATGATGGGTGAAGAGAGGGTCCTATGACGGAGAGTGATGTGCCTCTATTCGTCTTAAAGGCAGCATTCGAAGAAGGGACGACATACCCTAAAGATGGATCAATGGTTGATGCGAAAGATCTTAAGTTGGGTGATAATTCCAACCCTCTAGAGCAATCAACAGTAGATTCTAGCTAGAGCATAGAAGAAGGAGTAGTCTTTGAGGAGGAGGAACTAGAGGAGGATTCTAAGGAAGATCCAGAGTATAACCTGGATGAGGATCGAAACCTTCACCCCGTTTTGCAAACTCTGAGTTATGATATGATGTGCGATAGGTCTAACCTATTAATAGTATTGTAATATATACTATGAGGTTTGCTTGTATAAAAGTGTGGTTGTGGTTTTTCAGTTGTGAAAAATATAGCCGTACTTTTCTATCCCATTGTTTTATTGTCTACAGATTAATTATGTACTTCCACATGCGTATTAAAATGAAAGGGTCAGCGATGTGTCCTGGGACGTCGATTTTATATCGACCGGATGAGGGATGGGCGCGTGCCCAAGGATTGGAGTGTGACATCCCCGCTTAAGTGGCATTAAAGCAATGGTTATGGATTAGAATGATAAAGTACGACGGACCATGAGATAGTGGTAGGAAAGACCTTTAAATTCATGCCGATGCATGTCTGTGTTAGTTGATTGATAAAATTTCTTGTTATTTGGGTCACTTTGTTTCTAATTCGGTATATAATTGGAAACTGGCTTCAATAGATAAAGCTGAGCCATGAGTGACCAAGAGCCAAGAACTCCTGCTAAGAAGACTGGTAGGGCCATAGCTCAGGGTAGAGCGCTGACCAGGATCGGTACCCGAGGAAGCCGAGGTCGAGCGCCAGCACAGGCTAGCGCTAGTGGCGTAGCACCACCTCCTGTTGGTGCCGGGGTAACAGCCTCGGGTGAAAGATAGGGATCACCCAAGCCTTAGATGCCATGCGAGAGATGATGGGGCAGCAGGCCCAAGATCAAGCTTCCGCCTTTACCGCCTTTGTTGAAGCTGCCGCCACTGCCACTATCAATGCTGTTGTTGCTGCCGTCGTACCCGCTGCCGCACCTGTTGTTGCACCTACAGCCATGCCTGCCGATGTTCCAGCGGAGAACATAAAGGTGTAAAGAGAAAGACTGATCCACAAGCTGGTGGAGCAGTTTTTGAAACTGAGCTCGCCAAGATTTTCGGGTACTGGAGACCCCGAGACCACCTCACTGTGGATATAAGATTTGGAGAAGGCCTTTGCACTCCTGATGTGCATTGAGACAGAGAGGTAACCCTAGCTGTATATCAGTTGCAGGGCAATGCCAACACCTAGTGGAGAGTTGCCAAAGAGACTGTATTTCCAGGAAAAGTAGTCCCGCTGTGAGATGCTTTCCTCAAAGCGTTCAACAAACAATATTTCTTGAGGAGAGCCAGAGAATAGAAATTGGAAGAGTTTCAGCGTCTTCGTCAAGGGACAATAACCGTTGACCTGTATGGGGTCAAGTTTACAGAGCTATCTCAGTATGCTCCAAGGTTGATTGAGGATCCTGAAGAGAAAGCTCGAAGGTTAAAAAATGGCCTTCGACAAGAATTAAGACAATCATTGGTGCCGTTTGATTTGATTGATTATCAAGAGATTTCTTGTCGAGCATAGTTGCTTGAAAGGAGTCTACATGAACAAGTCTCCTCGTCTGGATCAAGGTTTAATTCTCATCGAGAAGGGATTTGCCAGGGAAAGAGAACCATGCTTGGAAGTAGATTCCAAGTCCCACCCAACAAGAAGTGTGGATTTAGTAGGTCAATGCCTAGTAAGAGTGAAGTATGTCGCTTTTGTGGAAGGCGACATGGGTCAGCCCCATGCCCATCTAGGCCGAGTGCGTGTTTTAAATGTGCCCAGTAGGGCCATATAGCTAGGAATTGTCCTAGGCGACCAAGATGACAACCTCAGTTACCACCGCCGCCGCCGATGGGCCAGATTAGAGAATATGTGCCTTAAAACGCACCGCAAGGAGGATAGCTGAGACTTCCAGTCCAAGGCACGGTATATGCCATTACACAGGGTCAGGCAGAAGCTGCGCCTGACGTGATCATAGGTATGGTTTCGCTGAATAACCATCCTACTTACGCTTTATTTGACTCTGGAGCAACTCATTCCTTTATTGCCAAGTAATATGTTGAGCTGTTAAGATTATGTCCTATATTGTTGGAGTCAGCAATTTGCATATCTACACTATTGAAGGATAAAGTTATTGCTGCTTTGGGTTACTCTGGTTGCAAGTTAGCGATTGATGAGCGAGTGGGGAAAATAGACTTATTAGTCCTAGCCATGTATGACTTTGATTTGATAATTGGCATGGATTGGCTCACCAAACAACGAGCTATAATGGACTGTTATCACGAGACGATTCAGTTTGACCAGTTAGAAGGTAAGAACTTCGAGTTTGTCGGAAATTGAGGAGGACCCTCGATTGTCCTAATCTCATCGCCAGAGGCAACTCGTCTGTTAGACGAGAATTGTCAAGGTTACCTGGCAACTGTCGTTGATACGACAATTGTGGAGCTAAAGATGGAAGACATTGCTGTGGTGCAAGAATTCCCAGATGTCTTTCCAAAGGAATTGCCAGGATTGCTGCCAGAGAGAGAAATTGAATTTGTGATTGAGTTAGCACCCAGGACAGAGCTAATCTCTAAGGTTCCTTACTGGATGGCGTTATCTGAGTTGAATGAACTAAAGGTGCAGATGCAAGAATTATTGGATAAAGGATTTATTCATCCCATTGCATCACCTTCGGGAGCACCAGTTTTATTCATAAAGAATAGATGGTTCGTTGTGCTTGTGCATCGACTATCGGTAACTCAATCAAGTAATAATCAAGAATAAGTATCCACTCTCGAGGATCGATGATTTGTTCTATCAATTGCAAAAAGCGTCGATATTTTCGAAGATCGACTTAAGGACGGGATATCATCAGCTGAGAATTAGGAAAGAGGGCATTCCTAAGTCAGCATTTCGTACTCGGTATAATCATTACGAGTTCACAATGATGCCATTCAAGTTGACGAATGCTCCTGCTGCTTTTATGGATTTGATGAACCGTATATTCAAGGAATAGCTAGATCAATTCGTGATCGTGTTCATCGATGATATTCTAGTGTATTCGAGGAGTGATGAAGAGCATGAGAGCCATCTGAGACTAGTGCTGCAGACATTGAGAGTCCATCAGCTGTACGCCAAGTTCAGCAAGTGCGAGTTTTGGTTAACTCGTGTTACTTTCTTAGGTCACGTGATTTCAGGTGAAGGAATCTCCATGGACCCGAGCAAAATTAAAGTAGTGATCAATTGGCCAAGATCAACTACAGTGATAGAAATCATAAGTTTTTTGGGATTGTCAGGTTACTACAAATGGTTTGTAGAAGGATTCTCATCATTAGCATCGCCGGTAACAAGACTCCTAAAGAAAGAAGAAAAGTTTGTGTGGATAGACAAGTGCGAACATAGTTTTCAAAAGTTAAAGGAAAAGCTTACTACCGCACCTATGTTGACCATTCCATTTGGTCCTGGAGGATTCAAGATCTATATTGATGCATCATTCAGAGGATTAGGTTGCGTGCTGATGCAACATGGCAGAGTTGTTGCATACGCCTCCCATCAGTTGAGACCTCATGAATAGAACTATCCGACGCATGACTTAGAACTCGCGACAATTATTTTCGCCTAGAAGATTTGGAGACACTATTTGTATGGGGAAAAATTTCAAATCTTCATGGATCATCAAAGTCTCAAATATATGTTCTCTCATAAGGAGTTAAACATGAGATAGCGTCGATGGATGGATTATTAAAGGATTACGATTGTGATATCTTATATCACTCGGGAAAGTCAAACAAGATCGCCGATTCTTTGAGTTGAAAGTCTTCAGTTGCTCATATATTGATGAAGGAATGGAACCTAATCGAGAGAGTTCGAGATTCGATATTCAAGTTTGAGGTAGGTCACCTTTCGAGTTAAACCGGAATTGAACCGGATGTCCACCCTCAGAATTGAACCGGATGTCCAGATCAAAATCAAGTTACTCCAATCGATAGACCCAGATGTGCAAAAGATCCTTCAAGAGGACACTGAGAAAAGAAAGGCTAACTTTAAGATTTCTGATGATGAAAGACTGAGGTTCCAAGAACAATTGGTTGTACTTTACAATATAGAGCTTAGAGAGGATATTTTATCTGAAGCACATCATAGTAGTTACATCATTCATCATAATAGTACCAGGATGTATCAGAATCTGCGTCAACACTATTGGTGGTCAGGTATGAAGGCGGATATCGTCAAGCATGTCACCAAGTGTTTGACATGTCAACAGGTAAAAGCTCAGCATTGCAAGCTGAGAGAACTTCTATAATCTCTCGCGATCCCATAATGGAAATGGGAGCATATCACAATGGATTTTGTGACTGGACGATTGAGAAGTTAAAGAGGAAATGATTCGATTTGGGTGGTAGTCGATAGACTAACAAAATCAGCTCACTTCATTGTAGTTCGAAAGGACCTCAACTTGGATAGACATGTGAACCTGTACGTGCGTTAGGTGGTGCGTATGCATGGAGTGCCGGTTACAATAACCTCAGATAGAGACCCGAGGTTTAGTGCCACTTTTTGGAAGAGCTTGCAAAGTGCTCTTGGTACAAAACTTCAGTACAGTACGGCTTATCATCCTCAGACGGATGGCTAGTCTAAGAGGACAATTCACACTCTCGAGGACATGCTGAGAGCTTGTGTACTAGACTTTAAAAGAAGTTAGAAAGATTAGCTTCATTTGATGGAATTTGCCTACAACAACAATTATCAACAAGGCATTAAGATGGCTCCTTTTGAAGCATTGCTAGGCAGCAATGGCGCGGCGAGGCATGGTGACGCGATGCAGGTAGTCAATCACAGCAGTAGAAGGGCACGCGAAGGAGAAGAACATCTCCTTTGTTTTTTTCCTTTTTTTCTGGTTTTTTCTCTCTCTTGCCACTCTCACGTCCCTATCTCTTTTCTGACGTCTCCCTCATTGTTCACTCTCTACCGCTCACGTCTCTTCTCCCACTCTCCTTTTCCTTTTTGACTTTTGTTGTTTTTTTCCTCGAACAAAGAGAAGCCCCCCTTTCTCACCGTACACGGCTCCTTACAAAAAAAAATGTGATCTTTGTGAAATATTTCATCTCTTTTTTTTTTCAATATAGACGAAGATTGCCTATAACCTCCCGATCACAAAAATCCTTTATTTTCCTCATCTCCAGAATATTTCTCCACTAATTTTGTCGCCTATTGTTAAAGATAAGATTACAATGCGATTTTCTTAAATGCTGAAAATCTACCGCAATATCATATCAAATCTCAATTTCTCACAAGATAACTTTCAGTCATTAAAAAAAAGGCTTGGGCTAATTTGCTCCATTCGTGGGCTTAGTTTAACTCAGCAAATTAAAGTTTAGAACTACCAATTCAAACCCATCTATCACCAGCCCAATGCAAATGCAATAATAACAAATAAATGCACCTAAAATTATATGTTATGCATTCTAATATTTTTTTTTTTCAGGGATAAAATTATCCCTAATTTGTATGCAATAAATAAATAATCGAATCGCCAAAATTTAGGTGTCAACAGCAAGACCAATCGGCTGGCTATGGCCGGTGGCCGGTCGTCGCCTATGGCCGGCCGGCCATTATAAGAGGCAAAGAAGAAAGCCAAAAAGAAAAGAGAGGGAAAAAAGGGAAAATAATAATAATAATAATAATAATAATAATAATAATAATAATAATAATAATAATAATAATAATAATAATAATAATAATAATAATAATAATAATAATAATAATTAATTCAAAAATAAAATATTATTAAAAATTGTCAACGTCAGCACTCGTAATCTCATGTGGTACCGTCGGTGTCCACGTCAACATTTTTTGGCCAAAATTTGCCGGATGGAGTGAATTGGCAAGAAGTGAAAATGTTTAATACTGAATTGGCAAAGTTAAAAGATTTATGACTGAATTGGCAAACGTGCAATAGGTTTATGACTTTTTGGACAATTTTTCTTCATTTGAATATTCATCGGTTCAGCAAACTAGCCATTATGGAAGTGGATATATGCACATCAATAGAATCCGAATGATAATAGTAATCAAGAAGCTAGGCTGTCTAACAGGTTTGTCTAAAGTTGCAACAAAGGGACAGTAGCATAAGCTATTTTCAAGTAGTTTGCAAATATTCAGAAAAATAACTGTATGGACAATTCTATCTTTGGAAGCATCAACAATAACTCCAATGCTCTATGCTTCTCCAATTCAACTCCAATGATTACATTGAAAATGAGTATAAAAGAGAAGATCTTCGAAGCCAAAGGAGAGACATGTGCAATACAAGAAGACCAAAAATTTGCTATACACTGTGTCTTTAGCAAACGCTTTCTTTCAACTATTTCTCTAAGTGTTGTATTCTTACCATTGAGTTATTGCGCTAAAGATTAATTGTACTTGAGTAAGAGCGGCAACTTAGTCCTATAGTATGATTAATTGTGTGAAATGATTAGTGCTTGCCTATTGTAACATTTCTGAGGAAATTACTAGTGCAATCCAACTCCACTTATGACTAATAGTTTGAGAAGCGGACGTAGGCTTGGAAATAAAGCCGAACAGCTATACATCTTTCTATGCTACTATTCTCCTCTTTTATTACTTCCATAAGCATACAATATGCGCACGAGCTTTGAAACACCACTTTAACATGATCTTTACTTAATTTCAATTATTTTCCACAAAATGTTGTCAAGATTTCTAAAACAACATTTTCACTCTCTCTAGGTTATATTTTTAGCCTCCAACAATTTTTTGAGTAATTTTCGGTCATTAATATTCTTATATACCCACAATAAACCAAAAACAAAACTGTGACTTTTTCAATTATGGTAACTATATCTTGCATTGAATTAGAAAAATTAAAACAAAAAAGTAAAGTAAATAAATTTGAAGATAGAACTTCTCCTCCTCATTCAAGAAAATGGAAAAAAAAATGTCCTTACCATAATTATCCTAGAAGAAAAAAAATCCTTCAACTTTTTCTTTTGCTACCGAATGCGCAACTACTTGCTAGAAAATCTACGATTGCTGAATAGACACTTATTCACTTAACTAAACAATCATCCTTCTTCCTTCTTAAATAACTAGCTCTCTGCACGGTATTTACCACTACTCCCTCAAACAAAGAAAATGGCCAGGAAAATGTGTAAACCCTTGAAGGTTGTTTTGAGGTCTGTATGTGCTCTCGTGTTATTTGGTCGTGTGTGTCAAGCTATTGAGATGAACCTTTTTAAACATGCTAAAGCCAACGTTAACATCACCAACAATTTGCCCAGTAGGGTAAATCTGACCATCCATTGCAAACCCAAGGACAACAACCTTTGTGTCCAAGTGATTGCCCCCAATTTGACCTAGTCCTTTCAATTCCAACCTAATGCCGTTTTCCTCAACACTTTGTATTTCTTTTATTATTAGATATGTTAAAAAAATCTACGCAACACATATTGCAGCTGAAACAAAAGGACGTGTCTTTGTTTCCTGGAAAAAAAAAAAAAAAAAGCCTTATCTAATCTGATTTACTTGATAAAAAGATCCTATCTTTATTTCTTGGCTAGAAAATGAAGAAAAAACAAACAAAGATGTTGAAGAAAGGGAAGAAAAGAGTGGCTATAAAATAGGAAAATGAAATGGAGTCTGCGTAAGATGTTGAAATTTAAACTTTTCATCACTTGAAAATGATTTGGCTACTTGTTTTGGGATCATAAAACTAATGATTAAGGTCTGTTTGTTTCGCAAAAAATACACAATCCTAAAACATTTTCCTAAAAATGATTGGTTATATTATTTGTAATAATCATTCCAATTGCCATTACAAAAGTAATTAGTATTTTTGGCATTAAAAGATATTGTTGGCTGATAATTATTCCAAAAAATACTATCAATTCTGCAAGAAAACCACTCATACGTGGTAATGCAAGGGAAGCCATTGATAAGATACTAAACATTGTGAATATTTTTGGAAGGTGGATAGTCATTCCACCCATTTCGTCGAGATAAACAAGACGTATTCAATCATAACTCGTTCCTGCCAAGAAAAAAACAGCAACGCCGATAAATTCATGAGAGATTATTTGTAATTAGCTAACAATTGTTTTTTATTCATTCATTTTTTGTAAGCGAAACAAGTGATCATTTTAGGAAAATATTTTTTTAAATCATTCATTTTTTGTGAAACAAACAAACCTATATGAACATGTTTTTCTTGATCAATCACATTATTGATATAAAGATTAATTACATATACATTGGCGTTTGACAGTAAAATTAAGATGCATATATGTTATCCTAATTTCTTTTTCATTCTATAAGTAGATTGGAGAAAAACGAAATCATTTACTTATATTTGGATTTGACTGCACATATTTTGAGAACACTATCAAAAAAGAGAATAGATAATATCATAAAACACACATGAGCAAATTAATTAGGAAAGAAAAAATCAAAAGTACAATCATATGTATAAAGATATGTTGAAAAATAAAATAAGCAAAAAAGTAAACTTGTCTTCAGTTTAATTGAAAGAAAAAAAAAAAAAATGAAAAGAAGAAAGAGCTGAGAAAAGCAAAAAGTTGCTAAAAACAAAAAAAAACAAAAAACAAGCATCACCTTTATTAAGGCCGTACAAGAAAATTGAGAAAAGACAGAAAAATATGGAATAATTGGAAAAGGAAAAGAGAGAAAAAAAACAATTGCCTACTGCATTGTATCTTGAGTGGGACGCACTTTTTCATGATGAATGCTCTTTAAAAGGGAGTAGCATGTTGTAAAATATTGGATTGCGAATATATAATAGAGAAGAGATTGAGAAGAGAAAGCAAGTGAACACTAAAGATAGTAGAGAAAGCAAGATATTTCAATGTATTGTAATTGTTGTTCTGTGTTGTTGTTGTGATTGTACATCAAAACTAAACTCATGTTTATAGGAGAACAAAAATGTACTTATCATTAATATCAATGTATCTAATGATACTTGTACTGGATAAGAGAGATGAACATTAATTGTATAGGGAGATGTACTTAGAAAGTATTATACAAATGTATCATAATAAGTATATTAGATAATATAAATATAATGAATATTCATTCATGTATCTCATTCATTCATGTATTTCATAACACTCCCCCTTGAATATTCATTATATTCATTACGAATGTGCATCGAATGATACTGCCTCATTAAAAACCTTAAGCCGGAAAAAATCCGGTGGGATAAAAACCGAACAAAAGGGAAAAAGAGTGCAGAGCACAAATGTTATGATCTCTCCCTTTTATGGATGCATTAATTGCCTCGTTAAAAACTTTAAGCCGGAAAAATCCTATGGAAAAAAAACCGAACATAAAGAAAAAAGAGTGCAATGCATATATAGCTACTCCTGGGGCTAATCATTATTACATCTTGTGAACTCGCCACATATCAATGCTGCAATGCATAGTTCATAATATCTCCCCCTCATTTTAGCCATATAGCCACTTCTGGGGCTAATCAATCTTGCATCTTATGAACTCACCGCATACCAATGCCATATACTAATTTCTCAAAACTTGATGTTGACAATGATTTGGTAAAAAGATCTGCAAGATTATTTATGGATCGAATATGTTTAACATCAATTTGTCGACTTTCTTGAAGTTCATGAGTATAGAAAAATTTCGGTGAGATATGTTTGATCCTATCACCTTTGATATATCTTCCCCTGACTTGTGCAACACAAGCAAAATTATCTTCATAAATTATAGTGGGAGAATTTGTAACTGGTATTAAGTAACAAGAATTATGAATATGTGTTATAACAGATCTTAACCAAACACACTCTCTTCTAGCTTCATATAAAGCAATAATCTCAGAGTGGTTAGAAGATGTAGCTTCTAACGATTGCTTCGTAGAACGCCAAGAAATAACGACGCCGTTATAATAAAATAAATACCCAGTTTGAGAGCAAGCCTTATGTGGATCGGATCTATATCTAGCATCAGCATATCCAACTAAACCACAATTAGTTGAATCTTTGGAATAATATAATCCAAAATCTATGGTTCCTCGGAGATAACGGAAAATATGTTTAACTCAATTCCAATGTTTCCGAGTTGGCTCAGAATTAAAACGTGCTAATAAATTTACTGCAAAAAAGATATATGGTCTCGTACATTGTGCCAAGTATATCAAAGCCCCAATTGCATTGAGATATGGTACTTCAGGACCAAGTATCTCTTCATCGATTCTCTAGGATGAAATGGGTCCTTTTTGGGATTTAGAGACCTTACAACCATATGGGTGCTCAATGGGTGAGATTTGTCCATGTTGAAATATTTAAGCAATCTTTCAATATATGCTGATTGATGGATGATTATTCCATTTGCTTTATGCTCAAGCTCTAGACCAAAACAAAGTTTGGTTTTACCCAAATCTTTAACTTCAAACTTCATTTTCAAATATTCAGCAGTTTCAGCTAACTCTTCTGGAGTTCCAATTAAATTTATATTGTCGACATAAACTACTATAATAACAAATCCGATTTCTGATTTCTTAATAAACACGCATGGCCAGATAGGATCATTCTTGTACCTTTCCTTAATTAGGTACTCACTTAGGCGTTGATACCACATGCAACGGGATTGCTTTAACCCGTACAAGGATCTTTACAATTTTATTGAGAATAAATTGCGGGGAGTGCTTCAGGCATTTTGAATCCCTCAGGAATTTTCATATAAATATCAGAGTCTAATGAGCCATATAGATATGCCATCACAACGTCCATAAGACGCATTTCCAATCTTTCAAAGATTGCTAGGCTAATGAGAAAAACGAAATGTAATCATATCCATCACAGGTGAATATGTCTCATTATAATCAATCCCAAGTCTCTAAGAGAATCCTTGGGCAACAAGTCAAACTTTATACTTGACAACCTCATTTTCTCATTTCGTTTTCGGATAAATACCCATTTATATCCAACGGGCTTTACATTATCAGGGATACGAGTTATAGATCCAAAAACCTCTCGTTTAGTTAGAGAAGCTAATTCAGCTTTAATTGCTTCCTCCCACTTATGCCAATCTTGCCTTTGACGACATTCAATAATAGATTGCGGCTCACAATCATCATCCATAATTTTATGAGCAACTGAGAATGCAAAAGTATCATCAATGATGATTTCATTTCGATCCCAAATTTCATTACAATATGTAGTGGAATTTTCAGTATTCTCAGGGCTAGTGCTCCTTTCATGGGTTTGTGCCTCTTTAGGGGCAATAAGCTCTTTGGGAGCAAGCACAACGTCGGGCTCTTCTAGAGTGGATTCCTGATTCTTTCCCCTTCGTTTTCGAGGAGCAGTATCTTTTGATCCTACCGGTCTACCACGCTTCAAGTGAGGGGGATTTTGATCCATTTTAGCCTGTTCTTTGGGAACAACTATCCTAACTAGAGCATTTGCAGCTGGAATATGAGACTTCGTTACCTTAGTAGTATCATTAAATGTGTCAGGAAGTCTATTGGCCATAGCCTGTAAATGGATTATGCGCTGCACCTCGTTTTCACATTCAGGAGTCCTTTGATCTAATTGAGATAAATTTTTCTCATTCCAGGGAAAAAATCTTAATTGGTTTTTGTTTTGTAGTCATGGAAGTTGTAGGTATCCCAATTGATGGAAACCTAATCTCATCGAAATGACAATCTGCAAATCTTGCAGTAAAAAGATCACCAGTAGTTGGTTCCAAGAACCTAATGATAGACGGTGAATTAAACCCAACATAAATGCCCAAACGGCGTTGGGGACCCATTTTCGTCCTTTTTGGCGATGCTACAGGAACTTGTACTATACAACCAAAGGTGCGTAAATGTGAAATATCCAGTTCATAACCAATAACCATTTGAAGGGGAGATTGTAAAAGACTAGCAGTGAGGCGTAATCTTATTAGAGCTACCGCATGCAAAACTACATGACCCATGCTGTATCGTTGAGATTCGTTCTCAATAATAGAGTGCAGGCAATGATTTGGATATGTTTAATCAAGAATTCTGCCAATCCATTTTGAGTATGAACATATGTAACCGAGTGCTCAACGTCGATTCCGAGTGAAGCACAATATGTATCAAAACTCTTTGATGTAAATGCACCAGCATTATCCATCCTTATGCTCTTAATTGGATAATCAGGGAATTGTGCCATGAGCTTTATAATCTGCGCAAGTAAACGTGCAAATGCGACATTGCGCGTAAATAATAGGCAAACATGGGACTATCTACAGGATGCATCCACTAATACCATAAAATATCGAAATGGTCCACTTGGTGGTTGTATTGGTCTACAAATATCACCCTGAATTCTTTGCAAGAATAAATGAGATTCAAAATTAACCTTTGTTATAGAAGGTTTGATAATGAGCTTTCCTTGTGAGCAAGCCTCACAATTATAATCTTTGGACAACAATACATTTATATCCTTTAAATGGTGCCCTTTTGTATTTTGAATTATCCTACGCATCATTGAAGCGTCAAGATGACCAAGGCGATCATGCCATAGTCCAAACTGATCAGGGCTTACCAATCTCCAAGATGTGGTGGCGTAGGTTTCAATAGCCTTAATCATGAACACAATACAAACCCATAGAAGAAGTTTCTAGCTTCTCATGGATGGTCTTTAGGCCCATCTTATAAGAGGAAATTACAGCGTACATCTTTGAAACTGAACAAATTCCTTTTTGATTGAATGTTTAAAAACGCATTATCAATATGCAGGATTGTGCCATTTGGAAAAATAATTGTCGCATTCCCAAAACCATCAATAATCGGAACAGGAACTAATATTGTATGGATTTCTGCATTACGTAATGTCATACTCGAGAAAAAGTGTCTACTACAAAGTATAATATGTGTTGTTGCACTATCAAGCAAACAAACATCTTCATTTTTCTCGGTATTTTCCATTTGCATTTATATTGACAACTTTAGGTGTCAAGTATCATAAAAGTTGCATATTAGTTATTTAGTCGAATAAAATTTCAAAAATAAATATTATATAAGGTTCATAAACATTTCATAAAGAACAATAAAAAAAGTAATACATTTAAAGCGAAACAACATAAAATTCAAAGTTCAAATTATTATCTACCAATTTGATTCATCAAAGTAATCAGAGGTCCTCAAAGAAATCAGAGACATCCAATGATGCATTTGCTACTTCAGGAGCAAGAGAAGTCCCACCAACGGAGATATTGTTGGCCTCAACAGTGGTTATGGCAGTAGGATTGATTTCAATGGCATGAGATTCACCACGCTTGCCCGTATTCTTTAAAGATGCCTAGTATAGGTCAACAAAATGTTTTGGCGTACAATAGGTACGTGACTAGTGCCCAATCATGCCACATCGATGACAAATACTTTCATTAATCACATTCTTTGACTTCTTTTCTTTGCTATGATTCAGGCTAAAATTTGATTTCCTAGGGCGGTTAAATTTATTACCATCCCTTCTAGGATTATGTTCTTGCCTGCACTTATAGCCCTTAAAATGGCTAGTATTTTTCTCAAAGTTAGCATGTGCTTCAGGCAATGCTTTTGAGCCAGCAGGTTTAAGATCATGATTTTTTAGCAGCAATTCATTAGTTTGCTCGGCAGTAAGAAGTACATAAATTAATTCAGAGTATGTGGCAAACTAACGCTGCCGGTATTACTGTTGCAATACAATATTTGAAGCATAGAAGGTAGAGAAATTTTTCTCTAACAATTCCACATCAACAAGTTTGATACCGCATAATTCAAGCCGAGAAACGATATCAAATAAAGCAGAATTATAGTGAGACACTGATTTAAAATCTTGCAGTCTGAGATTTTGCCAATCATATTGTGCTTGAGGGAGGATAACCGTTTTGGTATGATCATACCTATCCTTCAACCTCCTCCACAAGATATGAGGATCTCGAACGGATAAATATTAACTCTACATGTAATTTATTATATTTTTAATATAATTTTAATAGTTTTATGCATATTTTTAATATAATTTTGTTATGTAATTTTATTACATTTTCATGCAAATGACGCACTCTTATGTGCTTTTATGTTCATGTTGTTTGGTTTTTTTTATTTAAAAAAAATCAAATGTAAAAACTAAATAAAAACAAAGGTAGCGTTGATGATGATTTGGATGAGGATAGCAACATGTGATTGCGTCCATAACAAGATTGAGTACGAGGATCAATGGAAAAAGTATGAGCATGATATTGAATAATCAAAATTGAAGGACAATATGGCATATTCTTCTTTCTTTTTTACCGCCTCTTTGTGTATAACTTCATTAGAAATATGACTTGCATAAGTGAGGACCAACCATGTCCATTGAAGCCATTGATCATGTCTGTCACAGCTCAAATGAGGCCTAAAGGGAATGTCAAGTAAAGAAAAACAGTAATCATGATCAAGAGGATGAAGATCACTGCAGAATTCATCGGTGCGGTTCTAGAGGAAAATTGTGATGGAGATCGAAATGATAATTGACTTTTTATAAAGAACCAAATCTTCACTAGTGAAATTCGACACCGAAGAAAGTCTATGATGTGTGTATGTATATTTTCTCTTAGGCTGCAGAAAAAAAAAATTGAAATTCTTATCGGACAACTAGCAAAAAGGGCTTACAATATGTGTGCTGCATATTGGAGAACAATGATCTGCTTTATCCGTGACAGATGCAAATGAAAAATGTTTTAGAAAGAAAGTTCTCGCATTTGGCAGTGGTAGGAATTGTCTAGCCTCATCGAACATATATAAATTCTTAAAATAAGAAAGAGATTGAGAAAACATGAAACAAAATATATTGATTATATTTATATATGAGAATTCAAAATAAAATATATAGTTATACATGAGAATTCAAAATATTGGTATCGATTTGGGAAGGTTGCCAAAGTAGGAAGAAAAGATTGCCATCCATGCCTATGTTTCCGACTATATATACACAAGTACATGTATTTATATACGAGAATTCAAAATATTGGTATCAATCTGGGAGGGTCGGGGAGGGGGAATGGATAGGTTGATAAGTAAAATCTCAAGCCTTTTTTTTTTTACACTAAACTTGTGACAGTTAGAGATGATTTTCAAAATCTAATTGTAAAAAATTGACTATGGTTTGGTGCATCACCAATGCAACAATAGAACTTACACATTCATAGCTAGATGAGCAACATGGGCGACTGAATTAGCTTAGCAATCGATTTTTTTTCGCATGTCAATAATTATGTAGTGGTTCTGATAGAAAAGATTATCCATAAAGTCCTCTGGCAAAGAAAATCAAGGGCCAATGCACCAGACTCCACTATGGGTCCAATATCCATCGCGGGTTCAAGGGTGTGCCTATTTTCTCCATTTTTGCTTTTCTTAATAGAGTATAAGATTAAAAAAAAAAAAAAATCAATCTTCATCCAAGATTCCCGAGCACCAATTACGGAGGTTGCCAAAATCTGAGATCTCTCAAAAATTGCTCCCCTTATTTTGCAAATCTTGAACTGGGATTTAAAAAAAAAAAAAAAAAATACCGCCCCAACCAGTTAAATCATGCTATTAACAAAATATTTCAACCGTTGAAAAATCTTGAAAATATTTATAATTAATGGCCATTAATATTTATTTTTTTATATTTATCTAGTTATAATATTTTATAATTCTTGGGTTAATATTTAGGTATACTTGTGACAAATTTATTCTAAAATAATTTTTCAATTATTGAAAACTCTAAACTAGTACACTTGTGACAAATTTATCTAGATTAATTTTTTACCTCAAAAAACCCCCCAAACTAGTATATTTATGACAAATATAATAATCTCTGTTAATTTTTGTCAAATTTTACTATTAGATTTGTTGACATGGAGAACATATGATGACATGGTGGAAGTTGATAAGATTAATATTATGAAAAAACCCCAAATTTATCACAGATGCAACGTCAAATTGGTCAAATATGTATCAATTTGGGGTTTTTTCATGGTATTTATAACGCAGAATTGCCACATCACCATACCATGTCATCATGTGTCATTCACATCAGAAAATTTAATAGTAAAATTTGATGGAAGCTAATGAAGGGTAAATTTGTCATAAATGTATTATTTTGGGTTTTTAGTAGTTAAAAAATTAATTTTGGATAAATTTGTCATATGTGTACTAGTTTAGGGTTTTCTATAATAAAAAAAAAATTAATTTTTGGTAAATTCATTACAGGTCTACCGCTTTAAGATTTTTTGTGGTATCGACTCTAATTTTTTTTCTTATTAGATATGTCAAATTGTTTTATGTAACACATATTGCAATTGAAACAAAAGGACTTGTCTTTATTTTCTGGCAAAAAAAAAAAGTCTTGTCTAATCTAATTTTTGACAAAAAAAAAAAAAAGGTCCCATCTTTATTTTTTTTTTGGTTACATGATGAAGAAAAAAATAAACGAAAATGTTGAAGAAAGGGAAGAAAAGAGTGCCTATTAAATAGGAAAATGAAATGAAGTCTGCCGTGTGTTTGTTTTTTAGATAACTCAAGATTTAGAAAACATTTTTCAAAAAATGATCATTTATTGCTTACAAAAATAAATCAATGAAAAATATCATCATCACCCATTAAAATAGTAATATGTAAATTATTTTTTATAATGATTTTTTTTTTGTTAACTAATTTTTCTAAGTGATATAATCAATTATTTTTGGAAAAATGTTTTCCAAATCTAGAGTATTCGGTAAAAACAAACACACCCTAAGATGTTGAAATTTAAATGTCTCGTCACTCAAAAATGATTTGGCTACTTGTTTTGGGATCATAAAACCAGTGACTTGATATGAATTTTTTTCTTGATCAATCACAGGAATTTCATATACAATAGCGTTTGACAGTAAAATTAAGATGCATATATTTTTATCATATTATATTTTTTCATTCTATAAGTAGATTTGAGAAAAATGAAATCGTTTACTTATATTTGAATTTGATTGCAAATATTTTGGGAATCGAAAAAAAGAGAATAGATAATACCATAAAACACATACGAGTAAATTAATTAGGAAATCTGTCCAAAAAAATTAATTAGGAAAGACAAAATCAAAAGTAGAATCATATGCATAGTGATATGTTGAAAAATAAAATAAGTAAAAAAAGAAAATTCGTCTTCAATTAAATTTGAAAGAAAAAAGAAAAGAAGAAAGAGCGGAGAAAAGCAAAATGATGCTAAAAAAACAAACGTCGCCTCTTTAGAACCGTATATAGAAAATTGAAAAAAGACAAAAAAAAAAAAAAAAAGAAGAAGAAGGAATAATTAGAAAGGATAAGAGAAAAAAAAAAATTGCCTACTGCTATGTATGTTGAGTGGGTGCTATGTATGTTGAGTGGGACGCACTTCTTCACGATCCATGCTGATTAAAAGGGAGTAAGCAATTATTATTCGCAAAATTTCTTAATGACATACCACATGATGTCTTCACATAAAAATAGTGCTGAATAAATCGTTATCTCTCTCCATGACATGTACGACTTTCCCAATTTATTATTAAGATAACAATTATAATCATTTAATAATGCTCTCACTCTTACGTGCATTTTTGTTTATGTTATTTTTTATATTTGAGAAAATGTTATTTTTTTTTTTTTTTTTCTTCAAATATAAAAAATACTGACACGATATTTCTTGTTGATAGCAAGTTAGTATTTTCACCGCTTTTCCATGCAAAAAATTTTTAGGACTTGTGCTAGGACTTACATTAGAACTCATGAAAAACATATGTTCTCATACAAGTTTCACACTGTAATTAATTTTCATAGGAAACCAAATCTTCATTGGTGTAAGGCAACATTGAAGAAAATGTATTAAACATATATATTTTTTCACTTAGGCTTAAAAATAATGGTTGAAATTTTTATTTTATAACTAGCAAAAAAGATATACACATTTATAGGTGTGCTAACAATAGGTTTTCTTGTACACGCTAGATGCAAATAAAAATGTTCAAGAAAGCAATTTCTCGTACCTGGTATCAATAGAAATTGTCTGATATCATCAAATGTATATAAGTTCTTAAAATAGGAAAGAGATTGAGAAAACAAAAACAGAAAAGAAAGAGGGAAAAAATCAACTCATTGTGCCAACCAGATTCCTTGTTCCAAATAGAACCTAGAAGCTACCAATCGGTACAGATTTATCTTTTCTTTTTTAACCTAAAAACTAAAGTCCGAGAGTTATCTGTGTCATTTCTCGCGGATTAAAGATGAAACCACGGTACGCATTACAAGTTTGCTAGTGATTGAACGATTAAAAAGGACTAATAGAAGCTCCCCGGTTGGTGCGTCCTTGTCCGTAGAAAAAAATAAAAAATAAAACGACAGCGAAGCAGATGAAATCTCGAGAACAACAAAGCCCACGCGCGCTCCCAGACCTTGCGCCGAAATCCACCGTCAGCCGCTTTCGGCGCCAACCAACGCCGCACGTGACGAATCCCGGCGCGTGAAGATCCCCTCAGCTCTCTCTTCCCACACCCCATAATGGGCAAAGATCCAATCCGAACAGCGTTTTTAATAAGGAATCCGAGCATGCAACCGGGCAGAGCAAAGGACGGTGTTAGATCACACTCCCGATCGGTCTCCATCCACCCATCACCCGATTCCTGGTCACGTTTTTTGGGGAGATCTCAAATTGAGCTTCACGTGCGTGACGTCTTGTACGCCGGACCCTCATCAAGAGCCTAATAAGCCATATGAATATGACGTCTCAATATCCACAAGACATATTTTTAACTAGACTAATAAAAAAACGAAATGTAATTATATACATCACAGGTGAATATGTCTTATTATAATCAATTATAGGTCTCTAGGAGAATCGTTGGGCAACGAATCGGGCTTTATACCTAATAATCTCATTTTTCTCATTTCGTTTCCAGATAAATACCCATTTATATTCGATGGGTTTTACATTATCGGGAATACAAGTTACGGGTCATAAAACCTCTCATTTAGCTAGGGAAGCTAATTCAGCCTTAATTGCTCATTCCCACTTATGTCAATTTTTCTTTGACGGCATTTAATAATAGATTACGACTCACAATCATCAACCATAATTTTATGAGCAACTAAGAATGTAAAAGTATCATCAATGATGATTTCATTTCAATCTCAAATTTCATTACAATATATAATGGAATTCTCAATATTCTCGAAGTTGATGTTCCTTTCATGGGTTTGCGCCTCTTCAAAAGTTATAAGTTTTTTGGGAGCAAGCACAACGCTGGGCTCTTCTGGAGCGAATTCTTTATTCATTTCCATTCGTTTTCAAGAAGCAATATCTTTTGATCCTATCGGTCTACCACACTTTAAGTGCGAGGGATTTTGATTCATTTTAGCCTATTATTCGGGAACAACTATTGTAGCTGTAACATTTGCAATTGGAATATGAGATTTTGTTACCTTAGTAGCATCATCTTAGTAGCATCATCAAATGCATCAAGAAGTTTATTGGCCATAGCCTGTAAATGGATTATGCACTGCACCTCGTTTTCACATTCAGGAATTCTTAGGTCAAATTGAGATAAATTTTTCTAATTCTAGGGAAAACCTTAATTGGTTTTTGTTTTGCAGTCATGGAAGTTGTAAGTATCATAATTGATGGAAACCCAATCTCATCAAAATGATAATCTACAAATCTGGCAATAAAAAGACCACTAGTAGTTGGTTCAAAAAACCTAATGATAGATGGTGAATTAAACCCAACATAAATGCCCAAACATCATTGATGACCCATTTTCATTCTTTTTGGCAATGTTACAAGCATCTGTACTGCATAACCAAATGTGTGTAAATGTGAAATATCTTGTTCATAACCAAAAACCATTTGAAGGGGAGATTGTGAAAGACTAGCAATGGGGTATAATCTTATTAGAGCACTACATGCAAAACTGCATGTCCCCATGCTGTATCGTTGAGATTCGTTCTCAATAATAGAGTGCGGGCAATGATTTGAATATGTTTAATTAAGGATTCTGTCAATCAATTTTGAGTATAAACATATGCAACTAGGTGTTTAAGCATAATAGGTATCAAAACTCTTTGATGTAAATTCACAAACATTATCCATCTTTATGCCATTGATTGGATAATTAGTGAATTGTGTCTAGAGCTTTATAATATGTGCATGTAAACGTGCAAATGTGTCATTGCGCATAGATAATAGGCAAACATGGGACTATCTACAAGACGCGTCTACTAGTACTATAAAATATCGAAATGGTTCACTTGGTAGTTGTATTGGTCCACAAATATCACTATGAATTCTTTGCAAAAATAAAGGGGATTCAAGATTAACTTTTATTATAGAATGTTTGATAATAAGCTTTCCTTGTGAGCAAACCTCACAGTTATAATATTTGGACAATAATACATTTGTATCATTTAAAGTGTGCCATTTTATATTTTGAATTATTCTACGCATTATTGAAGTGCCGGGGTAACCAAGGTGATCATGCCACAATCCAAATTGATCAGAGTTTACTAATTTCTAGGATGTGATGGTGTAGATTTCAACATCATTAATCATGACACAATACAAACCCATAGAAAAAGCTTCTAGCTTCTTATAGATGGTCTTCAGGTCCATCTTATAAGAGGAAATGCCATAATCTTGCTCATAAATAGTCTCAATATGATACCCATTACGATGTACCTCTTTGAAATTAAGCAAATTCCTTTTTGATCTAATGTTTAGAAATGCATCCTCAATATGTAGGATGGTACAATTGTGGTATTCCCAAAACCATCAATAATCGAAACGGGACCTGATATTGTATGAATTTGCGCCTTACGCAATGTCATACTCGAGAAAAAGAGTCTACTACAAAATATAATGTGTTTGTTACACTATAAAGCAAACAAACATCTCCATTTTTCTCGGTATTTTCCATTTGCATTTATGTTGACAACTTTAGGTGTCAAGTATCATAAAATTTGCATATAATCTTTGCAAAATTAAATTCGTAAATTAATTAAAAAGATTTCCAAATATCCACCGCCACTTCATGAACATAAAAAAAACTTTAAGATTTGAAATTTGGCTTCAAGCCAAGAAAAATAAAAATGAAGAATTGATAGAAAAAGATGAAGTATAAGTTGATTAATAAAAATAATACATACCTTACAAAAATTACTTACTCAGTCGGTAGATCTTTGTGTTGATAATGTGTTGTAAATATATAATAAAGAGAATAGAGAGATTGAGTGGAGAAAATTAGACGCCAGAGATTGTAGAGAAAGTCAGAGGAGAGAATTTTATTTCCAATATATGACTATTATATCACTATTATATTTACAACAAAAACGAAGCCCTTATTTATAGAAAAACAAGAATGTATTTATCATTAATATCAATGTATCGAATAATACATGTATTGAATATGGAGATGAACGTTCACTGTATAGGGAGATGTACTTAGAATACAAATGTACTAATAATAAGTACATTAGATAAGATGAATATAATGAATATTCATTCATGCATTTCATTCATTTATGTATTTCATAACACAAAACACGAAGCATAAAACATAAATTATAGAACTACAGTCCTAAATCATCCATTAAAAATTGTTCCAAATTCTTACCACATGAAATCAAAAGAAACAACAATCATAGTTAATCACTTAATAATAATTTAAAATTTAAAATTACTATTAACTAAGCCTCGCTACATATTCATTTCACTTCAATTAGTAAACTTTATTTATTGATGATAATTTTCTCATTAAGACAATTCATATATATATATATATATATATATATAAAGGAGAGATTAAATAAAACATCGACTTGTTAAATATATAAAAAGGAATTATACTATATAAAGGGAAAAATGAGAAGTAAAAAGGAAACACACAACATAAAACAAAGTGGGTTGGGATAAAATTAGGGTTTCCAATTCTGGTTCCCGATTTGAGAATCGGTAGTTTCTAAAAAAGTGAAACTAGGAACTAGGCCTTCTCTCTTTAAAAGTTGGAATCAAACTAGTCCCATGGTTCAATTCTTCGGTTTTTGTGTCTACTCTAGGTTCCGTTCGTTTCACGGAAAATAATTTATTGGGAAAATGTTTTCCGAATTTTTCCGATGTTCGTTTCACGGAAAATGAATTCATTTGAGAAAATGTTTTTCATAAAAGGAAAAAAAAATCTTCTAAATAAGGAGAAAATGTTTTCCACCTTTGAAAAATGGAAAACATTTTCTTCTCTTGATCTCTCTTATTTCACATCTCTACAAATCCTCACTTCTTTCTCCCCTTTCTTCTTCTTCTTTTTTTTTTTTTATTCGAATTATTTTTTAATTTTCTTTTTATTTTTTAATTCGAATTATTTTTAATTTCCTTTTCCTTTTCTATTTCTTTTTCTTTTTTTATTTTTCTTTATTTTTCTTTAATTTTCTTTTATTTGTTTCCCATCTTATTCTTTCTTGACTAGTTATTGCCTGTTGCCAGGCAAACCTCGAGCTCGTCGATTTTAAGCTCGCGCTTACACTCTTGTTTATCCTTTTCTTTATTTACTCTACCATGTAGTTGTACATTGCTCAAGCAAATGGCTCTATATGCTTTGCTTCTTTTTTCTTTTGTTTATTAGAACACAAAAGACGCAGGGGGAGAACATGCCACTCAACTGAAAGATTCTCATTAGGGTTGTACATGTTTTACTTCTTTTCTCTTTTACTTTTTTTTTTTAAAATCCATATGGACATTTTTTTTTTTAGAGTAGATAAGCATTTGGTGACAATAAGGGAGTAAAGATATGAAGTAACTTTGCCCGGATTTAAATGTAAGTTCATATTTGATAGATTTATAGGTCGGTAAGTGATGCATGCCTAAGTGATGAAGTTTTAGAAAATATTTTCCTTACCGAATATCGAAAAATATTTTCTGAAATATTTTTAGGTTTTAGCCAAACACCAGAAAATATTTTTCGGAAATGTCCAATCTTCCGGGAAATGAATGAACCCTAAATATATGCTCACCTTTAGGTAACGGATAGTTTTATAATGGAAAGCTTGAGCAAGTTTTTTTTTGAATTAGCGAAAAACTTGTGGTAGTTAAAGGTGATTACGATTAGTTGCATGGCCAACGTAACGATAGAACTTACACATTTCACTGGTAGATAAATGCTGTGTGTGACTAAGTTAGTTTGGCACTTAAATTCTTTCACGTGTCCATAATTCAACTAAATTAGTTAGTTATTTGTAGCAGGCCTAACTAAAAGAGGATTATTTATACGGTGCTTCGGCAGAGAAAATCAACGGTCAATTCAACAGATTCCACCACGTGTCTAGGGATTAACGTTGTCCATACCATTATCGACAAGGATAATTGAAGGAAAATAAAAAATATGGGAAGAATTTGAAAAAGAAAAGAGAAAAACAAAAGGCCAACTGGATTTTTATGTTGTGGGGAACGCACTGCGCGGGCAGTGTTCTTTAAAATAGTGTAAGCAGTTATTATTCACATAATTTGTTCATCATTCCATATGATGTCTTCACATAATGTCGAATAAATTGATATCTCTCTCTTCCTGACACCTACGAATTTCTCAACTCATTATCGGGATAACCATTTTAATTTAGTATTGTTTTATGTGTTTTTTTTTTGTTCCTGTTGATCATTTCGCCAAATATTCAAAAAAAAAAAATTACGGACATGACATTTTTTTGCCAAGGCCAAGTTAGTGTTTTCACCGAACTAATTATTAATGTGAAATGAAAAAAAAAATAGCAATTACTTCAATAATTTAAATTGCTAAATTGATTCCGTCTGTCTTTCTTTATATATATATATTGAGTCTCCCTCGTGAATTGCCAAGGCCTCCCTTTTGTCTCCTTTTGTTAATACCCATGCATGATGTTGACATGACATTCTAGGACAACGTACCGATTGTGTTAGCATCTTGGCCAAGATCAATAGAAATAGAAAAACCATATATTATGAGGATCAATGGCAAATGTTTTAAGCACAATATTGTATAATCAAAATTGAAGGACAAGATGGCAGATTCTTCTTTCCTTTTTATCGCCTCTTTTTGTATAACTTCATTAGAAATATGACTTGCGTAAGTTTGGATCATGTCACCGATCATGTATGTCACAACTCAAATGAGGTCCCTCGTGCGGCCCATAAGAGAACGTTTATGGTATTATTGCCTATGGATTAGGAGATAACTATACAATAATTCATAAATGTTGACTCAATGTGTAATATCATTCTTAAATTTTTCATTTATTTAATGCAATTTTTGAATTTTAGATCTCGTAATGTCGTTTGCGAACTTTTAATTTGTTTAATATAATTCTTGAAATTTTGATATACGTTTAATTTTGTCCCTACATTATATGAAAAAATTCAATATTATCTTTTCATTAATTCAAGTTTAAGGACAAGATTGAACATTTTCATATGATATAAAAATAAGATTTAACATGAATTAAAATTTCAAAAATCGCATTGAACATTGCCTATGAGATAAAATTCAAGAACCACCATTAAACAAATGAAAAGTTTAGGGATGATATTACTTATTATGCTAAACGGCAGGAGTTTTTTTTTTTTTTTTTTGGCTTTTTGGGTCGTAACTAAAGTCCGAGAGTTGTCTGTATCATTTCTCGCGGATTAAAGATGAAACCACGGTACGTGTTACAAGTTTGCTAGTGATTGAACGATTAAAAAGGACTAATAGAAGCTCCCCGGTTGGTGCGTCCTTGGCCGTAGAAAAAAATAATAATAAAACGACAGCGAAGCAGATGAAATCTCGAGAACAACAAAGCCCACGCGCGCTCCCCCTCCTTACGCCGAACTCCACCGTCAGCCGCTTTCGGCGCCAACCAAGGCCGCACGTGACGAATCCCGGCGCGTGAAGATCCACTCAGCTCTCTCTTCCCACACCCCATAATGAGCAAAGATCCAATCCGAACAGGAGAGTTTTTAAGGAATCCGAGCATGCAACCGGGCAGAGCAAAGGCCGGTGTCAGATCACATTCCCGATCAGTCTCCATCCACCCATCGCCCGATTCCTGGTCACACTTTTTGGGGAGATCTCGAATTGAGGTTCACGCGCGTGACCTTGTTGGATGCGTTTAGAAACGTTTGTGTTAAAAAATTATTATAATAAAAATAAAAAAAATTTGAAAAATGATTTTTAAATAAGAAAATTATGTTTGGTAAATTTATTCTTGAAATAAAAAAGAATAAAAATACGTTTGGTAAACTTGTATAATTTTTATTATTTTTTAAATTTTTTAAATATTTTTATTTTTTTTTTTCTTCCTTTTGGCTAGTTGCTGACCTCGGTCATGGTCGGCGATCAGCTGACGGGGACTAGCAGTCTCGCCTAGATCGGGTGAAGCCGAGCTCGTCCAATCACCAACAAGGAAACCTCGCTGGTCCTCGATGGCGTCACCGGCCCTCAATGGCCGGTTGTTGATCATGGTCAAGGTTGGCGACCGACCAAAGAAAAAATAAGAAGAAAAAAAGAACAAAAGAAAGAGAACAAAAATAAGAAAGTAAAAAATTAAAATTATTTCTTGGAAGTGTTCCAAGAACAAGAAATAAATTTTTCTTGTTTATTGTTTTTATTTCAAATTTGTTCTCGAAAAAAAAATAGATTTAAAACAAAAAACGCAAATAAATATGTTTTTGTTAATTTTTTATTCGCTGGAACAAAAAATCAGAAGAAATTATGTTATGACAAATAAAAAAGAAACACAAACAAACGGGCCTTGTTCACTGGACCCCTCTCGAGATCTCCATGCGAAAGAGAAAGAGGCCGACAGGAACAGAGGGCGGCGCGGGGGAACAAATGCGAAACCCTCCGAAACAAGGTTTTACTCGAGAAGCGCGGCCCCCCCTTTGCCCCCTCTCTCTCGCTCTCCATATAATGCTCTAGGCGCCGCAGGAGAGTCCGGGCGTCCCGCTAGACTCTTCTGGATCTAACGCGAAACAGGGGAGATTCCTTCCTCTGCTCTTCTCTTCTCTGGTTCTTTCTCAAGACTTGTTCTTTCGTCTTCCCTTTTGTTGTCTTTATGGTCAATGCGTTATATATCATTCAATTCTCGGGTCGAGGGCATTCGCCCAGTTTTGCCACCCGGAAATAAGGTTCCTGGGCTCTTCTTAGTCTTCCTCTCGATCTGAAGGGGGGGAAAAACAACCCAGGAATAAAGAAAAAGACATGATTTGTTCGTCAGTTTTGGCGGAGAAACCGTCCATGGCGGTCGCCACTTGCAAGATGCTAAAACCTCCGCCAAAGCCATCGCCTTTTTGTTCCAGACCTATCCTCTGTACTCAGAACAAGAACCCCAACACCGTGAACGAGCCGTCAAAGCCAAGACTGACCATCGCCACCCCTATCCTGGTGATCCCAAGTCAAGTCTCCGTGAGGAGATCAAAGAAAAAGAGGGGAGGGGAGGCAAGGAGGGATTCTTCTCGAGTGGGTAGTCAGCAGATGCTTGGCTTGTGTGGCTTTGGGTATTGGGTCCAGGGCTTCAGGTGCTTCCCTTGGTTGGCCTTGAATTTCCACATGGCTTACAATCTCAAGCTGCCTCCCTCAACCTTGCAGCTTGTGCAGAATTCTGGGAATCTGCCGATGGTGGTCAAGCCTCTGTATGGGATCTTGTCTGATGCTATTTACGTTGGTGGTTCTCACAGGCTGCCATATATTTCAGCGGGAGGTCAGTTGACACATCCCTCTGATTCTTAAATATGTCTTGCTCTATTTGAGTTGAACTACTGTATGTTCTTTTGCTGACAATTTGCATTTGAAGCAAATTTGTAGTTTTTTAGAGTCTTGCATTGTTCTAATTGGAATTTAGAGCTTCCTTTGCTGTTTTTCAATGATTTAGTTAGTTATTTCTATTGACCTTTCCCGTGACGAGTTCCTGATGTGAGTTGTTCCTTTTTTTTTTTGTTTTTTTTATGTGCACTGGGAGATATGAATTGTATGTCGCCTTGGATTAAGTTCTTCAAGAAGTCTGTTCATAACTAGGGTTGGGTAGCAAGTTATTGACATATCTTTGTAGATTTATGATATGTGATTTTAATACATAATGGTATTAGCTTATATTATGTCTTAATGTTTGGAGGTCGAAATTAGAGATTCATACTCACTTGTTAGTGAAAGACATTGTTCACACCGGCTATTCTACTTAATTCTCTAGAATCTCATCAACCATTATTGAGTATGATAATCAGCGGACAGCTTTAACATGGTTGTATCTTCAGTGCTTCTACAGATTCTGTCTTGGGGACCACTGGCATTGATCCCTCTTGCTCGTGAAGCTCTTCCAAACCTCATGGCATGTGTTCTTCTCAGCAATATAGGTGCATCTATTAGTGAAGTTGCTATGGATGCTCTTGTTGCAGAGTATGGCCAGAAACACAACTTACGTGGTCTCCAGTCTTATGCATTCATGGCTTCAGCAGCTGGTGGAATCCTTGGAAACTTGTTAGGTGGATATATTCTTCTTAGAACATCACCAAAGACCATGTTCTTCATATTTTCGTCCCTTCTTTCCCTTCAGTTTGCCATGTCATTGATGACAAAAGAAGCATCTCTTGGAGTATCTCAGCCATCAGTTAACACTCTAAAAAAGAAGTCGATCTTGCTTAGCATTAGAAATCAATTCTCAGACTTGTTAAGGGCAGTTCGTGAAGAGAGTATTTCCGGCCCTCTTACTTGGATCGTGCTTTCTATCGCGACGGTGCCAATTCTGTCTGGTTCGATTTTCTGCTTTCAAACTCAATGTCTGCGTCTTGATCCTACAGTTATCGGGATGTCACGTGTGATAGGCCAGTTGCTCCTGCTTTTCACATCAATACTTTTTGACCGGTTCTGGAAAAATGTTTCAATGAGGAGATTAATTGGAGTGGTGCAGGTTCTTTATGCAGGCTCACTTCTTCTAGACCTAGTTCTGGTGAGGCAGATCAATCTGAAGTTGGGCATTCCCAATGATGTGTTCTCCCTATGTTTTTCTGGTCTAGCGGAGACAATTGCACAGTTTAAGCTCCTTCCGTTCTCAGTGCTGTTTGTGAATTTATGTCCACGGGGTTGTGAAGGATCCTTGACATCTTTCTTAGCATCGGCCTTGTGTTTGTCGTCAATAGTTAGCGGGTTTCTGGGTGTTGGATTAGCATCACTTATCAGGATCACCTCTGGCGATTACTCAAGCATGCCTGTGGGGATTCTGATACAGTTTTTGGTGGCTTTGCTGCCCCTGGCGTGGATTCATCTTTTGCCCACGTCACTAGATACTGTTGAGAAGGACAGTAAAAGAGGCTCGAGTAAAAGAAGACGAAGAAACAGAAGAGTAGGACGAGTGGTGTTTGGCTCAGTAATATCTTACCGGCGTGAGAGAGATTCTGAGACATTGAGATAGAAATCACCAAGAGATGTCTTTGCACTTTTGGAATCAATAATTGAAGTACGCGTGTGGTTACTGATACTTGGCATCTGTCGTTGTCCAGTGAAGGAACTCAGATTGGATGACCATTTTAGACTCTGAAAACAATTGCTTCTCCACCCAAAAACTTCAATAACTTTCTTTCTCCTTCATCACTTCAAAGCCGTTATCAGGAAAAAGGGAGGTTCCTGGATGTTTGAACAAGTACATTGTTTCTTTGTGATCCTTAATTTTGGGAAGGAATTTGGTTCCTCCATATGGAAGGCTTGAGGAGTTTTTCAGGCCAGTGAACCATTGAGAAGATCTTCAGCACCTGAACCTGCTGCAAGAGCTTTCTGAGGAAATAGGTGGTGCTGGACTCGACAGATAAGTCCTGACATCAGTGTAAAGTGAGATCCTGAGGTTTCCTCCTCCCATTAGGAGCTCGAACTTTTGTCGATGTAAATAGTTTTCTGACTTATAGGAGGTTATGGATGGTGATTTTGGAGTTGAAAAGGAATTGCTTTTGTAGCTGCCATCCATATCTGGCGTTAGCTTCTTCAACCAAACGCCTTTAGGCAGGCCACACTCGAAGAAAATGATCTCTGAAGTCATCGTGCTACTGACAGAGACAAGTCTTTAAGATGTCACAGTTCTGCCAAAAAGCTTTAGTTTTTACTTCGTTGCCTGACAATCTTTACTTGTTCTTTCTCATAGTTTTGTGAGTCTTTTCTTTCTTTTGGTTAACGAATGGAATTGGATAGGGGAATATGGCTCTGTGCTGCGCTGAATCCTAGCAATATTAGCTACAAACTGCGGTTTTGTTTTCACGGTTTCCTTTTCAATGGTCTTTTTCAATATAACGATTGGATCTTGAATCATTCCCAAGCAAGTTATTTGTTGAGATCGTAAGTGTTGATGCATACTTCTCCAATGAGTTCTCTAGGGAAACCCTTAAACAAGTTATTTTCCGTTTCTGTAAAATAGTAGAATGAAAAGCAAGATAAGCATGATGTGTTCGACGTTGTTCTGGAAAAGCATGACTGAACATCATGTATACAGCGGTACAGTTCTAAATTAAATAGTGCCAAGAGAAAAAGGAAGTATTTTCACCCTCGATGTAGCTGAGAGCACCCCTTCTAATGGGGACTGACCGGAAGTACATTCTACTTCTCTTCTTTCTCCAACCTGTTTCGACTCTTTTACTCACATGTGTCTCCCAGGCTCCTCTGCCTCATGCCCTCAGATCTGCTTCTTGGTCGCCACCGCCTTGCTACACTGGCGCCACCGCCCACCTCCGTTGCCGATCATCACTTTGCAGCCCTCCTCCTACCTAGTGCCATCGGATCTGCTTCTCGGTTGTTGTCGCCTTGCCACACTGGCGCCACAGCCCACCTCCGTCGCCGATCATCACTTGGCAGCTCTCTCTCTCTCTCTCTCGGTCATCTCCCTGAATGTGTCTCTGCACTTAAAGTACAATCAAGTCAAAAACGTTTTGTGCAATGTCTCAAGCATTTTGAAATCCCTGCTTAAGCCCTAAACTTTCTAACCTTTTTGATTTCTCGCAAAATACTATAATCTTTTAGATAACTTTAAATATTATAGTTAAATAAGTTTGATCTCCTCTTACCTCGCGTTTCGTATTATAAATGTTACTAAAAATATGTGTACTTGTCGTTAGGAACTAGTTACCATCCAAGAAGTAGGGAAAGAACTCTCCATCGACTTGGTTAAATGGGTATCTCACTTACTTTTTGAAAACACACATATAATTGAGTGGTCATTTAGGAAAAACCCACAGATATATCGTATTAAACATATGTCAGTGAAAATTCTTAGTATTAAGAATTTACACAAATCAATTGGGTTAAATGAATTACAGCGATAAAGCATGAATTAAGCGGTGAACTCTCCTGCAAGACCCGAATATGCATAACACTACTCGTAAGATCAAGGCAAATAATTTGCCAGCTTATCATTACACAACGAGTAATAGTATACATCACACATGTAGTCGAGTTCTCAATAACGCAACATAGAAATTGACACGTAGATAAATAGAAATAAAGGCTGAGAACATAATTAATGTCAAATGCCATGGACACGATCAAATGCTAGCCGTTCGAAAAATGGAAAATTAGAGCATGCATTGCCTATGTAAACTGCCATTGTAGACAAAACTTTACACACTCCATCTTATCAACCCTTGATTTAAGGGTTAGTGAGAGAACGGCTTGTTAAAAACCTCGAATCAGGTGAATAATATAAAATAGCTAAATTTACTGTACCAGGTACTGAAAAATAGAACAAATGGAAATCATTTACTTAGTAAACTCTAATTAGTAGAAGGAAATATACATCTCGTGGGTGAATTTCACACCATTGCTTTATCCCGGTACTCAAATCTTGCACTCCTGAGCGCAACTTGACGAGATCAAGCAGAGCGTCAGGTAAATTAATATTATGAGGTTGGAACTTTTGATTTGTTTGCCACTCGGCAGCGCCATCACTAGAGCGATTACTGGTCAACCTGCAGTCGGTTCTCCTCTTAGGGTTCACAACCCCAGCATTCGACATTTCATATTGGAGACCGAAGAAATCCTAGGATGTGAATGTGTCTGAAGACTTCATTCTGGGATAGCAACAGAGAAATTTAGGAGGTTTACTCCACAGGAACTGCTAGTAGCACCCGGAAATTTCAATGAGCGCAAACCTTAGTTAAGGTGGATTTTGTATGGCAACGAAGGATGCCTGTGTGATGGATCTTCAGTGGCAATAAAACAGACTAAGCAGATCTCAAAGCATGGTTTGCCACAACTCCGAGCAGAGCTACAGGTCAGCGACATGGCCGTGTATTGGAACCTCCTTCAAGTTACTGGCTCTGGTGTGGTATCTTAACAGCAAGAACCTTTGCTTGTATGCCATTTATAGTACAGGAGCGTGGCTTCTCATTTACATAGTTGCCCTAATTGCAGTCTTTTCTCGATTGGGGTAACTGGAAGCACATGGCACTGGGAGTAGCAAGAGGGTTATTGTATCTCCATAAGAATGCAGTCTTTGGATAATTTGCTGTGATATAGAACCAGCAAACATTTTGTTGGATGAGAATTTTGACCCTTCTACATGTATTGGCAGAATTCACAAATCACAGCTATTGACATCATTGCATTGAAATGCGGTCTGAGGAGGTGGGATTGGGACAATGTTGGCCTCTGGACGACATAATAGCAGAATATTGTTCTGAAGGTGTCGACTTTGATTTAATTAACTCAGCATGTACACCAGGCCATATTGCTTCAAAGTACCTCCATTAGGTGGGCTTCGTGAAGAATGACTTGCATGGACATGGGATCATGCTCCTTCAAATCCTACCCGGTTGCAGCTCTATTGATCTTCAGCAGCTTACAAAATAAATCAACATCATATCATAAATTGAAATGGTCAAAATTCCTTTTGTATAAACAGTTAGGAAAGCTTACTGATCCCCATATGCAGGGAGACTGGTGAGAATGAGGCAGAAAGGGATTTTCAAACTCCTCAGCAAAACAAACCCAGCATGCAATAGGTGGACACAATGGTTGAGGGCTGTAGCTCAGCGGAAAGATAAGTCTTGGAGAAGATATGGGTATGGTCATCCAACTCCCTTCTGGAGGCACAAATAACAAGACCCTCGAATCCTCGATGGCATCACTCTTTCCTCCAGGCCACTCCTCAAGTAGATGGAGAAGATTTGTCCTATCCAAGATAGCAGCGTTGAGCTGGCATTTTAGTTGCAACACATTTCACATAAAAACACATAAGGGAAGGCAAATTACTCACATCTGCCTGACAATAAAGATAAAACCATGTAATAAATCATGATCTGGAAACTGGAACAATGTTACCAAAATAATTTGCTACTACCAGAACCTATGGAAACATTTCTCTAGCGCAGATGCCTCCAATCAGTCGCTTCCGATACATGAAATTTTACTTTTGAGAACTAGGATATAAGCCACTTGTAAAGACATTTTAGCGACACTAAATGGAAGTACCGCTTGTATCCACTTTAGCTACAAAGATATGCAAGAAAAAGATTTGTTCCCTAGCTCAAGCATCAGCTCAAGAATTGCTATATCTGCATATGGAAAGCTGAACCTGAAACCCGAGCTGGGATATATAGGGCAGTTTATTTCATCATTCCTCCATCTTGCTTCAAATTGCTAGTTAGCACGTGGGATATGTGATTTGACATAAGAGAATGGTGTTAAGTGACAGCAAATCAACTATAAAGGTATATCAATAATCAAATATTTAGCCCATGGCAACATACGGAATTGGAGATGCCAAAGTATCTGTAGAGACTCAGATACGTACAAGTCAAAAGGGATGACATTAAATAAACTGTATTGAAGAACTCTATGCATGAGAAGGAAAATTCCTTAACGATCTTGAGGAATTGAAATTACCTTAGACCATTCCTCACATCAAAAGTCCATTTTGCAGTATGGAGTTCTCTTCAGCTAAGACTCCCATCAGCATAGATTATTATAACCACAAAATGCTGAAATATCTATATCTGATTCTCGTTGTCAGCATAACAAACAATTCCTTTCATTACCCCCATAAGGCTATCCAGCATCTCATAGATGGAATGAGAAGCAGCATGTACCTTATCAGCGACATAGAAGCAGTTAGTCCTACCATTAATAACAATCCAACTGCATCCAGGTTCCTTCCTTAAACCCTTTTGGTGCATCATTTTCCTCACTCCAGCTACCATATCCCATTTCCTTGAGGAAGCATGCAGATTAGATAGGGATACATAATTTGAAGGGTTCTCAGGTTCCATATGAACAAGGAAGCTATAAGCCAAGTCTCTCATCTCATGGTTCCCATGCATTACAGAAGCATTGACAAGAGCTCCCCAAACGCTTGGACCAGCTTCCACATGCATATTTTCTATAAACTGTAGTGCACGGTCAAGCTGGTTTGACCGACCTAATATGTCGACAACACAAGCACAGATCTCCACTGTTGGTTCAATCCCATAGTCATTTATTGCTGAAGCATATACATTAAGGCCTTCATTGATCAATCCTGACCGACCACAGGCAGCAAGAACCCCTACTACTGTTATCATGTCAGGCTTGATTCCCAACATTAGCATCTCATTGTATAGAAGCACGGCTTCCTCACCCTTCCCATGAAGTCCATATCCAGAAATCATGGAACTCCAAGAGACCGCATCCTTAAAAGAAGCACCATCAAATATTCTCCTTGCAGCAATTAAGCCCCCCGACTTGCAGTATGCATCTATTAAAGCATTAGACAATGAGACACCATGATCTATTTTCTTTCTGATGGCAAAACTGTGAATTTCTCTCACAGCTGATAAACCAGCATGTGTTACGCAAGCAGGGAGAATGCTTACAAGAGATATGTCATTGGGTTCTATATCATACATAACTATCATTTTCCTAAAAAGAGAGAGGGCTCCCTCTGAATCTCCAAATATCACATAACCATTGATCATTGCTGTCCAAGCAAATACATTTTTAGATTTCATACGTTCAAATATCCTTCTCCCAGCATCCACCTTGTTGTTCTTTGAGTACATGTCTATCAAGCAACAACCCAAGTGAACATCTGCATCTGGAAGAAACTCCAACTCATTTCTCAATATATAGCCATGAAGCTCCTTCCCGTGGTTATATTTCTCAGAATCACCAATGCACAAAGGCAAAAGACTCGACACCGTGAATGCATCTAGTTTTAAGCCAACTTTCTGAATGTTTTGTACAACGTCCCATACTTCCTTACCCTTATTATCATCACTTAAGCTCGCATACCCTGTTACCAGAACATTCCAAGAAGTGATGCTTCTGTCGGGCATTTCTTCGAACAGTTTCCTTGCTTCATTCAACTCTCCGCATTTACAGTACATCGACATTAGAGAATTGGCCACAACCACATCCAAGACAAACCCAATCCTCGCGCTCTTCCCATGAACGACCTTCCCAGCAGCCAAGTCCCCACACTCGCTCGCAACTTTCGACAACGTCGCGAGCGTGTAATCGTCGGGAACCACATTCCCCCGGCACATTTGATCAAACAGCTCGAAGGCAACCTCGTACGCACGACTCTTCGCGTACCCATTAATCAGCGTGTTCCACAGGTAAACGCTCTTGTCGTCAAACGAATCGAAAACCAGTTTCGAATCCCGCACGCTCTTGCAGGCGGCGTACGCAGACATGAGCTTGGTGCCCAGATACGGGTTCCCAGAAAAGCCATCGACGAGAACACGAGCGTGGGACTGTCGGGTCAGTCTCAGAGATCGGTCCTCGATGCAGAGCTGAATGGAATGCAGGAGGGTGGAAGAAGAACAAGGAGAATCGGCTAGAATGGCTTTGGAGAAGCATCGAGAGGTTATGTTTCTGAGTGTTTCCCGTCCAGAGAAGGAGATCATGAGAAAAGGAACTTCACGCTTTGAAGGTTCCGGCTAGAGAGCTGCGAGTGCGACTTGGGACGAGAGGGAGATGGCGGACATGGAGGAAGTACGTGGCTTTCTTCTTCTTGACGATGGGGAGCATGTGATTTCTAGGTTGTTGATTTTCATGCTGAGAGGGACAAGATAGAGATCTTGAATTTTCGAAATTTTTATGAACTAAAGAACATTACCTTGGAAGTTTTAAATAATAATTAAAAGATACAATAAAGTTTTAAGTGTCCAAGGAAAATGACATGAATAATTATTGAACTTTAAATCAATGTGTAATGTGTAAAGTTTTTAAACTTTAATTCAATATGCATCATTATCTAATGTTATCTTTGACCTTAAATTACTGGAAGCATAAGTTTGATTAACTTCGTATAGTTTAGAGACTAATTTGAAGTCATACCAAGTTCAAGAATTTCATCGGACAAATTAAAAATACTGAGATGGGATGATATTGCATATTTGGTTAAAGTTTAGAGATTATATTGAACAAATTAAAAGTTGGGGATCACTTATGAACTATTTGTGTTATTGTCTCTAAAATAAACTATAGTGTACGCCACACTCACTGGTCCCTAACGGCGCCTTCCTATGGTTGCAGTTGGTCCTTTTTAGTTCTTCCATGTCCCTTGTGGAAAGCTCGCAACAAGTTGCTTCTGTCCTTGATCATGCTCCCACCAAGCTTTGCTAGCAGCGCTTCCTTAAAGTCCCCCTCTTTTTTGAAACCCAGTTCTCATTGGCTTTTGAGAGGGCAGATCATCCCAGCTTCTTAAGGCCAAGCAACGTTGCTTATTGTCTCCGACTCCCCACCGAAAGGGTCGGATAATTGCCTTGAGTTTGTTGCTAATTCTTTCGAGGAACTCTTTTGGCCAGTCGAGTAAATAGGGATACTTTGGGCGACAGGACGAATTAGTGTGGCTCGTCCTGCCCAGGAAAGAGTCCTCTTCCACAGTCCCATATGGTCGCCCATTCTCTCCACGAGGAAATTGAAGTCCTGCCAACCTCTATCAGAAGCCAACAATGGGTTGCCAAGGTATTTAGTACCGCTATGCATGGCTCATATGCCAAGGAATTTTGAACAGTCTCTCCAGAAGTTCCTTGGCGTCTTCCTGGAGAAGAAATTGAAGGATTTTCCAGTGTTTAACAACTTGGCGTGTGCAGGAGTAGTATGAATCTAGGCAAAGCCTTGATGGCAGTAATCTTTGTAATGTCGGCTCTGGAGAGCGGGAGACAATCTTCCATAAATATCAAATGGTTCATCACAAGGGCAGTGGAAACACTCTTTGTAGAAACAGAAAAAAGAAACAAAAAAAAATGTCAAAAGGCTCTGGAGAGCGGATCCGGGCGAGACAATCTTCCATAAATATCAAATGGTTCATCACGAAGAAAAGAAAAATAAAAAGAAAGGAAAAATAAAAAAAAAAAAATGTTTAAAAAATTAAAGAAACAAAAAAATAATAAAAATTACCAAAGTCTCCCTACCAAACGTGTTCTTTTGTTTAATCTTCAACAAAACAAATCCAACCCTTAGTCTCCCTAGTTTAATCTTCAACAAATCTAAGCTGCTCAGCTCTTTGTAGAATACTTGAAAGGGTCTCTGAGTATATTATAAAAATAAATATTGGAGATAATAATTCAACTTGCTGCAGCCCTTGGGAGAGTACGAAGGTGCCTGCAACCCAGTCATTGAGGAGAAGGGTATAGCAACAGTATAAATACACTACCCCATTGAATTGCAGAAAGGTTTCGCAACCCATTAGCTCTCAAGATAGCAGTGAATATATTTCGTTCAACCCCACAAAAGGTTGTCAACATATCGATCTTAAAGCGGGCAAGTCCAATCTTCTTTTTTTTCTGCATACAATGTGTAACTTCTTGTGTATTGATTGAGTTTTCAAAGATACATCCATTAATTACAAAGCAGATTGATGACACGGAATAATTTTGTCTAGTCGAGTTATCGCTCCAAAGGATTATTGATGATCTTGGAAAAATTGTGTAACACTCCAAAGAAAAACAATATAGGTTTCATTAAAGCTCGAGAACAATTTTCCTATTCAAAAGAAATGTTGAACATAATTTATTGCCTAATATTAACGTCTCATATGTAAGAGTTTTACAGATGTAAGCTACATTAATTGATTGTAATTTATTGTTTTACAGGGTTGGTCTAATAAGGTAAGATATAAAGTTTTTTTAGTAGTCAAATATGAGCCTGGCTTGTGTGAGACAAGTTGGGCTCGGCTTGTAATGAGAGGGCTGTTTAAAACTCTATAAATAGTGCTAAGGTCCCTCCTCTAACCCTCATTCTTCCACAAACATTCTCTCACCTCACAAAAGGAAGCCGTGAGGGGTGGTTTCATCATGCCAAGATCCGAGGACCATAGAGGAGAAGAACCTGAGCACCGGCTTGTCATCTAAGCATCGGATCGTTGCCATTCCACATAAAGAACAATCACTTTCAAATCAAATACGCAAATCTTCGTTTACTTCTCCAACATGTTTGAGTCTCTAGCTATGTTGATCCTAGAATGCCGCTTCAATGACCAATATTTGGTATTAGAGCTTTGTAGCCTAGAACACAAACTATTGTATGTTGCCCATTTTTGGAAATTATATCCATTGAAATTTGATTTTGAACACATATTTAGACTTGTCTTGTCACGACGAGCGTTTCGATGGGTGGCACACATTCGGCGGAAACCAAATGTGCCACCCATGAACATTTCAAATTTGAGCAAGCTTTGGATTGTTTTGCCCATTTTCATGATTTTTGGTATGATAAAAGTGAATTTTGATTACATATATGAATTCTACTTGCTGAAACGAGCATTTTGGTGGGTCGTATGCCTTCGGGGGAGGCCGGATGTGCCTACATGTGCTGCGGTGATGCTGGCAAGTGACGCCACATGTCGGTGTGTGCACTCACATGTTCGCATGCGTGGGCATGTGACCACCTAAGGTGGTGGATGATTTGCGGCACTACCATGACCATGATGGCGTCATGGATGACATCATTAGGTGTCAATGACGTCATTTCTTGGTGGGTCGACCCAACCCGAATTAACTCGACCCGGGTTGGCCGTTGACCGATTGGATTGATTTCAGGCCGACTCAAGAGGACAAGCGCGTGGAACTTACACGCCGCGCATTTCGGTGGCGCATGAGGGCACATGTAGCATCCATTTGGCAAGTGGTTTGCACCACCGTGCTTGTGTTGAAGTTCTCTAAGCTGTGATGTGTTTATTTTATATTTTTATAATTTTATGAATGCGAAAATACATGTGGAACCCTAAAGTACATGATTTTTTTGGGTATTTTTGTATTTTTTATTATGTATTTTTCTATGGTTTTGGAAATACGTTGTGAGCTCACATGTATATTATCACATAAAGATTGTGTAGAGTACTGATTCATCATTAACATGTACAAGGTTCAGCATGTATTAATGAATAAGCAATGCAATTGGCATGATGTGTGATTTTAGTGACAAATTGTCCTATCATCAAGTCTAAAATCACATGTATAAGGTCAATGTGAGTCATAAAGTTTATGTCATTGATATGAAAGAGTTTTCAATGATTCAATTGGATTGTGGTCGCCAAAGTGGCACACTTGATTCATATTGTGATGGGATGTCTCATGTTCTAATACGTGGTCATAGTCTCAAATGAGGTAATTATGTATAAATTCATGAAGAGATGCATGTATAGTATATGGTTGAGGAGTGACTGACTTTAATGGTTTATACACTCAAAGGTGGTGCATTCGCAAAAGGTTAGAATATGTTCTCATTACCATTGTCATGTGAAGAGTATACAATTAAATGTCATGTATTATGCCCAAATGTGTTTATATAATAATGTGTGTAGCTCTCGAGATGTGTACGTATAAGGTTTTCAAGTTACACAATACTCACATGATGCCAATTACATATGATGCTTGTTATTAAGTCACATTATTTGTAAGGGCAACTCCATTGTGATTGAGGTTCTTACTGGGTCAAATTTTAAGTAGTGAAAAGAGGATTTTTTGTTTGGGATGAAGTTGGTGGATGTTTATGTTGCTCTTACTAAAGTTAGCAATCTCACCGTTAGTGATATGGAAATAGAAAGTATTTGTTACTGCTTCGGAAAAGAGTAATTAAATTTGTCTGTTATTCATGAGGTATTTCATTTAAGAACACTTGAAAATGATTTACTAGCTGATTGCACTGCTAAAAGCATGATAAAAGCCTTGATAGCTTGAAATTGTCTTTCTAATACCGAGATTGGGATAAATGCAAGGATTTTTCAACATATGGTTTGATGGTTCTAATGAGGTCACGGATTACATCCTAAGGATGGTAGATTTGAAGTACAAAATCATACTCATAAAGGAACTCATAAAACCACTGGTTATTTTGATAATCTGGTCTCTAGATAGCACCCTTTAAGTGAAATTGTGTCATTTACTACTTTTGTGGAAAGAAATGATGCATAAGGAACACCATAATGAATATAAAGCTTCGGAGTTGAAGAGAAAATTCACTCTTGTGATCTTCCAGTGATGGTTTTACTTTGTGTCCATTATTGCCATGAGGCATGTAAAATTGTATCACTAACCATAGATATGGGCTACTTGTGATAAGGGGTGAGCAACAAGAACAAGTTGGATAGGGAATCGCCTGGGCTAACTTGTTCTAGGTGGTTTTGAGGGGACCAATCCAATACTCGATTCCATAAAATTAGAATTAGTGATTTTCGATTTGGTTCCTTGTTCCAAGGGTGGAACTGCTCGTTTGAACTGTCCGGATTGTTAACTAAATTTAACTATGTAATGAAATACAAATTTAGTTAGCAATAATTTGATAAGAGACATTTTTTATTTTGTTTGGTTTTCATTCTATAAGTGTCCTTTGACTAACTTCATTGTAATAACTCGATTACTCTAATATCAAATGAAGTTAAATCCTAGGGAAAAAATTGAAAAGCATCCTCAAGTCAATTTGCACATTAAGTTATGAAAGTTTACAATTAGCATTTCGAGTTGCATTTATCTTTATTAGGGAAAATCCCAAATAAGGACTCAAAGTGAAGTCTATCTCAAATAAGAACCTAAAATGTTCATTTAGTCTACAAGAAGGACCTCACTTGTCGGCCGGTGAGCAGATGCATTTCCGATTCATATTCTAGTAGCTTGATTAGGAGTATTTTTATCCATTTCTTTTAAAAAATTTGGTTGTCTTGTTTGTTTTTTTTTTTTGGTCAATGGTTACATTGTTCATCATATTCTTCATCCAATTTCGTCTTCTTCTCAAGACCATTGAACTTGGGAAGGGCTGGTGAGCGCCGGCCGTTGGTGAGAGCGGCGAGGGTTGGACACCCATCACCGATAGTGGGTGAGGGCTTGCAAGCCGACCCTCGCTAGATCTGGCAAGGGTGGCCTTGGCGGTGGCTGGCGAGGGCTTGCAAGCCCTCACCGGCCCTTATCAATGGCCAGTTCATCTAACCGCGGCCAAAGGCGGGGAAGGTCGCCCCTCACAGGGATTCTATTGTCACCTGGACTATGACTAGCTAAGCTCAATCAATATCGTCTCCGTCAAGCGTCGTTGAGAGGAAGGAATTACAGCTAACATACATAAAAATTTTGAGTCGCATTATGTCGTGGACGTTCTTCTAACATCCCCGAAATTAGGCTAACGAAGGAGAGATGAAATTTTTCGAGAGAAATGTGAGGGCATACGAAAATGAGATTTTAATCAAGAGAGAGAAAACGAACTGAGGATGAGCATGGCGTCAGGGAGGGTGCCGAGCATGGGGAGGTAGAGGCTGCCGACGATGCCAGGCCCTAGGATCTCTAGTAGCAGCTCGTTGCCATTGGACAGACTTGATGGGCGAGCCCTTGCCCAAGGCCAGCAAGGGGCTACCTCATTGATGGCCGCGAGGGGCAACCTCCCCCGCCTCCACCCGCGGTTAGATGAACTAGCCACTGATAAGGGCTGGTGAGGGCCTTCAAACCCTTGCCCGCAGCCAATGAGGGCTCAACAGCCCTCGCCAACCGCCGTAGAGGCCACCCTCGTCGGCCACTGCTAAGGCCACCCTCACTAGATTTGGCGAGGGTCGGCCTACAAGCCCTCGTCCACTGCCGGCGATGGGCATCCAACCCTCGCCGACCCTCACCAATGGCCGGCGCTCGTTGGCCCTTCCCATGTTCGATGGTCTTGAGAAGAAGATGAACATGGGACGAGGAATATGATGAACAATGCAACCCAAAAGAATAAAATATAATAATAATAATAATAATAATAATAATAATAATAATAATAATAATAATAATAATAATAATAATAATAATAATAATAATAATAATAATAAAAAATAATAATAATAATAATAATAATAATAATAATAATAATAATAATAATAATAATAATAATAAAATAATAATAATAATAATAATGAACAAGACAACCAGAAATTTAAAAAAACATGGACAAAAATACCCTTGATCAAGCTATCGGAATATGAATCGGAAATGCATCTATTCACCGGCCAGCGAGTGAGATCCTTCTTTGAGACTAAATGATCACTTTTGGTTCTTATTTGAGACAAATTTAACTTCAGGTCCCCTTTTAAGAAAATGGAGGCAGTTTGAGTCTTTTTTTTAGAGTTTCCCTCTTTATTATTATCTATCTAAATCTAAAAATATCTTTGAATATACTTATGTTTGTCTATTTTAATTATATTAATAAATAATAATGTTGGATGATTACAAATATGAATGATTGGTTCTCAATCCAAATTTGCCCCACTCATAAATTAGGAACCGGACCAGGAGGAACTGATTCCCAATTTTTGAAGTTGGGAACCAAACCACTTGGTCTTTAAACCCGTTTGGTCTAGTTCCCAAGCGGTTTAATGGAACCAGTGGCACGTTCACCCTCTCTCTACCTAGACCAACACACCCATGAGAATTCGTATGGGTTAAACCCCTATGAAAAATGCCTAGACCAACATACTCCTTCCTCTCTTTGCCTAGACCAACACACCAATCACCTTCCCAAACTCTTAGTCTCTTGTGCTCCACGAGGACTAATTTATCAAGTTTTCTGTGGGGCAAAACAGCCCAATATGTATTAAACCATATTTCTACCAAATATGTTACATTGACTCGTTTTGACTTGTGGATTGGACGTAAACCTAACTCGAATTGTCTTAAAGTTTAAAGTGTCCTGCATAAGTGATGCTATATAATCCAACATTAAGTAAATTGGACTGCAGAACCACTTGATGTTATTTCATATCTTATTCAGATTATTTGAAGGAATATCGGGATGATAAGAAAAATGAATAAAGAAATATTGTAAAGTAAAACTATAATATATAAAATATACCTTCCCAATAAAAAGTAAGTATAACACAAAGTGGACCACCTACTTACAATTAAGTGATAGAGTTACAATTAAGTGATAGAGTTATACTTCATTCACTTGATCTAATTATGTAGTATAAAATATGAGTAACGTAGCTTAATCATAGGTATGCTGTTTTACTTCTTATTCCTTGATCTGTTTAAATTAAACCGAATTTGAAATTAGAATAATAAAAAAAAAATGTAGCATATTTAAAAAGGAATCTTGATTTAAAAAAGAATATAGAATTAATAAGTTATAGCTATTTTAGATATGGCCAACTATATTTCCTATGAGCTAACATCATGTACATATTCTTGGGAATAAGTTATTTATAGTTTTATTGTAGTTCATATATTTACTCTTACTTTTTCGACATTAATGTTTCATAATCTAGCAATTCACCTAAAATGCGGGTATAGAAAGATAATCTCGAGTTTTAACTTAATCTTTGCAAAATTTGAACTAAACTGTCAACCAACAAATATGACACCTGCTAAGGATATTCATATTCTAAGCTAAGGATATTCATATTCTAAGATAAGAATAAACTTGCATTTGCTCTTATGCCAATAGTTTTCAAATTATTCTTTTCCAATTTTTCTATCATATGACCAGTTGACTAACATTTAATTTTAAAAACTTACATGATGCCTTTTATAAGCATCTTCCTCTTTTGTACGTTTAAGTGTTCTCCTTTTTGTATGTTCAACTTTATAAAATTGTGGGACAATACTACAAAAAATCCCTAACCGGTAAATCAGTGACACATTTATCTTGAACTAATTTTCTTATCATAAAACATCTCAAACCAGTAGATCCGTGATAAATCTCCCTTGTGTTAGCTTTTGAACAATACACCCGTTAAAAAACTAAGGTGAAAACACACATAGCAAGCAATTGTTGTGACCTAGATCCAACGTTGAAATTCAATATAAATGGCTCTTTAAACAATTTCTTTGTAGGGAAACCAATTTGAAGAAAATGAACAGAGATTGAGAATTATGAGGATTGAATCTATTCCTTCTTTCTCCCAAATCAAAGTTAGGGCAAAATTACGGATTTCAGCAAATTTCAGAAACAGGAGGGATCTCTTGTCTAGAAGGGACGCTGCAGGAGATGGCAACAAAAGAGAGGAGTTCATGTCTACGGCCATCAAGAGGGTGCTCAATAGAGAAACGGTGAAGAAGAATCTGCGAGGCTTTATAGATTGTTCGCTCCAGAGTGATTACCTTGGGGCATTTTCAACGGCAGAGCTTGCGAAGAGATACTTGCCGCCAACATGTGAATGCTCACCTTGAGATGGCCGAAGTTTTACGACTCTTTTCATGATCTTCTCTTCCTTGCAAGATTGGGATCCACTGGGCAAGCTCAAACTTCGAAGACAGCGTCATTATTAGGACGGTGCTTGTTAATTCGCCTTTCCCGTGGATGGAGAAGAAAATTCGAATCCACTTGGCTTATTAATCAGTTGATATCTTACTAGCCCTATAGGAATGAATCTTCCTATTGAGAGAGGGACCTTGTTTTTGTCATCCCTGCAGATTTCCAGTTTTTGTAACACCGATTTATAGGATTAACCAGAAGAGAAGGATCAATAATGCAACCTCCATGTAGCTCATTCATGGAGTTGTACAAGTGCTCTCGCTATCCCCTTAGTCCATGAGAGTACCTTTTACCTTTCCTTTTGCCCTTGGTAAGTCTTTACTTCACAAAGTCAAAAGGAAGCACATTTCAGCACCTTCTCAAGCGCAACGCCGGTCGGTATCATTGAGTCAACTTACAGGAGATGGAATAAGATATGGTCTGAAGTTACAAGTGAGATAGATGTGTAACTAACCTACGAGTTGGAAGACAGAGCTGCGTCAAGGTCCATATGCTTATGTTGAATTTCCACGTGGGATGCGCATCAGATGAGTCATGTCCAAGTGTTTTATTGCATCGGCAGTCTAATAGGAATAATGGATGGAAGTTAATGAATGATAAATTTGTGGTGAGTGTAATTGTTTAGAATTTTTTGACACGAACATTAATTTAGAATAAATGGGTCTCGAGTGTAATAGTTTGACAATTTTTTTTATGGTGTTGTCCCTAAAGTGTTTTCTTTTTGAGGTACTCATGCACAGGTATTTGTCAAAACACATTTGTAAAAATAACATAAGTAAAAATATTCTTGAGATCATAAGTGATATCAATTAATATGCCAACATGAATAGAAAGAACATGTAAAAACATCCATTTGAGGTCATATAAAACACATAAATCCAGATATAGGGCCGAAGGATCCGTACCTAGTGACGATCTAATTGCTTTTCATCCTTTCAATATTAGCTCATGCGGACACGTAGAGCTTGGAATTTCTCCTTGGCCCGTCCTATGAATATCTACTTTTGTCATTATAAATTACAATGAAAGCGTGGGGTTTGAGATTGAATAAGATTCGGGTGTCCTTTTTATAGATTTCCAGATTAGAAAGCACGAGTCACCACTCACCGAAGTCCACATATCTCTGTTCTTTTGTAGAGAATGGAATCCTACACTATACGAATCAAGAACCTGATGAATAGGCAAAATTCTGGGAAACTTCTGCAGAATGTCAAAAACACTCTGCTCTTTAATTAATTGTTCATGAAATTCCAACAAGGATGATTTTTGAACTGTAGGTTTGTCACTTTCAAGGGAACAGAAGCATAATTAAAGAATTATGAGGACAGATGACATGGGAATATCAAGGTTATTTTTTTTAAGGGTGTTATACTCACAGAACCTCAGCTTTCATATGCTGTTTAGCTTAATGGTAGAATTTTCAACTTAGAATCAAAGAAAAATATATAATTAACGGGTGTTTCAAGACACTTATCAAGTAAAGAAAATTTAATATTTTTAGTACATGCTTTTGTCATATTATATTACAAATGTTAGCGGATTTATTTAATAAGTGCCATGAGAGTACATGTCACGAAGATTCTCAGGGAAATGGCAAATCTGTGCCCTTTTGGCACAAAAATCATGCTATATATATCTGGTAGCCAGCTCTTTCTTTTTTTTGATCTTTTTTGTCATTAAAGACATCTAATGAAGGTAGCTTCTTAGGCAGGGTATCGTTTGCGCTGTTTCTATTATCTTAATTATATTATAAAGGTAGAGAATTCTGTCCAAATAAGAAACGGATGCCTTCCTGAGAAAGATCGTCCAAAATGCTCCTTGCAAAAATCTGATGCTATTTTTTCGACAGGTCACAAAGTTATGCTCAGATCTTTATAACAGTTTGGAAAAACAGACATAAAGCTCCAGCTTTAGAGCTTCTGCAATAGTAATTTAATTGATGACCCAGCAAAACAAGAAAGGTTCTTAACAGAAGGGAGCGACCAGATTGTGCATAGAGGCTTTGCTCGTTGCATACGGAGCACCGCAGTTGATCCCATGCACATCTTCCATGGTCCACAGGCCATCCCACAACACATCCTCATCTGTAGATGTTGATGATGAGGCCTCAGGAAGGGAAGCATTATTGGCATTGAAAACAGAGTAGAACAAACACTGGTCATAGCCAGAGCTATTAGGGTAGGCCCCTGCAATCTCGGGTCGGATTTGGGGTGTATACGGGACTCTGTGGTGGTCGTTTTCTTCGAGCAGGGACCAGATGCTCTTCATGTCGACCTGAGTCAGTTGCGGATGCTGCTGCAGTTGGGGCAGCTGCTGTTGTTGCTGCTGTTGCATTTGCTGATGTTGCTGCTGCTGCTGTTGCTGATGATGATGAAATTGTTGGCGACGCAGGAGACGCGCCGCTTTCGATCTCTCGGGGTTGGTGGGAGAGGCCTTGGCCTTGTTCTTGAAATGTGTCCTCCAGTAGTTCTTGATCTCATTGTCTGTCCTCCCTGGCAAGCTTCTTGCAATTGTTGACCATCTGTTTTTCATTTTTCCAGTTTCGTTTGACAAGTTATTATGGGAACATCTTACTATTATCGAAAAACTTAATACAGAAAACTTGAGAAAGTTGAATTTACCTGTTTCCCCACCTAGCGTGGAGCTCTAGGATGACGCTCTCTTCTTGAGGGGTTATCTGACCTCTCTTCAGGTCAGGCCTCAAGTAATTCACCCACCTCAATCTACAGCTCTTCCCATTCCTCTTGAGCCCTGCACAGACAAAACATATAAGACACCAAATTAATTTCCTTTTACTTCCCATAATCTCAAAATTCAACTCTATGTTTTTCCTTCCCTTGATGCAAAAGCCTAGTGATAAAAGCTCATGCCATTAGAAACAGAATGAATTTGAGGAAACTAGTGTGGTTTGTAGCCCCCTCAAAAGAAAACAAGATGAGACTTTTCGATAAGTTTTTGTGGGGGATATCTAGGTAGTAATAAGTACCAATAATGCATAAACAAGAAGGCAACGAATTTAAGAGGATCATAAGGATTACTCCACTAAAAGAGAACAGAAAAGATCAAAAGAGAAATAAACAAATTTAAGAGGATTGTGAGGATTGCATCGCTAAAAAGAAAACAAAAACCATGAAAAGTTTCAAGGGGCTTTTGCGGGCATCCTAAGTTCTAATGGTGCATAAACATGAAGGCAACTAACTAAAAGAAAACATACATAAGATCCAAAGATTAAGAGGTTTATCATGTGGAGACGCTGATTGATTGAGTAGTAAATGAATATTAAAAGCATGCATATGTATGTGTTACCTGTGAGCCTAGCTACAGAGTTCCATCTTCCTTCCCCATGCAACTTCACATACTCAATGAGTAACTTGTCTTCCTCAGCAGTCCAGGGACCTTTCCTCCACGCCTCTTCCATGGAGTTTGAGCCCCACCCAAAGTTCCCCGTCATTGCTACCCAAGACATGTAACTCTAAAGGGCTCAAAAAGAGAAAAGGGAAGGGAAAATTATTCTTGCTTAACTAAACAAGGTGGATCCTGAATTATGACTCTTTTGGTTTGGTTGGGGGTAATTCTTTTCCAAAGATCTTCTGTGGCAATTTGAGTTGGTGTGCATCCCATATTTATAGTGGCACTTGAGCAATGTGTTTCATGGCATCACCAAATTTCTGTCGCTTTCAAATCATCCCTATCCTTTCCACTGTTCAAGGTACCGGAGGGTGATCTCTTGATAAAAACAAACCATCCACAATGACCCTTTTAACCCCTTTTCATCTTAAGTTAGTTTTGTTCATTTTGTTGGGGCATTAGATAATAAGGTCACCCCCAACCAAATGACCTTTTTCGAGTTCAATCGAAAGGACATACAAAGGGCAGCAGGAGAATTCATTCACCTGTTGAGGCATTGGGTGACATGCTCTTATCAAAGATTATTCACATCTGATCTTTTACACATATTTTTATGATGCTAAAGCAAGACAAAGTGATCGAGTAATCTCGTGGCATGAGGCCACGTATAACTAGTGATTATGCATCTAGACACAATAGGAGCTAATTTAATCAATCAATTTAGATTTTACAAGCAAAAGCGTGAGAAAAGCTAGTGCACAAAAGAATACTAGGTGGATGGGAATTCTTTACTACTGAAAGCCACAAGGCCACCAATGACTCTCCAACAGCTGTTGTCCTTATATACTAATTAAGGAGGTCGATCCATGTAATCTACAATAAATCTATTATTTTATTGTATTGTTGGATGCCAGATCGGGTTTTGGGGGCATTAAAATAATGAGGCATGGATGTACTCTAATTGCGTCACCAGGGACAGGTGTTGCACTCTGGGTCATTTTTGTGCTTCTGGAAACTTGCGGGCCATTTTTTTTTTTTTTTCCTTTTAGTTTCTGTACACACCATGCTTGTTTGATAATGAGCTGACGCCCTTTTGGTTTCTATAATTGACTTTGAGAATTGATGGTCATGCCAAGCTCTCCTTTTCCCTTATGATTCTCACATTTAATAAGAAGTAGCTAGGGTTTAAAGTTTCCCCAAATTAAGAGGTTTATTATTCATGTAATATATAGAAAATGAATGATTTGAAAAATAATTTTTTTAAAAGTAATTTTTTACGTCACTGACAAAAATGAATGAATGATTTTTTTATCATTTATGAAAATATTTATAAATAATTTGTTGTCGATAGTAAATTTTTTATCAACTAATTATTTCAAATGATACAAATAATCTTTTTTGAAAAAAAAATTCAAATTATTCATTTCCTGCTAAATAAATGGAATCTTTTTATCAACTAATTATTTCAAATGATACAAATAATCTTTTTGAATTTTTTTTTTCAAATTATACATTTCCTGCTAAATAAATGGAATTTTAGAAGGAAAATTCTATATCACTTTGAAATTGGAAACCGAGAGGAATTGCGTGGTCCCCTAAATGATTGTTGCCATGAACAGTGATAATACCTCTATATGTCGAGCAGCACAAAGTATTTCCTCAATGAAATGATTAATTAGACTTATAATTTTATAGGTCGTACGTAGATTGCTACCAGAATATTCTTCTATAGAATATATTTATAATATCCACTTTTTGATATCTAAATAGGTTTCATCGCAGAACGACATCCTTAAGGAGAGTTGACTCTCTTACAAGCTCAAAGAAACATCCCCTAGTGTATGACCAACAAAACAAAGAACAGAATCAATCTACAAGTACCAATCAATATCCCTAGACAAGTAATCCCCTCGGCCTTAACCATAGATGTATCAATCAAAACTAAACAAAATATAGACCCTGCATCAATTGCAAAGACTTCCAACACCATTTTTGGAAGCACGAAGGAATAAAGATGCAAAAAGAATGATCTCATAATTCTAAAACAGGTCTCTTTTTCAAACTTCGAAATTTTTGAAGGTTTTCAGAATTTTCCAACCCGAATTTCTTACCCCCATTTCCCCAATTCCACAGACAGAACATTAATCAAATGATTTTGCTAAACAAATAGTTAGTATCATTGATTTGTTTAACTACAAGTGCTCCTAATAAAGTGGGCATCCGAAAAAATCTGTCCTTGATACTAAAAACTTGTCGAATTCCTAAAGCTTGTGTACCCTACAAAGTACCACCTTATGAATAGAGAGATAAAAGATCATTGATTATTTGCGTCGTGATGTCGTGATGTAATGAACAAAATCTTGTACGAATGGTACCTTATCCTTCTTTTTAACTTTTCCTAGAATGTCTTGTCAAGATTGATCATAATATAATCAATGGATGTCTAGATGTTGTGGGGTTACAATGAAAAAATAATTACTTATCTTCTTCTTTTCCAAGCTTGAAAAGACAAAAAATCTTGAAGCATAACCACGATGTTCTAGAAACAAATGCTTTTTCGAAGATTAATACTAGGTACACCGTAAAGTTACACAAACAGTCATAAATAGAATTTCTCATTCACTGATGGAGTAGTAAAGTTACCAAAATTGAAAATTGTTTACATGTTGAATTTGGTCTCTACTTGAGTTTAATAATACACCGTTCAAGATACCAAATGAGAGCCCGCCTCTTCGACGGCACCTAGTTAACTCTCCTAACATATTATTATTTAAATCCTTGACAGCACCGAAAGTTGCTGGTCTTTTAGTTCTACTTTGAAGTCACAAATCTTGATCCGATTTCTCATATCTGATATAAAGTTTTTTTGTTTTGGCCAGATGTGTCATCATAAAGCCAGTCAGAGACTAACCTATGAAAGTCTGAAGCAGATCCCAAGAAGAAAAGTTTTTATCACGCTTTCTTTTCTTGTTTATTAATTTTTTAGATGAATTCTGAATTTTTTGTTGTTTAAACTTTTCGTAAAGAGATTTTCATGGCCCAATTTTAAAGTCCATATAATAGTACTAGTGATAAACTCATGACTCTCTCACGAAGAGACTTACAAGACAAAATCTTTTCCACCCTTTTTTAAGATCATAGGTTGTATTTTTAATAAATTTTTAATGCGCATCTAAGAAAGAGAAAATGATAGATATCTAATAGAATTATTATTATATCATTTTCGGCCTGCAAGCGTGGTTCTTCGCTGTCTATCATTAAAATATCGTACCTTTCGTCTCTATTTGTGAGATAAGTAGATATATATTGAGGATAGTTTCTTTTTCTTTAATCTTTTAGCACGAAAATTTTCTAATTCCCGAGACATCAAAAAAGAAATTCAAAGAACCACTTGTTTAGTATGATAATTTACATTGAAAGTAGCTAAGTAGCAACGTGCTTTCATTAAAGCACTTTTTTAACGTGATAAGTTTGGAAACATATAAATGACTTAAAAGACAACAAACAAACATGATATCAGTCGATAATTTTGATCCCATTACAATGGTGATGGAACACACTTTGTTAGTTTTACGTCAAGAAATTAGTAACGCATTCACATCTAGTAAAAGTCAAATTAAGTGTGAAAACACTTATCAACTTTAATATATTAAGATATGTAACTTGTCGTGACCGTGAAGTTCGTATTATAAAGAATACAATATGGCCCCATTTTACTTATATAATTGCACAAAAGAAGCTGAGAGAGCCCCTCCTATTTTTATCTTTTGGAAGTCACTTTCTAAGTGACTCATTTGCAATTTTATAGAACCACTGTCAATTATTCTAAATGCTTAAAATTTTAGATTAATGGGTGATTTAATATTTAAATGTTCTAATACTCTCCAGCACGTTTAGTCAGGTTTTTTTTTTTTCCTATTATTAAGTGTGTAAATTTAATTGAAGAAGCAAATGAGGTCTAGAATATTCGAATTCAGGACCTTCAACTTGTGAAATTTTATAGAATTACCGCCAACTCTTCTAAAAGTTTAAACCTTTAAATGAATGCGTGGTTTATTATTTAAATATTCTAACATCTTCTATATCCAAATAAATAGAAAACACAAATTTATTTATTTATTTATTATTAAGACGCATGTATGGGGGTGTTAGGCAAAAGAAGTCCTACATTAGATATGTGATGTAAGGTAAAACGGTTAATATTTATTGTTAGTTTATAACTCATTAGCTTAACTTTCTACGCAAAAATTGATCTAATTAGCTCGAACTTAGATTCTCTCTTAATAATCTCTGCAAATGAAGGTACCAGACTTTTTGTGGCACATTTTGACAATTATCTATTGCTAAACGAACAAGAAATCTTGGTATCATGCATATCTACAAGACACTAGTAGATCCAGAATCCAATACAATAAAACTTGTGGTGAAAGAGAGAATCATCTCCATTTCTCCTTTGAATAAACGATTCGACATACTATTCAAAGCATGGCGGGATATTTCTCGGAGAATTAATTTTTTATACGTCAGTGGAGCTACAAATATTAAATTTTGCGAGATAGTTGCCGGTGGGACCCTGCGAATATTTGCATGTAATTGATTAATAGATCGAATGCTCAAACTAGAATGATTACAAGATCTTTTAAGTGTACTGCTATGTTAACTTTCCAAGCGAAAGAACAAACAAAAACATCTAACTCCAAGGCTTAACATGCGTAGAAGCTAAGGATGTGTGACTTTACAGCAACTAACCATTTCGCTTGGAAGATTATCGACTTTACAGCAGCCGTGATTGATATGTCCGATTCCATGGGATTTGCCTGGCTTATTTTATCGGAAAAGTTAAGAAAATAGTTATTTTTTTGTGAAGTGTGCCCTATTTTTCTGGGTAAATATCAACACATTCTAATTGCGGTGATGTAACTAGATTCATATAGTATTGACACCACACAAATGTTGTCGTACTAGTATCAAATTCATCAAGAGAATTTAGTGCGTTCACTTACCATCGGAGATAAGCTTCCCACATAGTATATAGTTCATCTTTTGTTCATTTTGTAAAATATTGGTGGCTAGCGGAGACGATGCGAGGGACCATTACCCTCCCAGATTAATAATTCATGCTAAATTGCATCATGACATCCCAAATCTTATATTGGTAGGAATATCATTCAGAGATAAGATAGATCCCTGCGAGGTCATGCCTAGGATAGAGCTCTTGACTCCCTTATATCCCGAGGGGACAAATATTGGAGAAGTTACAAAAAAAAAAAAACTATAAACATATTGTACTTGTGGTAAGTCAGTACTAAAATTTTCAATTTGGCCAATTGAGTACTAAACATTTTGATAATTTGCCAATGTAGTCCATTTGATAAATTTTGATAAAAAAAAATCGTTAATATGGATGTTAGCCATTTTACGTGATATGATCGGTGTTGATACATAAAATATTTATAATATTTTATTTTATTTTCTTTCTAATTTTTCTCTTCTTCTTCCACTCGATTGTTGGGCCACAGTGATGTTCAGTGACTGGCCACAAGCAAAGATTGATAAGGGGTCACCTTGCCGGTCGTTGCAAAGAAGATGTAATGTGTTGAGTAGAGTCCCTTGAGGTAAAGTGCGTGTTTGTAAAAATTCTTAATGTTTCTTGAAACACCTCTCCTTCTCCAACGTGATATGATTCTCTGAGAAATGCAGCTTGGTTTGTTAGAAGTGTTACTGTCTTTGCACCCTTGAGTGTCTCTATGCTCTAAACTAAATTTTTGGGTAGTTTGTTGCTAAAAGGCTATCCTTGAAAGGCTTGAACAAGGTTTGCCCACTATGGGAAGGCATACCTGTAGCAAGCTTTCTCTAGTTCCCTAGTTCTAAGCATAGGTCCCCTCATTGCCAATTGACAAAGGAATAAGAAAAAAAAATAGAAAGAAAAGAAAAGAGTAAATAAAACAATAAAAAAAATTAAAAAAAATGGCAATGTCAGTGCCAACTATGCCACATAGGATGGCCGGCATCGACGATGGCGATTTTTAGCCAAAATTGACCAAATGGACTACATTGACAAATTGTCAAAATATTTATGACTTAGGGCCTGTTTGGTAAAAGTTGTTTTTGTTCCCTGAAACAAAAATTCCTGTTCTTTTGTTCCGGAAAATGAAAAAATAATAAAAACGTGTTTGGTAAAACTTTTGTTCTCGGAAACAAAAATCTATAATTTTGTTTCCGGGAATAGATTTGGAACAAAAACAAAAAGTAGAAAAAAGTAGCTTCTTGTTCTTGAGAACACTTTCTAAAATCAATTTTTGTCTCTCTTTTTTTTTTTTTCTTTCTTTTCTTCTTCTTCCTTTTGGTCGGCGACCTCACTGAAATGTTGTCGGGCCTGGAAGACACTAAGCCATGACCTCGCTGGCCAGCGCGCAGCCCCGGCCATTGCTAGGCCAAGGGCGAGGTTGACCTCACCTGCCTGGGCGAGGTCGACCCTCGCCGGTGGCATGGCGAGGCTCGCTTGGCCACCAAGGCCATCCGCGAGGCTTGGCCTCGCCTAGATTTAGCGAGGTTGAGCCTAGTGAGGCTTGGGCGAGGCTCGGGCGAGCTCACAGGCCCTCACCTTGACCTGAGGAGTCTTTGCTCGATCTCACCGGACCTCGCCTAGCTGGTTGCCGGCTGCCTTCGTGGCAAGCAATTGACCACCAAGTAGGAAGAAGGAAAAAAAAAAGGAAAAATATAATAAAAATATTTAAAAATTAAAAGAAACAACAAAATTATACAATTTTACCAAATGCATTTCTATACCAGAAATATAAAATTTTTGCAGTTACTAAGCTCATTATTATACTAAAAAATTATTCATAGGAACAAAAATATATATATATATTTTTTTCAAAAATTGTTCCCCGGAACATAATCGTTACAAACAAACCCTTAGTTGATGAAATTGAAAGATTTAAGATTGACTTAACATAAATGTGAAGTTTAGATTTTTTTGATAATTTTCCTGACTTAAATAGGTAGCAATTTTGGAGAAACGGGATAGGATATTTCTAACATCCCTATAGGGGCTTGGCCTTCATAGTTGGCCAACCAATAGCCGAACCCCATTTTCCTAGCTATCAAATAGTTTTTGGGATTTTTTAAAGTCGTTTTTACTTTATTAAAGCTCCAAAAGTCACATAGTCATAAAAGCTTGCGAACGCTAATAATTAAATTATGTATGCATAACATTTTTCAACGAAAGTCATCATTTCACACCTAACTTTTAATTATTGTTAGACCTATGATTTTATGATCGTCGATATAAAATTCTTCAATATTATTTTCAGACTCTACTGGTCTATATTGGATAATTACAATGCATAAGTTTTAAACAAATAATTGCGTTTGCAAATTTGGGTTGTTCATCATATGTTAAACATAAAATTAGTGTTTATTACAAAAACTTATGGTGAGTGGTAGAAACGATGATGGGAAAAGGAATACTTTAGCGAGATGAGTTTGGGATATAATATCAACTTCCATAGCGGGTTTGGGATGGGTTAGGGGAGTAATGGGAAGTTAATGAGACGAGTTTGGGATGATATTAGCTAACCTAGACATGTCTCACTTCCATTCCTAGTCGTGTGATTGTTTTGAGTGTTCCTTTTCGAAGAATTAGTCTATGTGGAATGGACTAAGTTCTAATAATAGTATCAGAGTAGAAGCTAAATGTCTTATTAATGAAGTAGACCTAAGAGCCGATTCAATGAGGGTGGGAAAAGATGTTGAGGTGAAAGGGCATGGATATGGTGTGGCTCCTAATAAACTCTTAAAAAAAAAAAAAAAAAAAAACAGTTAGGAATAGACTGTATTGTATATCGAATAGGAATATTGCCAGGCGATATGAGTCAATGCTAATGAGAATGTCAATCTTTTAAGCTAGGTAGTCTATGACGTCTCAAGTCTCACATTGATTACATTTGCCTTGTGATATTATTCATAAGTAAAATTCACTTCAAATGATTGCAACCTCATGTGCATACTTTTGAGTATTTTTTCTAGACTTGGCTCGCATGGAACGGATTGGATCATTATAATTATTACATGGCTGTTTGAAACATGTACTTTATGTAGATAAATAGATGCTTCGTATCATATACAGAACATAAATTAGACTAATGTTTAATGCCCTAATTCAACGTAAACCATGTTGGTCAATTATGCATAAACTCTTTAAAGCACACACAAGAATGGTCAATTCAATGGAAGGATTGAATTGGGTGTCATTTTGAAAGTTTGGGGTGGAATTTATGGCGTCAACCTATAATATGGGACATTAGTTCTTTCTTTCGTGACAATTGAGGTGGGTGTTGTCAACTTCAGCATTCGCTCCATGGGTTACAGTACATGATATAAACAAAACAGAAGAAAAGGAAAGGAAATCCTAGTAGTGTGAGCAGTCAAAAAGTAGCAATTCGCTACCCGCGCACTAAGCTTGTCTACGACATGTCCATGGTCATATAGATACAAAGAAACACGCTTTGTGTCCCCATATTACTTGGGGAAGTACTTCTATTGGTTGTTTGATCCATAAAATAGTTTCATTCAAGTCGTGTCTTGTGTCGATCTCGTATGGCGACTGTGATCGACGTTGTCATGCGGTGACGCGGCCCATGGAGGAGACGACCATTGACGGACGGCACGGTAAAACATGGTGGGTGCTGCAGCGATCATGCTGTAGCATGAGAGAGAGAGAGAGATGGTTCAAAACATGTGATAGCAATCAAAATTAGCTGGAAGAATTTCCTCCGATCCTAACAGGGAAAAATGACATAACTATTCATATCGATTTCGAAAGGTTTTAAGTGTTTTCTTCCGTTCTTGATTGGAGGGATTGGTGGGCTACAAGTATCTATGTTACCCACATGCTAACTTAACTAAGAGTAAATATGAAGGACATCTGTATATCTTTAACTCATAGACGAGGACTGATTGAGGGCAGTTTTCTCTAATTAGAGATGGAGAAAAATATGACTAGTTAACAAATGGGTTATGTTCGACATTTTGTCTCTAACTAGACCTTTGATTCGTGGGTTCTAGGTATGGACATTCCAATGACTGAATTTAATTTAAAATAAACGCGGGCCCTATCCATATTGGTAATCCACCAATCGTATCAAATCATCTCATGACGTGGTATTGGGTAGAATAGGTTCACCCTGGTCAGCTCTTTACTAAGCATGCAATACTTGGTGATGATGTTTTGATCACAGAGGAAAAGGTAGCTAATGAATAAATGCAAGCTTTGTTGAAATTGGGTATTCAAATAAGTTATCAAAAATCCCCTAATATCTAACATTGGTTGTGCAGAGTTCGCTAAGCGCTTTTGATGCCATTGGTTGAGAAAGGATTTATATCCTGTATTAATTCAAGAATGAATGGGTGGAAAGTTTTCTCTAATCAGAGTTAAAGGAAAATATGGCTCTCGTAGACCTATTTTGCAAATATATATATATATATATATATATATATATATATATATATATATATATATATGATATGTCTAAATGATAATTATTTTATTAATCAAGTATCTATCAAGTTCCGATAAGATATTCTTCAAGTAAATATATCCAAATTATTATATTAAATAGTAGTGTGTTACATTATCATAAATGTAGATAAAATGAGAGATGAAACTTAATAGGTACATTCAAATTTCAAGGCAAATGAAGCGTTTGGAGAATGGATCTCACAACATTTTATGGAGAAAAAAATTCTAAAAAAGAGAATAAATGCTTTATTAATCTAAGAAATGTGTCTAAAATTATGAAACGATGAGGAAGAATTAATTGAAATCTACAATTCATGAGAAGTCTATGGATACAATGATTAATGTCTTAAATAACTATTTTGTGTTCCTTATTTTATACTCGACAGAACCATCATTCCTCTTGAAATCTATTTTCATATCAGGAGATATTCTCAGGCTAAAGAGTTGCTTTTGGTGACGTTCCATTATGCAGAGACGATGGAGAAGAGCTAAAAAAAAAAAAAAAGCGAGCTGATGAGCTAAGCATGTTTGTCACAAAGAATGGACTGACGATTGAATGCCAGCTTTTGGTACCGAAAGGCAGAGAATCTGGGGGACTCTTATCAGATTCCTTTGTGCGCTTGAGAGATGATAAAAATATATTATTATATATCAGGTAGGTTGGCTGGCCACACGGTTGAACCGAGTTTGACCGATGAATGTGGAGTTGACCGTACCTATCAATGCAGGCCAAAAAGGGAATTGGAGTCAAATGGGCAGAAACATTTGAAGGTCCAAATTAAATTGCGCGTGTGCACCGCAAAGACCAGTCTTGAATTTGGGTCAATCTCTTTGACCTTGTTAATAATGTACCTGTTTTTCCCTTAATGTCACTAGCAAGTGGTCCTAGGAGACCGCCAGAAATTCTTAGTTTCCACTGTTTACCAAACATTTAGTGGTTTATTAATTTATTAATTTATGGGTATCTTTTTCCCTCGTATAATTTGTGCTTATATCGAAGTTTTTTTTTTATTATATATTTTTAACGAGTCTCTCCAAAGCACTTGTTAAGCATATAAATAAGGAAAATTTGTCATATCTAAAGCGCAATTTCTTTCTTCCTTGTTCCTCACATCAATATACCAAAAATGAAATTTTTTTAATAGATATGATTAATTAATACTTCAATGATCTTCTTTAACAAGATCCTTAAGTCAACACATCAACAAAGACTGACACTGAAATGTCCATTATCATTTTGAGATTATCCTTGCATGATGATTTACATGTAAAGTTTTCATGAAGCAGCATTAAGCATATGTGCTCACTAGCCGGCCTACCTAGCTAGTGATAGCTAGTCATAAACACTTTCATGTCCTTTTTGACAGGGAATATTATGGTCACATATTCCTTCCAAATGAATAAATCTATTTAATATTTACTCCCGAACCCCAACCTGCGTCGTTTTGTTGCCTGTCTATTTGCTGTTTACTTATTATTTTCAGTTTTCCCATTTTATTAGGCTCATTTTTTCGAGTTTGCGAGGGTTTAGGGAGCATAATTTCGTTTTCATAAAAGTTAAGCTTTTGCCTTTGTTGATAAAAGCAAGTTGAAAGAAATTCCATTATCTTTTTGCTTTCAATTGATACCCAAGAACCCATAAAATACCCTATAAGAATTATGAATGGGTTGAGCCTAGAGGATTGAGTTGTGCAAATGGTCAGAGCAATTTACATGCAATTGCAAGTTCCGACTATGAGCTAATTCGATTTCATGAACTTATAAATGCTTTTGTTATGATCCACAAATACAATCATAGAGGCTCGGCTACCTAAGGTGCGTTTGTTTGCGTTTTTGTTTAAAAATTGTTCGGGGAACGAAATAGAAAAAAGTGTTTTGTTAGGAAACAATTTTTGAACAAAAAAACTTCGTTTGGTAAACTTGTTCCGGGAATAAAAAATAAACAGAAACACGTTTGGTAAATTTGTATAATTTTTTATTTCTTTTATTTTTTCTATTTTTTTCTATTTTTTCCTTTTTTTCTTTTTTTTTTTCTTTCCTTTTTTTTTTTTCTTCTTTTGGCCGGCGGCCTCGCGGCCCCGGCGAGGCTCGGCCTCGCCTTGGCTAGGCGAGCTCGAGCTCGCCAGTTGGCGAGGCCGAGCTTGCCCGGCGGCCGGCGAGGCTCGGCCTCGCCGAGCCACCGCCAAGCGACGTCGACCGGCGGGCGAGCTCGGCCTCGCCGAATCTAGGCGAGATCGAGCTTGCCCGGGCCGGCGCGAGGTCGGCCTCGCCGGGGACAGCGAGGGGGCCGGCGAGCCTCGCCGTGGTGGGCGGGCCGCCGGCCCTCGTCGGCCGTCGCCGGCCATGGCCGAGGCCGGCGACCGGCAAAAAGAGAAAGAAGAAGAAAATAGAAACAAATTTTGTGTTTCTCGGATGTGTTTGAAATAAGAAACACAAATTTTGTGTTTCTTATTTCTATTTCTTTTTTGTTCGGGAACAAAAGAACAAAAAAAGGAACAGAACGCACCCAAACGCGTTTTCTGTTCCTTTTTGTTCAGGAAAAAAAAACAGAAAAAAGAAACATAAACAAACAGGCCCCTAGAAACCCAAAAACAATTATAAGTACCATGAGCTGGTATATAGTTAATGGGTTTTGAACAAACAATTGTCAATTCTTGAGTTGAAAGCTGATCCTTTGGTGTATTTATTCTTCATATATGAAGAAGAAATGGGCGTGAACAATAAATTGGAGATGTTCTTGAGGAATTTAAAAGGATTTTCAATTGTTTTTCTCAATTTCCCACTTTACTACTTTTACCCAACACAAAATAATTATATGTTTGGGAAAAATATTAAAAAATATATTAAATAAGGTGGATTTAAATAGCAAGGAAAAGATAGGGCATGTAAAGATTTTTTTTTTTTTTTTATTGTTTGATTTTTTTCTAATTACACGCATTACTTTTCACAATCTTAGATATATATGTACTGTCAAACATTTTGCTATTTATTCAAATTAAACTTTATATATTAGATGAATTTTAGTAGTGCAAAAGTTATCTTACGCTTCTTACCTCTCGATCGGAGATTTCATAGAGTTTTGATTATTTTCCTATAACCCTTAAAAAAAAAAAAAAAAAACCTAAAGTTTATATTCCAATGCATGTTACAAATTTGACCCTAAGATGAGATGGGGAATATGAACCGCATTTTAATGGAGTGGTCTTCTTAGAATTATGGGTTGATTTTTTTCTTTTTTACTCATATTTGGAAAATGAGAAAATAAATATCATATTTTACTCATGGCGACTACTAATCAAGGTAAAAGATAATTGACGTAATTGGAAGCTTGCCACATAAGATCTTTAACTCTAACTATAAATACATCTTTCTCTTTTTTCTGTACATATTACTTTACAATAAGGAGGCCGCATCTTGTTTTATTTTGATATACACATTACCTAAGTTCCACTGATGATGCTTCATCATAAACTTTACGATAAATATGTTCATTTTCTGTGATCGTAAAGCGTACTTTATGATTAATATTGCTCCATTAATAGTTATATTTTAACAATGCGATTAAATATGATTGATTACAACTCATTTGCACTTTATTATTATCATCTATATGAGGGGTTTTGAGAAAGATAGTTCAAACACAACTTAACCAATGATGACAATATTCATTTAGAAAAATCGTTTTTTATATAAGAGCAAACAGTTCAATTGTTGGTTTGATACATTAAAATCATCGAAATAAGATGATTACAAGTATAAGTTTTGCCTGATTGATCATACATTCTTTTGATTAAAATAAAACATAAAAAAAAATTAGATTTATTGGTTATTTTTTGGACAAAATTTGATTTTTCACAATAATAAGATCATTGGGTTGTTTTTTCATTTGTCTAATATATTTGATATATCTTTATTTTCTTTGCAGTCTTTTCATATTGTTATTCACTTCTAAGTTATCCTCTCCTCTCACCATCACTTACTTTCTGCCGCGGAGATGTACCACTTGCATCACTTTTTCTCCAAAATCCTCTCTCTCTATCTCTCTCTCTCTCTGTGCTGAGCTGACATTGATGGAACTGATGTCTCCTTGAGCTTGGACAGCGTGGGGGGGAGAAAAGCTCGCGATTGCGTTGCCAATTCACGTCCGAAATCGCTCAAGATAAACTACTTTAATGCAAAGCTTTCGCCGAAAAATCAAATAAATTCCAAGCTGTTAAGCGAACTGAACAAAAGGCGGTCGATTCTTATCCCATCACTCGAACTTTGACTCCAATCCGAGCCCGATGCGCTTTTTCTAAAGACACCTTTTTGACCCACGTGTGATGCCGAAGGATCCCTCCCATAGGCTGGTCAACCGGTCAGCTCCCTCGCCTCTCTGGAAACACGCTTTGACGGTCTCCCCCTGTATTTCGGTAGGCAGCCATTGTTGTCATCCGCACGAGTACCCTCCACTATCGGTCGCTGAACCGTGGTCAGGAGAGGGAGCTTGACACCGCCATTGATCACTTCCCCTTTAGTTTATTCGATTATCCGCTCGGCTCTTTTGAAGGAGAAGCACTTCTCATGATTGCTGGAATCCCAAAGGACACAGTGGATTGATGAGTTTGGCCCCGTTTTGTCTGTTTCCCCGTGCGCTTTTGGTTGTCATGATTGATGACGGGCAACGATCTGCACGATGCCGAGCCAAAGTCTCTCGCCAATGGATTCGACGCTGAATCGTGAAGAAATATCTCAGGTCCAAGGTTTCGGTCATGTCGACGGAATAGCTTCTCGACCAGAAAATATCATCAAGAATAAATATATAAATCGTGGGTTTTTATCATCAGGAAGGAATTCAACCTAGTCATATGTGAAATCATTGTCTTTGGTCGATTAACTCGTGGGTTTAGAGTGCTTCTATAGTCTCCATAAGAAAAAATTATAGGAATTGATAATCGTTGGATCTGTGGCAGGTCTCATCCATTGATTCCAAACTTTTTGAATTTCTACTTATGATGACGACTTTTCAAAATATAATGAAACTCATGTGATTATAACGGTTTACCATAAAGGTAATTGGTTCCGAATCATGAATTTAAAATCTATCTTATTATAATCACTTCCCAATTTTTAAAATCAAGATTCGAATCATAATGTTTAAGACATTGATGGATTTCATAGCCTTCCTAGGCTTGAAAATCATTTCCAACTTATTTATCTCTATTTTAAAACAAAGTAAAAAAAAAAAAAAAAAACTTAAAATGGATTCCACCTAAGAATATAAAACTGAAAATCAAATCGGCCAAATGTCATGATCGTTCAAAAAGAATAATTACTATCTTACATTACACAAAAAGCAAAGCTTGCAAAAAGAATCTCTCTCTCTCTCTCTCTCTCTCTCTCTCAGCAATCCTATTTAGATTGAGAAAAAGTTCTAAAGAGATATTTCGAATAAAAAAATAGAAAAGCAAGAATCCCTCTTCTTCTGAAAGAGTTTTTTTTTTTTCACGACCTAGCTGGGCCACTATCCAAATAGATGCTATGTTTACATATAGATTCCTATTTCGTTTCATTCCATTTAAGATTAGAAATAGGTGTAATCAGACCCGCTCTTTAAATATCTCTCTTTATTGGGGACCCTATTTAACTCTTTTAGCTTCTAGTTAATCAAGAAATGGCTTGATTTGTCCATCTTTTTTATTTGATATAATATGTATATATGTATATGTATATGTGTATATATATGTATGTATGTATGTATGTATGTATGTATGTAAGCATTCGAACCATTGACATAAGGATTTTTAGTCCTTTGCTTTGTCCTCATCTAAATCAATCGGGAACCAATCAGATAAAGCCTATTCAGTTTGGTTCAGTTCTTAAATTGAGCCAGGTCGGTTGAGCCAGCGCGTTTGCACTCCCCAAATTTACTTTAAATAATTTTTTTCTTTTTTTTTACCTTTTTCCTTTTCTTTTTCATTTTTTCTTTTCATTTTTTTTCATTTTTCTCCTATTTTTCTTCTTCTTCTTGTAGCCGGTCGCCGGTCCGGCAACCGGCCGGACGAGGGTCAGCAACCTCACCAGAGCGTCGCCGGCCCTCGGCGAGGTTGGCCCTCGTCGGCCGAGCCTCGTCGACAGCCTCGCCCAGCTGCCGGCGACACTCGCCCAGCCTCGCCGAGCGTCACCGGTGGACAGGCGGGCCTCGCCCAGCCCCGGCGAGGCTCGCCAATTACTGGGCGAGTCTCTAGCGAGCTCGCCGAACCTCGCCAGTGTCTGGGCGAGCCTCCAGCGGCCGGCGGCGGCGGGCGGTGGTGAGCGGCGGTGGACGGTGGCGGGCGGCGGTGGGCGACGGTCGCGTGATGGCGGAAGGAAAGAAGAAGAGTTTTATCGTGTTGATTCTTTTTTTGATTCTCGGACGTAGAATCAAATTTTTTTTATTCTCAAATCTACTCCAAAACTGATTCTAGGAACAAATTTGTTCCCGGGAACAAAATTTTTACCAAACGCGATTCTCGTCCCAAACTGATTCTGGGAACAAAAAATCAGAATTAGTCACTGTTTGAAGTGTTGCAGGGCCTTAGCTTCTCAAGGAATGATATCAAGAACGGGCTTGGTTTAATGGTTAATAATAAGAAATCTATGTGAGGATTTGCTGCACATCATAATTCCATTTGCCACATTGGCTACTGCAACAATCTCGGGTTTGAGAAATCTATTTTTATTCTGACTCACATCTTATATGGTCCTCTTACGGTCAATGGGTTATCTCCTAAACGCAAGTTGGCAATTGAATCTCTAACATCAATAATATAGTAAGTAACAATCAGTCCCCGTCTAGAAGATATCCACTTTTTAGTTCGTGAAAATCACACTGGAGGTCACTCAATCTAGTCATTTTCCAAATAGCCCAAATGTAACTTCGCTTTCATTGAGGTTTCTGTCATAGGCCCCACCGACAACTCTTTAGGAATTTGGCAACTCATTAAGCTTCTTTCAATATCAATCTAACGTGACAGCTTCAATCCGATATTACTTTCCGAAACGTAAGAAAAATTGAGTGATCTATAGTAAAAGTTATCCAAATTTGAGTAAAGTTCATTTGAAACTTTATCTGCAACAAATTTGTCATAGAGTCAAATACGTTAGCGAGGGTTTTTTTTTTTTATGTCAACGTATGATTATACTAGCCCATGCAAGTCATCTACGCTTTAAGAGGTTGGTTGAGTAATCGATCATGCAGTCTGAAGGCAGCGGATCCTCTTATCGAGTCGTAGGTTTTCCTCACTTAATCAAATTGACGAGGACGACAATACGGCACTACAACAGCGGCTGTGTGATTGTAATGCCTATCCTTGTTGAGAGAACTGTCATCAAATCGAAAACAGTCTGCTGACTCAAGCCACATACAAGTTGAGATGCACTTCAGAGCGTGTAGCTGCACTAGCTATTTTTGTGTCTATCAGTTGAAAATAGCTACTAAACAGATGCAGAATACAGTTCCCAGTGACCAGGGCTGACGCCCATGAGACACAATTCTAGGCTCATATTCACGTTGAGCTGATGCTAATCTCTAAACAATTAATCACTGTTTAAGTGGCTCTGGCACAGTTATACTTAGTCTTGGCGGAATGAGTGATTCACATTAATGACATTACTAGCTGAAGTTCAGCAACCAATTTTAGTTGCTAAGGGACGCTATAGAGTTAACAGTGCAGGTACATGTACAAACTGATACGAGTTTCAAGATAAAAGTTTGACGTAATCTGGCTTTGATCAATTGTGAACAGGATCAAAATATAAATACACGGATGCAAAAAAAAGAAAAAAAAAAAGTCAAAACAGTAATATTCTTTGCGATCAAACTGCTTGAAGATGAGTTCAAGATCAGTAAGTGCAAGAGACATTAAGCTGGTAGCATCTCTATTTGGTCTGAAACAGAAGGTTGCAAGTTCAATGCCCTAAAGTGCATCTTTCCTTGCATTGGAATTGACCCGCCTTTTCTTTTATAGTTCCCTTGGACCTTATTAATCTTAAACAAGCCAACAGACACATTTTTGTTCCCCTCAAATAATCAGATTAGGCTACTCTTTAGTTCCATCTTCTTTGCTGTTATTTTCTCGAATGGAATTTATAATGACCAGATGTTAATTATCTCAGATTGGTAACTGATGAGGTTTGCTCGGCATGAATCCGAACTGCATGACTTCAATGCCAACTTTTCACTTGTGCTAATCAAACATTCTCCAATCTAAACATGCTTCACTCTGCAGTTGGTCTGATAAACATCGCTGTGGCAGAACACCCGCCAGCTGATAAAAGAGACATCAATTAAGCCACCCTTGTTAAGATGGATGATGTTAAGGAGGAGTCATCCCTTGCTCAACTATCAAGTTTGAAATTACAGTTGATCGAATTAAGCTTCATCATTGAGGAAGTAAAACTGTAGAAGATTCTTCCAATTCTGGTATGATGACTAGGTTCTTCCTCTTAGCATATCAGCAATCAAACAGAGGTATTCACTTCGCTAAGTAGATTTCAATGAAAGACCCACTTTTAGTCAGTGTCTAACACTAACAGCACTAGCATATACAAAACCACAGCCAAATACAGAATGAACACTCTCAGTTATGTGGCCTTCGATCCTCAAATCTTTTTATTCAAATAGCCGAATTTGAATCCAAGATTTCTGCATTATTACAATCAACAAAATCGAACTCATGTCAGCAAATTCTTTCATTAACTTTTCATCCCTTCGAAGTAGAATGAAAAAACGAAAAAACACTTGATTGTATCGAGGGACAGAGCAGTGACTCTATATGAGGAAATATTGTAAACTTTTGCTAAATATTGTGAAATAATAGAAATAGCATTATCTAAATATGCACATTGTCTCAAACCGTGTAAGAAAAAACATCGTACAGCTTTCAAAAAGGCCATAAATTATCGAAGATTAGATTTTTTTTACATATATGATGTTTGATACTGGGTTACGATACATCCTATCTTATCCTTTCCGGACATATTCAACTCTTTTCAAACAAAAATGTCTCTACTCCTTTCTCTGAATCATGGAACTTTGCCTTCCAAAGCTGTTAGAAAGAGGACAAATGACATAATTGTGCAATTAGTGTAAATAGTTGACTGTTGCGCAACTTTAGAATTCATAGTGCTGCAACTAAAGTTGAGCCAAGTCATTCCCAGTTTTACCTAAAAAGGGGAAAAGCCCGCTGAACTCAAACATGGACCTATCAATGCTAGAATGCTAAATGACATGCACAGTAAGTCAACAACGTTGAACGCCCATTATTGGATTTGCAAGGAAAAACGGGTATCGCTAGTAACTTCATCACTCATCCCTCTTTGACAATCTTGGCTTGAAGGTGGAATTTCGTTGAATTTAATCGAAAACCAAATAAGAAATGTATTGTCGCCACAAAGTCGTTTTTTAGTTCCTGTAACATCGTCATTATGAAGGAGTTGATCACTGAAAAATACCTACCTGTTAATCAGTGGACTAAATTAAGCTTACATCAGACAGCGGCCCTCATTAAGTTTCACTATCCTTTCGTTTACTTTTGCTAGTCACTTCAAGAAAGTAAGTCGTGTATCATGTGAACTACAAACTCGATGTCATCGATTCAAGCGTTGAAGCGCCCTTGTTTTCCGTCTCGGTGTCAGCGTGAGAGTCCTGTGATGCTGATGAGGTCAAAGCAAGAGCTTCCCTTGAGGACCCGAACCGGATCTTTTCTCTCTCAGGTGTAGTAAAGGGATTTATGGAGTTTAATAGACAAAGAAGTTCACCCCTGCTAGATTTGAGAGAGCCATATCTCATGTTAACTAGTGGGACAGTAATATATGATATGATGTGAAATAGAACGTACAATATAAAGAACAACAATGTTAAGAAGAATGGATTTGGAATGCGGTTTTAAAGTCTTTACTGTAATCCAACACAATACTTGATAAACCAATTAGATCATGTATGACTTATTAACGCCTTGAGGATTGTCAGTTTCGAGATAAGCCTTGGGGCAGGCCTGAAGTTTTATTTTATTCATTTGCTGCCCACCTTTGAGGGCCGAAACGAAACACATCGCTTTCAATCGCTTTTGCGATGCTGATCAAAACCCAACCGCACCTTTTCCTTTTATCCATCCGCATGATCTTACGAGCAATAATGGCCTCCAGTGCAATTATTCATAAGAGGAAGAGAAAGCAAAGAAAAAGGAGTTGAATCAAAGGCACGATTCGGGCCACATGAATCCAAGGTTGGTTCATCACTTTCATTATTTCTCCTTGGTATCGCCTGCGTCTATAGATCAAATCTGCGCTTAACAAGTGATTCTGCCTAATTTCTTGTCATTCCTGAATATAAGGAGCTCAGAAGAAAATTCCACAAAAGAAAAGGACTAAAAGTGAAAGTTATAAAAATTAAAAAGCCCAAGCGGCACAGTTTACTTGTAATCTTCTTCATTTTCTAAATAACTAAAGAGTTGGCTTACTAGTAACGATCTCCATTTTTCTTGGTTATTATAAATAGGGTTAATATCATTAAATATCAAAGTCAGTCGTTCCATGATATTTACTTTAAACTACATTTACTTTAAATTGAGGGTACGATTGTTTTTTTTTTTTCGTGAAAATTGTTTGCAAAAAAATTTGTTAGTTTTCGTGATAAACTTTTCTTCAGACGAACCCTAAATTTATTCTTAAATTTACTCTTACAAAAAATTCAGCCGATACCTCAAAGTGATTTAATTCAATATCCCGTCAAAATGCTAAGATTATCCGTCTCATCTTAACGAGGTATCGGAGTAAATGCTTACGGAAGTACCTTGAACACATCAATTTCATAAATGGAATTGACCCTCAAAACTCCTTAGATTATTTTTAAAAATATTAGAGTCCTCGGGTTATTTGGATCTAGAGGAGTAAGAGCGGACTCCTAATGCTCGAATTCTTTAAATAGAAATGTTAAAAGAGTGAATTCATGGCGAATTTGGGTTTAGTAAGTACTATTATAACTTCGATTGGAACTTCTCAGGAACACATGCGATCTATAAACGGCACTTATAATTCCTCACTTTTCCATCCCTCGTTGAAGAAACTTAACTTCGATCCACATCCGAAGAATAAACCGACAAAGCATACAAGACACATGCATAACCTGATCGTGAAAGTTAGATCCATCGTGATATATTACAGCAAAGGAACTTTCAGCTCACAAGTAGCAAAATTCCTAGAAAATCCGAGTCCCAAAATACTCTTATATGACAATACTCATTTTTGACCCTACACCCGAGCTCCAGTCACTCCCCTGCCGCCGCCCTTAGGCTCGATGCCGCCGCTATAGGGAGTGTCTCGGTAGCCTGGCCCATACCGGCTGCTGAAATGACCCGCGTGGAGCGCCAGGATATACAAGAACTGAGTGATCGTCACGATTATCACGAAAGCTTCCAACACTCTCAGCCTCCATCCTCTGTACCCTCCCACATTTATCTCTTTCCACGCCAACCTACGCATGCCAACACGATTAAGAAACAGGGCAAAGACTTCACTGAATTAATTGACTATGTATGATTCTCCCAGAAACTAAGTCGCTGTTTATTGGTCAGAAACTGTCTACTACCTTTTAAATTAAAAGTTTGACATGTTATCATTATCATAACCAGATTCTGCCAATTTATTTTGCATTTATGGAATCAAATTTCACATCTCACATGTCATTCCTACTTCGAATTGGAAGTAAGAGGGTGGGTCAAATTGCCCCACAGGATTTATATATTTCTTTATGTGTTGTGGGACTTCATCTATAAACTTCAACTTTTTCTATTGGACTTCTCTAATATTCGTAATTATAATAGCCATACTTCAAAGTCTGAAAATTAGTTTGCCTATTCATGTAGCTTGCCAAACCGTCAAATCTTAATAAAACCTAATCTTTCGTTTTACAATCCATATAATCTCTTTTCCTAGCTTCAACTTTATCTCAATCATTTTTGTGTGTCGATCTTATACAGACTTATACCTTCTATATTGGACCCTGATCTATTTTTCTGCCGAACTAGATCTCAACCATCCGAGGAAAAGAAAAATGAAATTGAAAGAAAAAGATAATCTGGTCTTGTATCTTGAGCCAAATAAGTTAAATCTCGTTTTGCTAAATAAAAATGAAATAGAACTTGAATTAGCAAAAATAATTTACCCAAAGGCAAGAGCAGTGAAGGCGAATGCCACCACTGAAGAAGAAGCAGCCGCAGCCAAACTGTCGCCCCGCCATGCCCTAATGTGGAGGGCGCCCGGCAACTTCGAGACTATCCCGACCACTCCGGCCGAAAGCGCGAACACGAGGAAGAACATCGTGGCACCATTTCCCCCGACACCTGCCCATTATCTCTCCAGGTCAAATGGGGAGAAAACAATAAGAGACATCATAATCTAACCTACTCATTTCCTAGATAGTAAGGATCGGTTCTCTATTTCCATGATTTAACGCGTACCGAAAAGAGAACTGTCGTAATTATCTCCATGTAGAACTAATCGAGTCGAAAAATTAAGAGGCGCCCTTCTGTTAAAAGAATGATGTTTCCCAAAGGTCTTGACATAATTCAAATTTTTCCTTCTCTTTTTCCCTTAGTCTTTAAAGCTATCCAGAGCAGTTATGAGCTGTGAAAAGGTGTGTGCTTCAGCTCAACGAGAGAGAGCTTAACCGGGATGAGCGGATTGGCCGTTGATGTAGTGGTTGATGCACCAGCTAGCGAAGCCCACCACAATGCAGTACAACACCAGGTTCAGGAACAGCAACGGCCCCGCCATGTTCCTCGCCATTTTTTCCTCTCCTTTCTCACCCCACCAAAAACTTCACAATAACTCGAAAAGCCCGAATCCTCTCTCACTCACAGAAACACAAGAAGATCACTTCATATCATTTTCACAGGTCCTATATAGAGGACGAAGAAGAGGATGCTCTGGCATGAGACGCTAGGGACTCTCTGCATGCACTGAACACGCGTCGGCCTTCTGGGCTCTGCAAGTGTGCTCCTTGCGTACAGGTGTCGGGGCTACCTGTCGAGCTTCCGTCGAAGATGCCTTTGGCTTTATTCTTGTTTGCTTTCTTTCCCGAAGCACGTGTAATCTACGAAATGACGATGCGTTGTCTTGAGTACGTGCACCCCGCTCGTATCGACCGCTTTCAAGTATGCAGTACATGCTCTCAATTCGCGTAATAATGTATCTAAAGAATGATTTGTCCTGATATGGTACATGAAGAGGGGCCCACAGGATCGGCTGTTCGTTTGCAAAACCGGACCAAGTTTGTGTTTTAGTGTCCCTTGGTAGATAATAGGAAAATTCAAGAACAAACGCCCTGGTAGAGCACCCAACTGCATTTTGCATCGAAGGCATAAAGAACTTTGTGGTACACAATGTAATGTTTCATATGGAATGTGCAAAAAGATGACAAACAGGCAAAACCTAGCTTTAGAGAAATCCACGTTCGCGGGTGTAATTTTTTTTGGTAAAAGAACATGACAATATTATTGCAAGCCTAAGAGTTCTTAAATAAAATACCAAAAAATGGGGCATCCAAATAAAGTAAATCCTAAAGGGGTTGGGGGACCGGGCTACCCAAGATGAGTGTAGGAAATTCATCTTATGGGCCTTGGCTACCTAATCGACAGCACAATTTACGGACCGACCACAATTGGCCAAGGTGAGATTACAACTGCAAACTCATTTTTTTTCTTCGATTGAAGTAGCTCAAGGCTTCGGCTATGGCCAACGCCTCCATCTGAATCGCTAATGAGGCTAGAACAATCTTAGCAAAACCATCGAGGAAGGTCCCTTTAGCACCTCTGATAACCCTTGCAATGGCACCTTCCATAGCTCCTTCAGCGTAAGCTCCATTAATGTTGATTTTCAAGGTGAGTGCCTTCGATGGGATCCAACCTTGCATCATCAACTTGTTTCTAAGTGAAGTTTCAACTTTTGATTGTTCCATTCACTAAAATTCCTAAGTGACGTTCTTGCTAAGCTAATTAGGATCTTCGGATTTGGGGGTAGCCTCCGAAAAACATAGTCATTCCTCACTTCCATATATACCACAAGAGGGTTGTGACTTCTTCAAAGGTCCGAAGTTACTCATGATGTACCATTTGGCCTTGGAGTCAGAATTCTATTTGCGTGATATTTTGACGGGATACTTGGATTTTAGCCTCAGGATTCGACCAAACTAAGTTGGTCCATGAACAAAGCAAGAATAGATGTTTATAAGATTCCACATCCTATTCACAAAAAGGGCATGCTGGCTAAGATACAATTTTTGTTTGGTAAAGATTCTTTGTAGTAGGGGGTGCATTTTGACAAATGCTCCACAAAAAGACCTTAACTCTAGGGGGTATTCATATTCCAAATACAATTCCATAATTTACAGGGCGGCTAGAATGAAGATGTTGCTTGCATACTGCGTTGTGGACTTTCTGTTTTTCAAATCATATTATAAGCACTTTTCACTGAGTAGGTACCGGACTTGGAAGCCATCCAATTCATCTTGAGTAGCACAAGAGCAAAGTAGCACTGAGAGAACTTCCTTCACTGTTTGTTTATCAAACATTCTTTTGAGCGTGTGAACATCCTATCTATTCTCTTCTTATATAATCAAATCAACAACATTAATTGGATCATTAGAGTTGGTTGGTCCCTGATAATACCTCGTTTTAGCCACTTGTCTTCCCGGGTATTGATATTTTATCTTGTGTCTACTAACTATATGACTAATTCTAAGATAGTATCTCTTCCAATCAATAAACTCTGCCAACCCCAAGAGGGCTGAAATTCCCTCCCTTCATGCCAAAAGACCTCATAGGGAAATAAATTCCTTTGAGGATTTTACACCATAAAAACAATTGATCATGAGAAAGTCCCCATGTTTGTTTCCCAAGCATTGCTTTGTTAAAATCCAATGAGTCTGTAAAACCCACTCCCTCACTATATTTTCTTTTTTAAGCACCTCCCATCTTCTCCAATGAAGGCCTCTTCTTGATTCACTATTTTTCCATAAAAATGCAGCAATTCTTATTTCTATAGATTAGCAATTCCAAACTAGGATTTCTAAAATAGACATCACGTATTGAGGAATTGCTTGAATCATAGCTTCGATCAAAGTTTCTTTCCTTGCCTTTGAAATGGAGTTTTTCTTTCCAACCATCAATTTTCATGTTCACTCTATTGGAACAAAAAAAAAATGATAATAAACTTTGGAACCTTGGAGTAAAAACACTATAAACTAGAGGGAGAACTTTTTATTGAGAATGCTTTCTCTTCTTTGTGTCTTTGTGGACTATGACTTGATTTACTACTCATGATTTCATTCCTTAGTATAGGAACTGAATCTCACAAACGCCAATCATTACATTTAATAAAGAAAAAACATAGCAACCCACACATCATTAAGAAAGAAAATGAAACAGCCCCATGTCGAAGAAAAACGCAGCCATCTTAAAATCTTTATGGCTCTTTTTCAATGCTTGCATGTTTCTCATCCAAGAGCTGTCGTCCAATAATCAATTTTATTTTATTTCAACAGCCTCCCTTAAAATTGATTTTGGAATTCAACAACTCCAAGCATCGTCTTCATTTTTTCAAACAAATCTGCCTTCAATGGTTTAGTTAAAATATCTGCAATATGATCTTCTAATTTGCAGAAATTAAGCTCAATTTCGCCATCTTTTGACTTGCTCACCAATTAGTGATACTCAACATCATGTGTTCACTCCCGCCATATAAAAAAATGATTTTTTTTGGCTAAAGCCATAGCCGATTTATTATCGCACATTATTTTGGTAGGGCCTGCCTGTTCATTCATCAATTTACATATCATCCCACAAAGCCATATTGCTTGACATGCCGCTAAAGCTAACACTATGTATTTTCCAAGAGAAAAAGTATATCCTTCGAGTTTTGATATCGCCCAATCACTATGTATGTGCAACAAACTGAAATTATCGATATAAGTTAGTTCCATTGACATGGTGTATAATTCTTTTTGCTGCCTGCAAATGTAGATGGTATGATTTCTCTAGTAATCGACTAATAATTCTCAAACCATAAGTAATAGCTGGCCTAGTAAAAGCCAAATATCTTGAGGTCGGGACACCTGGAGTGCCATAACTTGGCACGCCGGGACACTTAAGTGCCATAACTTTAAAATGGTACACTTAAGTGCCATCATCGGAGCAAAATGGGACACTTAAGTGCCACTCCGGCGAAAATCCGGCCAAATGGCTGACGTGGCAATTTTCCGGCGACCTTAGTCCAAAACGGCGTCGTTTTACACGCTGACGTGGCGGAGAAAACGCAAAAAACGACGCCGTTTCGTGTGTCTACGTGTAATTATTAATATAAAAATTAATTAAATTATAAAGTATTCAAAAATTAAAAAAAAAGAAAATTAAAAATTTAAAAATTTAAGAAAAATTTAAAAATTAAGAAAAATTTAAAAGTTAAAAAAAAAAAAAAAAAAAAAGGGGTCTAAGGGCGGCCGAGGGCTGAGCCCTCGCCGCGCTGCCGCCGCCCGCCGTCGCCGCGCCGCCCCGCCATCGCCGGGAAGGGCCGGCGACGGAGGGGGAGGGTCGGCCGGGGTCGCCGGCCCCCCGGCCGACCGACGGCGAGGGCAGCCCTCGCCGGATCGCGGCGAGGGCCGCGACCTCGCCCAGATCTGGGCGAGGGCTCGCGGGCCCTCGCCGCCTCGGCCGGCCTCGCCGGCCCTGGGCCCGGCGACCCCGGCCGACCCTCCCCACTCCGTCGCCGGCCCTTCCCCGGCGGCGGGGAGGCGGCGAGGGCCCGCAAGCCCTCGCCGGATCGGGCGAGGGTCGCGGCCCGCGCCCTACCGCGACCCTCGCCAGATCCGGCGAGGGCTTGCGGGCTCGCCGCCTCCCGCCGCCGCCGGAAGGGCCGGCGACGGAGTGGGAGGGTCGGCCGGGGTCGCCGGGCTGGCCGGGGGCCGGCGAGGCGGCGACCGGCGGCGAGGGCCCGCGAGCCCTCGCCCGATCTGGGGGGCGAGGGTCGCGGCCTCGCGATCCGGCGAGGGCTGCGAGCCTCGCCGTCGGCCGGAGGCCGGCGACCCTGGCCGACCCTCCTCCGTCGCCGGCCCTTCCGGCACGGCGGGGCGGGCGGCGGCGGCGAGGGCTCAGCCCCCTCGGCCGCCCCTTCGACCCCCTTTTTTTTTTTTTTTTTAATTTTCTTATTTTTTTTAAAATTAAAATTTTTAAAATTTTCTTATTTTTTAAAATTTTTAAATTTCTTAAAATTAAAAATTTTAAAATTTTTAAAATTAAAATTTTTAAAATTTTTAAAATTAAAATTTTTAAATTTTTAAATTTTTTATTATTTTTTATGCTGATTTGGAGCTCCATGAGCCACGTAGGCGAAAAATAATAATAAAAAAAATGCCACGTAGGATTTCCGGCAAGGGTCGCCGGAGGTGGCACTTAAGTGTCCCACTTGAAAAAAAAAGTGGCACTTAAGTGTACCGTTTGGAAGTTATGGCACTTAAGTGTCCCGGCGTGCCAAGTTATGGCACTTGTGCCGTTCTTCTGCCCAAATATCTTAAACTGCCAACAATACTTTTGAAATAAATGGGATCTACTAGTTTGCCGGTTCCTTCTTTCTCCAGCTCCAATCATTCTGCTACGGGAGTCCATATCAGTTTGAGTGATTCCAAATTCAATTGCTTCAAAATATCATTAGCATATTTCTACTATGAAATAAATATGCCATTATTTGTTTGCTTCACTTCAAGGCTTGTAAATAGGACATCAATCCTAAATCTATCATCTTGAAATGACTAGTCATAGCCTCCCTTAATTTGGCAAACATCTTTTCACAACTCCTTGTAAATATCAAATCATACCATTAGTATTTGACTTGATATACGGTGTATGCTCATACGGACACTTTTGAAAACCATGCTCTAACAAGTACGTGTCAATCCTTGTGTATCATGCTCAAGGTGCCTGTTTTAGCCCATACAATATTTTCTTTAGTTTATAAACTTTATTTTCTTGCCCTTGCTTCTCATACATATAGACTTCCTCTTCAAGAACACCATTGAAAAATGTTAATTTCACATTTAATTTGATGGAACTTTCATTGATTCTGAGCTACAAGTGCTAAAATCATCCGAATGGTAACCATTAGAGCTATTGGTGCAAATACTTCAAAATAATCAATACCTGACTTTTGCTTGTAGCCTTTTACAACTAGCCTAGCTTCATATCACTCCACCTAATCGTATGGCTTGTGCTTTGTCTTGTACACCCACTAGACACCAGTGGGCTTCTTACCGAGAAGTAGAGAAGTTAGCTCCCATGTGTCATTGTTTTCAATGGAGTGGATTTTTTCATTCATTGTTTAGATCCACTTCTCATCTACTGCTACATCATCATAGGATATTGGGGCCACATTATGCAAATAAACAAAAATTTATCATAATTTCATCAGTGATTCCTTCATTATCATTGTCATAATCTCTTGTGACCACATAATCCTTGAATCTTGATGACGTCTCTCACAATCATTATGAATGACATATTGATGATTCTAAAACTACTAATGACATATTGATGATTCTGAAACTACTCTTGGTGAAGAAATTAAACTACTAGGCAAAGATGATGTATTTTTTTCGATTGAAGATTTTTCTGTCTCTCCCACTAATTGTTCATCTTCAATGGTGATGCAATTCTAGTCAATTTTCTTATTCTAGTCCCAGGCTTCATCTTCAAGAAATTGGACATTCTTACTGATGATTACTTTCTCAGTGATTGGATTATACAGCTTATAACCCTTAGTTATGTCACTCATAGGAACAAAAGATCTGGCTTGTTGCCACTTCAAGCCTCTTTTGGGTTCTTCCAAGGACACTCCTTGCTGGACACCTGTATAGCACATATACAACATGTGCAATGGCTTCTGCCTAAAACTTCTTGGGCAAATTTTATCCTTTAGCATCTTCTTGCCATTTAAAAAATTGTCATGTTATTTCTTTCTGCTATACTATTTTGTTGAGGAGTATAGTTGGCATTCAACTGATGTTTCACTCCATGAATTTTACTGTATTTATCAAATTCATTCAAAGTGAATTCTCCTCTTTATATGATCTCAACGTCTTTAGAATAAAGCCACCATGCTTTCAACATAGACTTTAAATTCTTTAAACTTGACAAAAGCTCCAGATTTTTCTCTCAAAAAATATACTTATGCTTTTATGGAAAAATCATCCACAAAAATTCACATGTACCTTTTTTGTTTGAATGATTCCACCTCAACAGGGCCACATATATCTATGCACCAACTCCAAAGGTTGTTTTACTTTTCTATCTTTCCCAACTAGAAATGATTTCTATGTTGTCTTCAGACAAGACATCGTTTGCATAAGCAATTTGGAATGTAAATCAAAGGGATGCTGGTCACCATATTTTTCTGGACTAGTAATTTTAGTCCACGAAAATTTAGATGACCGAATAAAAAAAAAAACCATGACTAGTTATTGTCTTTCATCGCTTGAAAGTTCAATAGATTCCTCATTTGAATAGTAAGGAAGAACATCCAATTCTTTGTCATCTGCACCATGGTGATCAACTTATTGTTTACACTCATGATGGTGCAAATTCCATTTTCAATGTGGATTTTGTGGCCTATTTTGGAAAGTTGCCCAACACTCAACAAGTTTTAAAAAAATATTGGCTTAGAATAAACATCTACTATGGTAACATTAGTACCATCTTTTTAGTTGATATTAATGTCACCTTTGTCCATTACAAGAACTTTAAATTTATTCCCAAAATTAACTTCACCATGAACCATCTCATTCAAGTGTGAGAATAACTCTTTTTGGCCTAGCATATGATTATTGCACCCAATATCAAGGTACTGTCCACAATACTTGAGTCATCCTTCTTGCATGCTAGCACCACGTTTTCCTCATTGTCAATGGTATGCGCCTATTCTACCTACTCATATGACACCTTTGCTTGACATTCGGATTTGGAATGTCTGAATTTGTTACACCTAAAACACTTGACCTTTGATTTGTCCCATGGATTATATTTTCTAGTGGAGTTGAAATTTCCACATCTGCATCCTCAACCACCTCCATGACCTCGGCCAGCATGATAGCCTCTTCGGCTTGATTAAGTGACCTGACTTCGCAATTCTTGCTCGAGATTCAAGTTGATGGACTTTTGATTCATTCTTTGCTCATGCAAACATAATGAACCTATCAACTACTTCAACATCATGGTTTACACATCTTGCGCTTCTTTGATTATCGTGACTATGTAGTCAAATCTTTCAATCAAAGACCTCAAGATCTTTTCTAAGATTTTCACTTCTTGGAGTTCTTCACCATTAAACCTCAATTGGTTAACAATGGTTTGCACATGATCCAAGTACACCAAGATTGGTTCAAAGTCATTCATGCGTAAAGACTCAAAATCACCTCAAAGTGTTTGAAGCCACATCCGTTTGACATGATCATTGCCTTTGTAGGATTGTTGAAAAATATCCCACACTACTTTCACGGTCTCAACGCTTGATATTTTTTCAAATATCATTTCCTCCAGGATTTGAAAGATCTCAAACAATGAATTTTGATCTTTCTTCTGGGATTCCGGCAAAGAATCTTTCTCCTCCTTTCTTAAAACATTGAAGGCTTTAGCATCAGCCACTTCGGTGTAGCCATTCTCCACCAGCTTTCACAAATCTTGCGATTTGGAAAGAACCTTCATCTAGACAGACAAGTTATTGAAATTCTACCGTTCAACTTTGGAAGTTGCAATCGAACAAAACTGGTGGATGTCATTTCTAGCTTTGATACCAAATGTTGGAACTAAAAGAATGATAATAAATGAGACCCCAATTTCTAGAGTAACAAAACTTGGTACGAGAAAACACTTAAGTGCAAAAATTTAGGAAAGTGACATTTATATGTCAAAATCGGGACAAAATGGATCAATTAAGGGCCGGCGGTGAGAAAATTCGGCAAAAATATTGATGTGATGATTTTCCGATGAGGCAAGTGCAAAAGGATCGTTTTGCACTTTGACGTAGCTAGAAAAGTGCAAAAATAGTGTCATTTTACTGTTGACATGGGTAAATAATTAATATATGTTAATTAAATTAATTTTAAAACTAAGTTTAAATTTAAAAAAAAAAAAAACTAAGATGGAGATTGTAGGCAGCGAGGGAAAAGGTCGACCGGGGTCATTGGGCTCTTTTCCCCCATCGTCACTAGCCCTTCCCCGGCAATGGTGAGGAGGCAATGGTGAGAGCTCAGCCCCATTGTTCTACAATTGTCTTTTTTATTATTATTTAAATTTGGTTTTAAATTTAATTTAATTTAATTCAATATTAAAATTCAAATCAGTGTCAAAACAGCGTCGTTTTGGCCTTTTTTTTACTGAGTCAGCTCTCCAGCGAGCCACGTAGGCGAAAAATATTAATAAAAAATTATCATGTAGAATTTTTAGCGAGATTTGCCAGACTTAACCCTTAAGTGTCTCATTTAAGGAAAAAAAATGACACTTATGTATTTTATAATTTTTGGTACATAAGTGTCCCTCGAGACAAATTTTGGCATTTGGGTTGTTCTTTTCCCGATAGTAAACTTTGGAAACTTGGAATAGGAACATTAGAAATTGGAGGCACGACTTTTTATTGAGAATGCTTTCTCTTCTTTGTGTCTTCATGGACTATGGCTTGATTTACAACTCATGATTTCATTCCTTTATATAGGAACCGAATCTCATAAATGCCGATCTTTACATTTAATAAAGAAAAAACATAACAACCCACACATCATTAAGAAACAAAACGAAACAACCTAATGTTGAAGAAAAACACAGCCATCGTAAATCTTTATGGCTCTTCTTCAATGCTTGTAGTTTTCTCATCCAGTAACCGTTGTCCAATATTCAATTTATTTTATTTCAACACACTCTTACAAAAATCCATGCAAACATTTGTTTTTTAGAGGCTACCGAATCCAAATGAATACCTTAATATTTCTTTGTTTTATTAATTTCCAAAACTCACAATTTTGATGCCATATTCATTTCTTAGAGACCATGAGCAATTTAAATCAAATGAGATATTAAACTTTCTTAGATTTATAGCTTGTTCAGATGCATAGCAAATTGATTCAACGGTGAGGCTAAATTTTAGCATTCCTTCACTTTTTCATCCGAGAAAGAAATTGAGTCATCATCCAAAAAAAAAAAAAAAAGATAGGAAAGGACTGGACATAACCTATTTAGCTTTATGTCCACTATTGTTCCTTCCTAAATAGCATTTATCATTAAGGCTGAGATTGTGTTGACCATCAGTGTAAAAGATAATGAGGCATGGGGTCTCCCTATCGAATTACCTCATTGGTTGGAAAGATTCTAATGACTCTCCATCAAACTTCACATTAAAGGAGACTGGGGTAATGCATTTTATAATCCTCTTAACCCACAAATTGCTAAAACCCATTTTCAATAGGCATGTCTCTAAATAGTCCATTCCACTCTATTTATGCCTTTTTCATATCCAATTTAGTATAGCCTACCATTTTTCTCCCTTTTTCTCACTCTCAACCAACGCAACACCTCCTGCACAATCAAAACATTATCTTGAATTTGCTGCCCCCTACAAAGGCACTTTGCTCACTTGCTCTAAGTCTTGAAATCCACGGTTTCAATCTTTTTGCCAACACTTTAGCTATGATCTTGTAGGAAAATTACAAAGATTGATTGGTCTGAATTGATCCAATCCTTTTGGATTTTGAACTTTAGGAATCAACTTGATGTGATTTTTATTCAGTTTTGGGTTTAGATGTCCAGACCTGAAAAAAGACTACACTTCTTCAAAGACACTCTATTTGATATCCTCCCGATGAAATTGGTAAAACTGTCCATAAACCATCGGGGCCTTGCCGCCTCCATAGATCCCATTTGGAAAACAACATTCTGTAATTCTTCCATTGTGATATCTACTGATAGTTGTTGATTCACTACTTACAATGGTTGGGCATTACTTCAAAACAGGGTCAAAATTCCTTATTCTTTGAAGAAGTCTTCAATCATATCTTTCAAAACCCTTGTATCCCATACCCATAAGTCCTTAGTGTTCTTGAGCATGGAAATTTTGTTCCCTTGTCTCATTTGAATGGTTGTAGCATGAAAAAACTTTATGCTTTTATCTACCCTCCCCTCCCAACTTTAGCCAACTAATTCTTAACCTTAGTCCCTAAAACATTTCCTCTTGACACCACAAGTTTTCAATTTGTCATGCCTAATTATTAATAACCTTCTAAAGTTCATCTTTTAGCATCTTAATCTCCTTCTCACCATTCTGAAATGTATTGTAACTCTACTTGGACAAATCTTAAGAGACCTTTTTGATTTTATATACAAGATTAGTCTCTTTTAAACTTGATAGATTCCATGATCATCTAATAATATTTCCACACTCTTCATGTTCCAACCAAAAGGTTTCCAATTTAAAAGCTTTCTTGCTTCTCACCTTGTCAACTAATAATAACAGTAAGAGGGGACTATAGTCTAACCCTATAGCTAGTAATGCGAAGACCCCCACTTCTAGAAATAACATTTTCCATTCAATGCTGTAAACTACTCCACCAAGCCTCTTTTCTCACATATTCTTATCCTTCTTGGTTATTTGCCCATGTAAATGCATAGCATTTACTTTCTAAAACCATCAAACCACAAGCATTGTGGAAATATCTAAATGCATTCACACGATACTGCTTAGCCTTTGTTTTCCCCTCTTTTTCCCAATGATACAACATTTTATTAAAGTCACCAACACACATCCAAGGTAGGGAATTTATGTCATTTTGCTGCTGAATTCTTTTCTCATAACCTCAATTTTCAGGAATATGGTTGGTGCATAAAAAAAAAAAAGAGAAGGTAGCTCTAACAGGTCTCTTCATTTTGGTATCCTTTAGTATCACATCAATGAATTCATCAGTCACTAAATTCAAAGATATAGAATTCCCATCCTTCCACAACATAGTCAAACCCCCACTACTCCTTATTGGATTTATTACGAAGTAATTTTGAAAGTTTATGCTTTTGCTTGTTCTATGAACCACTAACTCTTAGTTTTTAATTTCCATTAAGAACATCACATTAGGCCTACCTTGAGCCATCATGACTCTTAAAGCTTGGACTATCAAAGGTGTGTACAACCCTTGACAATTCCAACATTCAAGCTTCATTTGTAACCCGGGCCTATACACCAAAAATGGGTCGGAGTCTATACACATCAAGGGTTAGCATACACAACAAGGATCAGCCCACCAAAAAAAGAACGGTCCTGTAACTACTAATTGGACTGGTTCGACGATCCCCACATCCTCCACGTCGGCGGCGCGGGGTCGGAGATGATGGGTTGTCCATCCTACCATCGGGAAGGTTAGCCACACCCCTCTCTAGAAGAGCATATCACAACCGGGGGAATGTCAAAGCGGACCAATCCTAAAACCATTGGCCCCCAAAACGGAACCAAGACCTATACCTATGGGGGCACCTAACATCTTCGGTCTCACGGATCCACACGGTAGCCAATCAGCTCATAGACCCATGGCTCCCGGGATTGCGCACTTGCTCAATGATTCAGGAGGCCATTCTTCTGCGATCGGCACGAAATTCTAAACAATTAGGGTCAAAATAAAATTTTCAAGTTTTAAAAAAAAAATTTATTTTAATGAATTTCGGAATAATATATATTATTAAATAATCCAACAATTTCGAAGCATTTATTAAACATAAATAAACTCCTTTGAGTCACATCAAGGTTTATTTTAAAAATAAACATACTTAACCATCAAACTAAACACACTTTACATTAATTAATCACCTTAATATAATCCACAACTAATCAAGCCAATCTATCCACCTAATCTCAATCAACTTAAGCTAAACATACTTAGGGCATCATTATCTCGCTAATCGCGGATTAGTGAGGTAAACTCACCGAAATCGCTTTCCGACGGGTCTCCCGCGAAGAGCACGACGACCGCCCGCGACAAACCTACACGGATCAACACCCAATGAGGACTAATAGGGAGCCAAACCGAGCTTAAAAGGAGCTGGTTCTTGCTGGTTTTTCCAGCAACTAACCGAGCTTGAAAGGGGGTGGCGGAACGGCGGCTGAACGGATGGAGAAACAACGGAGAAAGATCGGCAGAGGAAGCTAGGGCTCCGAACAGCAGCTCACGACGACGGATGGTGGCAACGAGGGCTTCGACGGCGACAAACAGCAAGCGGCTTGGAGCGACGACGGTCGGGAGGCTGGGTGGACGGAGACGAGCAGCTCGGCGCGGGAGGGCGTGCGGTCGCGTGCGGGCGGCCGGCGCGCGAGCTCCAGCGATGGCGGGCGAGCGGCGGCGGCGGTCGTGCGGCGAAGGAGCGAGCGGGGGCTTCGGCTTCGCTGGCTTCTCTCGCCTTTGTTCTCCCTCTCTCCTCCAAATTCAAGGTTGAAGATGATGGAGACAAGGGGAAGTGGCGTCCCCACTTTTGGTAAGCCAATTGGCTTGTGACACTTGTCAAGCTCTCCTTGAATTTGGCCTCCACCATGACATCACCTGCTGATGTCATTCTCCCAATTCAAATCCTCCATAACGTCTTCCAATAGGTTCACTTTCATTTTCCGGGGTCCAAGTTCTTGTACATTCAATTACTTCAATTTCCATCAATTCTCTTCTAATTGAATCCAAATTAAAAGTCCATAAATTAATCCAATGTTCCTAATAAGATTTGTGACATAACCGAACCTCCAAATTTCTAAATTCAATTTCAATTTCCTCGATTAAATTCAATCTGATGCAATTTTAGCGCGCCTAATCCACAGAGTAGCTTTTGGGGAAATTTTCTTGCATCCAACAGGGTGATCGAGTCCCAAGTTTGACTCGATAAATTCCTTAATTACTTCACTCAATAGACTAGTTCCCTCGTGAGTGGCCAACTCCGAGAGACGAACTACATGCACAGATGAATTGCCCGACTCAATTGGCTGAAAATGAAACTGAGAAAAACCGGGATGTCACATCCAACATTCAAGCTTCATTTGTAACCCAGTAGCTTATTCAAGCTATCTATCAAAGCCCATCTTCCACTTATTCACCAATATGAACTAGAGTCTCTAATAGTTGGGTCTTATCTAATTTATGATAGCCTCACAACTGATGATCATAAGGGTTGTATCTTCTACCATTTATATCGTCCCTACCTTACAACCTTCTTTGCTTTTCATGCATAAACAACCTAGCATTCTATGATGGAGTTCTATCATTAGGGGATACTCAAAATCTGAGTTAGTTTCCTCCTCCAATCCTAGGGGTTAGAATCAACCAAGTCTTCTTTGTCGGACAACTTTCTCTTTCCTCTATCCTCTTGCAAAATACCCAAACCTTTATGAGGCTTGTTGGATTCTCTTTGGATCATAGTAATTTACCCCTCATTCACTGGGGTTTTTGGGGATTATATCCTCCTCTACCTCCCTGTTTACATAATCTTCACAAAAGGCCTTCCAAAAAGGGCTACTATTATTGGCCTCAACCTTCAGCCATGATCCATAGAGCACTATTTTAAACATGGAAAAAATTTGTTGTTATAAGGCATGAACTCACTACTCTTAACACAATCCCTATTCTACCACACGAGTAACAAAAGTGAGGAAGTCTTTCCTATTCAAAAGTCCATCCAGTATTCCTTGCCCTGAAAACTCGAAATCATGCTGGATGGTAAAGGGGATAACTTTAACATTACTTTGGCTTTGCTTACAACAATGGAAGTAGACCCCTTTCTTTCAATTCTTACTTTTGAAACTTCCTCTACATTTTCCGCAATCTTTTTAATGGCTTCTTCCATTCTCCCTTCAATAGGTAGTCTGTGAACTTGCATCCAAGGGAACAAGAGTCAAGTGCTATGCTAAGTGGAGGGGTGCTTGGTTCTCATGGTTATATGACCAGTAGGTGACTGGAGAATGATCATGGCCCTAAGTTTAAAATTTTGTTTCTTTTCTCCAAACATTTGAAGATAAAGGAAAACAATCCAGGTTCTAAATGCTTGTAGATGACTCTTTTTGCTTTCCATGCTTTCTTCATGGTAGACTGAAAAGCTTGGAAATTAATTGAAGGGCTACTTGAAGTTTTTCTAGAACAATACATTCACATTCTTGCAATTTTTCCACGAGAAGAGTGCCGTCGAACTAAGGGAACCTGTCCATCGCTAGTTTAAGAAAGGGAATGAAATTCCGAAAATAAGAAAAATACCCATACCCAAAGAAGAATATCTAGATTGTCTATGAGTTACCGGGAAGAAACGGTAGAAGTGGGCCTCCTTTCATCACCAACCCAAAGAAATCTTATAGATACATTTGCAATGTTGAAGCTTGCAGCACAGCTTTCTGATGTCATATTGTGGATAAGAGACCTAGGGTTTGTAATATTTAGGGGCAGACTAATAGGAAACCGTGATTATCCAGCAAGAATCATATGAGAGGGATAAGGATCAAAGCAGCTCATATAAAGAGTTAGGGCTTCGTGTGAGATGGGAATTTAGAGCAAAGCTATCCAACTAGTAGAGAGAGCTCCCTAAATGGGAGAATAAGTAATAACATTTTGGCAGGTGTAATTTACTGATTAGTAAAAGAAAGAGAAAATAATCATTACTCAATAAATGAGGAGGTACTTTTTGTGACAAATACGTTATGTGACAGTGACACGTCATATAAGCGACCAATCAAAAGTATATTTATACATGTACAACTATACGTATGATGAGATCCGTAACACGTAGAGCAACACATTCTCTTAAAGACCCACACTATAAATATGATTGCATGGGCAATGGAAATGATGGCAAGTGATGGGGTTTGCAAGATGTATAGTTTGCAAAAATGAATGTAGATGATTCATTGAAAACTACAAATAATGGGAGGTGATTTATTGTTGAGTGAAGTTTGAGATTGAGATTATTAATATACAATTCATGCAAATAGTAGGTTTTGTGTTATAATAAGGCAAATTTGCCCTTTCACAAGGGAGACCCACTTGAGAATCTTTGGCTTAAAAGGTATTATAAGTATCTAGTGAAAGATTATCTAAAGATTTTCAAAGTGGGTACTAAATACACTATAAGACTAAGGATCATGGATTGAACTTTTAAATCGTCTTTTTTTGTCCATAGGGTGTATCCCCCTTGAGCAATCCAATGATTTTCATTAGGCATGGCGGTCTTCTTGTCCTTGTATATTGTATGATTATTGGGTATGGTTTTGTGCTCCCAAGAGTGATATACAAGTACCATAATTCGATCGCAAGCACTAGGCAAAAAGGACTAACAATGCTTATCAATTGTGTCATTCCTTGGGATAACAAGTTGTGGTCATGTAAAACCAGACCCATCAAATGGATGGGTGAAGTTGAAAATGCTATAATATAAATTGACCCATTTAACTTGGTCTTACCCATTTTCATGTAATACAAATCTAATAACTTATAACACAGCCCATATTATTAAAACACTTTCATATTAAACTCAATCTAAAAAAACTCATGTCCAAACTAAGGTGAGAACAATGAGCAAATGCAAGACCAAGTGAAGGTGAGAGAGAGAGTCATGGGTTGGGTCTAAATAAGTTGTAAACCCTTGTAACACTCTTATTTAGACTTTACCATTGTAAACCCATTATGATCTATCTACCAAATATAATTAACCCTATAACAACCCAATCCATCAAAACTAGGTTAAGAAATGAATTTATGATCAATTTTATTAGGTCAAACACATAATATATCGGGCATGATTGAGCAAAGCGGAAATGAAATGGGGCTTAAGAAATGAATTTATGACCCATTTTTTATAGGTCTATGCAAAACACACAATATCGGGTGTGATTGAGCAAAGCAGTAATGAAATAGTGCTTAAGAGGACGATATTGTAATTTATGTTGATAATTTACTTGTTAATGGGAAAGAGGAACATAAATTCACTAATCAAACTTGAAACCTACTTTTTTAGACATATGAAACTATTGGTCTGAATCGGAAAAAAATTAGGAGTTTATACGTAACAACCGTAAGAAAATAAAGAATAAATTCCTTGGAGGAGGGATGGATATCAAATGTCTCATGTTGTGATACCATCCACAATAGTGGTTGGAGCCGTGACAATGCGTGCAAGCGACAGAGAGTTGGCCACGACTATAAGACTTTAATTATGTTTGGACAAGCACATGCTAAAAGATTCGACCTAATCACTTAAAAAACAACTTTTTTTGTATTAAAAAAAAACCACTACTTTAAATTCAGTCCCAAATCTAATCCGAACTTCTTTTATCTAAAAAAAATTACTAAATTTAACTCTAATCCTAAATCTGCTCTTGTGAGAACACTATCTAAAAATCGCTGCTAGTTGTCTTTAATTTCCCTAATGTTCATATCATTAAACAATTCATTTTGAAAATAATTTTCTATGTCAACTTGCTAATGTGGATTTGTTACCGGTGTGAAAATGCCATGTCAAACAACTAATGGCAATTTTTGGATTGGGTGTTAACACAGGTAGATTTGAAACTAGATTAAAAGTTTATAATTTTTTTAAGACAAAAAGAAAGTTTGGGGGAAAATTTGAGATTAGATTTAAAAGTTAGTGATTTATTTTGGACAAATTTTTGAAAATTTTAATTTTAATTTATTTTTATCTTATCATTTCTTGACATTTTTTTCATTTATTGATCCATATTCTTTTAGTGAGGGCCCAATAATTCTCCAATTTTTTTAATTGCCTAAACCACTAGTTTGTGCAAGACTAAAAAAAATGGCCCTCGTTGGCCATGGGAGAGGCTACCCTCGACCAAAGCCCTTGTTGGCCATGGGAGGGATGACCTTGCCTACAGCCAGCAAAGGCAACCCTCACCAAGCCCTCACTAGTCATCTCTTATGGTGGTCTTCAACCATGCCCAAGACCGATCATCAATGAAAAAGAACTAAAAATTCATAATTTAAAAAAAAAATATTAATGTCAGCGTCGGTCATGTCACATAGAATGATCAACATTGACTAGATCACCATGTCAATATTTTTGGATCAAAATTGGCCAAAAGGACATTGGAAATCGTGAAATTTTTAAGACTAAATTGATATAAATAAAATAAACTCATGACTTTTTTGCTAATTTTCCCAACTAACTTCACTATAGCAAATCCAACATTCTTTCACGTGGGCAATACCTTCATAATCTAATGCCATCTTACGTGAAAACTAACAAAAGAAACAAGAACTAATCCTTAAAATCAATAGAATAGACCTTAACAGAAAACTGAAGAGTAACGGGATGAAAAAGACATATATGGTAGAATCGTAAGCATAGAATACGACCCTAATCAAAATGCATCCATTTGTCTCAAATGCGTTCCACTTATTGAATAGGATTCTATGGTCAGTCCGCGACCCCTGGATGCCAAAGGCGTCCTTCCAGGCGATCGGAAATTGATTAGTTTTTCACATTGTCTACATAAATAAAACTTGTCGGATCCTTTCTCATGATATTATCATAGGTTCACTGTACTTTTGTTTTCTTGGTCAAAAAGTCTATTTCATTCGTTGTCGCAATGCATCAAAATATGATAGATGAGTCTTAGAACACAACATATTCCAAAGAGGCAAGGAGGATGATAACACAACCAATTAGGAGGGAGGGAGTTCCTACGATGGGCTTTGGCAACACAGCAAGCAGGTTGGCCTCGTGTGGCCAATAATTTACTTTCACTTCTTTCGTTTGGGCTAAGTACATCCAACAGTATTATTCAATCACATTTTGCAGGGCCCATGGGCTTCGGCTTTCTCCTCAACTGAAGTGCACAATGGATTACCTATCACATTCCATCTCCATGCCCTTATCTCGAAGATTCCACAAATCAGTTCCGTCCTTCAAGTACAACAGTCCTTCTTCGACTGCTGTGGCTTCGATTTGGCTCGCAGAAGATGCACGCACTGTTTTTGCAAACCCAGCGATAAACCACCCGTTCACTGTACTTACAATGTGCAATAATTAATATTTTTTTCGTTACATCAAGTACATCCATTAGAGGTCCCCCTACCTCCTATCGCTACATAGCAGTGTTAAAAAGACAAATTCCTAACAAATTCAACACTCTCGCATTTTGAAGAACATTGATGAAGCCCTACTTGGTGTGTGGGCTTGGTGGGCTACGAACCGGGCTGCCTCAGCCTAAAAGAGAGCAACATGATGCCCGGCCTGCCGAATTTGTTTGCCTAAGATTTCATTTTCATCTAATTTCACTCCACTTTGAATGGCAATTGAGATCGACCGAACGGCTGATAATTAATCATTTTCAGTTTACTAAAGCTTTTCTCCAATTATGATAAAATAGAACTATATTTAAATCTCCGTGCTAATGTCTAAGTATCGTGAAATTTCAGGAGTTTCGAATTTAAGAAAAAGTTAAACTGCATAAGACATAAAATCTAGATTAAGTAAAGAAACAAAAAGTAAAAGTCAATCCGGACATAAGCGTGAAGAAAAACCGTTTTAGAGACAGAAACCAACCAGTTAAAACTAATTGTTGGACTTGAATATGGAAATAAATCAATCTGCTTTAAACATGCCAAATGATTTCTAACTTTTAAATAAGTATATCCGAAAAGAGATTTCTCAAAAGTAGTAAATGGTTTGAATGACCATTAACATACTCCAAAATCTTGGCTCGGTTATATCTTGAAAAATGGATGATTTTAAGTATATTTTACTAAAAATAATCGCATATATCGTTTGAAATTATTAATCAATAAAAATATTTTTATTATTGATGACAATTATGTCTAAACATTTTTGTGAGTGAAGAAAATATTTTTCGTGCATTAATTTTTCTAAGTTATGCATGTAATTTTTTAAGATGATTTTTTTTTTTTTTCAAATAATTCATTTTTCATTAAACAAACGTAGTGTTAGAATCGCATCACGTGAGGGCTATGATGTGGACATGTGGATGATATGCGAATTGCCAGGACGTGTTATTTTGATCAATGGATGAATGCAGCAACAACATGTTTTGATTATTGCATGGTATTTTACCGCATGAATTCGGAGTTGTCAATTTATCATATGTACATTTGTAATTATGAAGGCCACTCATTTTATGTGTGGGTCAACTTGGTTGACTTTACCAGAAAAAAAATATATCAAGTTGATAGTTCATATTTGAAATCCGTATTTTTTTTTTTTATATATAATGATGAATAATAGGATAAAAAGTCGTTATCACCTTATAAATTGAAAAGACGATAATTTGTTTATGGTGTCATGATGAATGATAGGACAAGAGGTCGTTATTGCTTCATAAATTGAAAAGACGGTAAATATTCAAAATTTTGCCTTAGAAATTTATAAATAAATCGGGTAAATATAACCATCTATAACATAGTAACAATATTTTTCTTGCTGAGGAGGTGAGATAAGCTAAAAATATTTATATCAATATATGAAAAATACTAATATTTAAACGAATAAAGTTATCCCGTTCCTCATCAATGACCTGTCACTGTTACATCGAGTACTAAGAAATAAAAAAAAGACTTTGATCCTCATCAATGACGTTGATAATCTATATACTTTTACCAAAAAAGTTTTAAATCTATTATATTTATATCAATTTAGTGATAAATTTTCCACATTTTACTAATTGAATTCATTTAGCCAATTTTGGAATATGAACATTGACCATTTTACGTAGCATAAACATCGTTAACATGAACATTTTTTAATAATATTTTGATTTTTTTAATTTTCTTCTCTTTATTTACTTTTTTTTTCCTTTGGAGCATAGGGCCGACAAGGATCGCGAACTCCCTCCCATTGGGCGAGGGCGTTGTGGCGATTGGCAACTTTGGGCAAGGGCTGCAACACTCTTACCGCCCATTGGGCTAGGGTCACAAGCCTTCAATGTGGTTGATGAGGGTGTCACAACCCTCACCTAGGCTCTTACGTATATTTGGTGAGGGTCTCCATGTCATCACTGTGGCCAATGAGGACTAGGGTGAAGGTTGTGACACCCTTGTTGACCAAGGGGGTTGCGGCCCCTCGCATATGGCTGTCGATTATGTTAGCTCTTAGACTGGAAAAAAGTAAAGAACAAAAAATTATATAAAAAAAAAAACTTAAGAATATATTAAAATATTATTAAAAATGTTTCCTTAAGGGTTGCCAGCTCTATAGGATGCCCGTCATTTATGTCTAGTGATTTATGACCAAAATTGACTAAATAAACTTAATTGACAAAATATTAAAAGAGTTGGTGGCACATATAAAAATTTTATGATTTAATTAATAAAAATATAATAAGTTTAAGACGTTTTTTTAAAAATAATTTCTCCCCTTTTTTTAAATTTTATTTTCTAGTGTCATCCTTTTCCAAATAAGGTTATCCTAATGCACATCAATGACGTGTCACCGTCGAAGTCAAAGTTTGTGAAAAGCAAAAGCGACATCTTTTTATTATGAAAATTATTCAGATCTCCGTCAATGATTTTTCATGGTCAAACTGCTTTTCTAGAAAGAAAACACTCATTCAAATCCATTTCATTTTTTTTGTCTGGCATAAAGTTATTCCATATATCATCACATTATCAAGTTACTATTGAAATTGGGGTATTCTAAAATAGAAAATTTTTTTCCAATGACTCATCATTTGTCAAGTGTAATGATTTTATTACTCATCAATTACGTCACTATCGAAAATTAGAGGAAAAGTGAAATATTCATTTAATGGAAAATATTTTCAATTATCCTCCCGAAGTGGGCTTGTTCTTATAAAGGACCCCATGAATTTGACTTAATATCTAAAGAACCCTATGTTTGACAAATGTGTATCGTTGTGCCCCCGATTCTAATCGCCGGTGGAAAAAAATTGGCCGGCTGAGGCAGTGGGGAAGGGATGAAACTCAGCAGCGGCAACAACAACACCACTCAGGCAGATAGCTCGCCGCCTCCTCGAAGCCGCTTTTTCCTCGTTTTGCGTCCAGATTCCTCCGCATTTCCTCACCTGTGGCCAGTGATCTTTGCCGACTCTTAGCTAAAGAAAAAAGTAAAGAAAAGAAAAAAAGAACAAAAAATTATTTAAAGAATTCAAAATATATCAAAATATTACTTAAAAAATATTCATGTTATGGTCGTTGACACTATATATAGCGATTTATGGATAAAATTGGTTGGATATGCTTAATTGGCAAAACATGAAAAGATTTATAGCTGAATTGTCGCAATTAAAAAGTTCATTATTGAATTAGCACAAAAACAATATATTTAGAATTTTTTTTTGATAATTTCTGCCACTGTATTCAATTTCATTTTCTAAAGTCATCCTTTTTCAAATAAAGTTATTCTAGTGCACATCATTGACATGTCACCATTGAAGTCTTGAGTGTTATAAAATAGCGAAAGCGTTGTCTTTTTATTGTCAAAATTATTCAGATCCTCATCAATGATATGTCATGGTCAAAGTGCTTTTCTATAAAATAAAATAAAAAATACTCCTTCAAATCTATTTCATTTTTTTTTGTCTCGTGTAAAGTTATTCTATTCATCATTACGTTTGTTGGATCATTATTGAAATTGGATATTATAAGATGGAAAATGTTTTCCTAATGACTCATCTTTTGTCAAGCGTAATGATTTTATTACTCATTAATCACGTGTCAAACTTCACCGGAAATGCTGGAAAATGAGTTGAGTGGAATCTGCAGGTTGTGATCTTTCTTTTAGAAAATTTATCAAAATAATCTTAAATTTATTGCATTTATACTAATTAACTTCTGAAATTTTTAATTTGGACAATTTAATATCTAATTCTTTGACGATTTACCAAAAAGTAAAAATTCAGAAGTTTTAAATAAATATAAAAAAATCACATTAGCACCGTCTTTGTCACGTAGGATGTCTAGAATTTGTGTCATCGATTTCTGATCAAAGTTGGTTGAATTGGCAAATCGTTAAAATATTTATGATTAAATTGACTAAATTTAAAAAGTTGAAGATGGAATTTGCACAAATATTATAAATTTAGGACTTTTTTGGGTAATTTTCCTGCTTTTTTACGGCATCAAATATCTATTAGTTATTGGAAATTTCCAAATTGCTTTTTCTGGGTTCAAGCTTGGATTGTGAGATTTTGATTTGACGGATGAGAGCAACCATCTGAACATGGAACGAGATATCTCTCTTTCTTGATTTTTCCAAGAGGGAAAAAGTTCTGCAGTTTAAAGCAACAAAACATTGGGCGTCTTAAGTTGCTTCCCCCTCACGTGACCTTAAGTGAATGGCCTTATAAAATCCGACATGCTCTCACCTCAACACCATATGTAAGGGCAAACCTGATATGCTAAAGCTCTATAAAAAAAAAATGGCATAAATAGTGTCCGAATTTTGACCAAATATGCAATATGGCTATTGAACTTTTAATTTGTTCGATGTGTTCCATGAATTTTAACCCAATATATAATATATTCCATTAACTTTGATATAATTTGCAATGTGTCTCAGAACTTATAATTCATTCAATGTAGTTCTTGCACTTTTGATATATATTTTTTAACATTTTCATATTGTTCAAAAACAAAATTGAACATGTACCCCCATTGAATAAATTAAATCATGGACCACATTATACAATAGACTAAAGTTCATGGATCACATTGAATAAATTAAAAATTTATGAATGTGGGCCAAACCCTATGAATTGTTTGTGTCATTATCCCTAAAAAAATGCCTCGACTCCTTTTTGTCCTTGCCAATTCTTATAATGACTAACATATTAAACGAGGATTATTATTGCTGAAATATACACATAAAATTTCGCCAGGTAACACTCAAGTAAAATGTAGTTGTGCTACAATCATAAGGACAAGTTGCTGTTGACTAAGGCAGGTGGTTTTATGGACTCTTTTCCTTCGCTATTTACTAGCTTCAACCAGTTACACATCATCTCCTTCTAATCCCCTCTCTCTTTTTGTACATTAATTCTTCTTATCGTGTTATCAAAATCTCTTCGTTATATTCCATTCCTGAATTTCATCAAACTCTTAATGTTTTTAAGAAAAAAATATTATCTTTTTATATTCACTATGGCGAGTTATTGCACACATGGCACGTGCGCATCAACAATACTATATCTAATGCAAATCATCTCACTTGACTGACAAAATATTCGGTATCGAATGAATTTGATTCATGACGGTTCAATTAAGTTCAACATCTTAACAATCTATATCTGCTAAGTGAATCTATAAAACATTAAATGACAAGCAAATTCATTTATTATTTTCTAAATTTTCTAATTTAATATGAATTTTCAATTCTATCGATTCCCATAACAACCTATATTTTAATATAAATTTGATGTATTCAGGACAAAGATGGGACTTTTTGTAGTCTTAACGCTTAAGTCAACTAGACTCTGCATTTTATGACCCAAAAAGACCAAACTCTGTAATTTATAATGGAAATGTGGATAAAATGGGCACATTAATTTTTGTTTATTTATGTTTAAATGTGATATATTTGTTAAGAAAAGCAATGTCTTCCTATATCTTATGAACTTATTGTAAGTGTTTTTCTAATATGGGCTACATTAGTTAATATTATAATTTACCATTTTATGAAATTTGTTTAAGATGAGGTAGAAAGTTTCTTAATTAATTTAATATGGGATTAGCTGGTGTGGATTGAGTTGAGCTTCGCCCATAATGAGAGGGTACAATTAGAAACTCTATAAATAGTACTCAAGTCTCTCTTCTAACCATAATTCTCACAATTATCCTCACAAATGGGCATTTACGTAGTACCAAATGGTGGAGGGCCATCTTATTGAACCAGTGATATAGAGGACAATGGAGGAGAATGACTTACATGTGGATCATCACTTTTCCACTTCCTCATCAAGATCGATCGATCCCAAAACAAGTGCATTAATATTTCTACTCGATTTATATGCGTTCTTGTTCTAGTTATAGAGATAATGGGATTGCATTTTTCTACGTCTAACATGTGGTATCAGAGCCTCTATAGATTAGAACACAGACGTATAGTTTTTGCCCTTTTTCGTGATTTTTTGTTCTGCAAAAATCGATTTTTATTACATAAACAGAAAGATCTTGTCAAGACAAGCAAAACCGCACGCCACCGAAGGAGGCCACATGCGGCAAGCACATCGAGCATGCACCCCACGGGCTTTCACGCTCCTTCACACGTGCTCACGCAGGGGCGCGACTTGCGCGTGCACTGCATGAGCTAGGGTTGACATCACCGTGACGTCAGTAGCCTAGCAACCCACAAGACCCAACTCGATCCAGTGACCCAACCCAGTAACCTGGCAACCCAACCCAAGATCCAACCTGTTGACTCGCTCGAACAGGGTTACCATTGACTGGACCCTCAATTGGTGGGACCGTACGGTCGAACCAAGAACCGGACAGATCAGATCACAAGGCTTTAATCTCACCCGTGCATGTGCTCCACGCACTGCGCACTTCGATGGCGCATGCGGGCATATGGAGCATTTGATCGGTGTGTGGTTGATGGCTACGTGCTCACATGGTGATGCTCTACCTTGTGGTATATTTATTTTACATGTTTGATGATTTTATGGAGGTGAAAATATATACATAATCCTAAATACGTATATTTTCAGTGTATTTTTGTGTATTGTCTTGTATTTTTTTATTTTTTTGGAAATATAGGTGCTAGTTTACAAGTATGTCATTACATACATATTGTGTAAAGTTTGATTTATTGATAATATATATATAAAGTTCAACTTGTATCAATAAATAAAGTAATATAATTAGCATGATATGTGATTTTAGTGATAAATTGCTCATTTTACTAAAGTTAAAATCGTATGAATATGGTGTATGTGAGTAGTAAAGCTTATATTCTCAGTATGAGAGAATTTTAAGGATTCAATTGAGTTGCGACAGCCAAAGTAGCACACATGATTGGGTTTGACAAATATCGATCTCATATAATGATGGAATATCTCATGTTCTAATGCTTGGTTATACTCTCAAAAGAGGTGATTGTATCAGTTCATAAAAGGGATACATGACAATATGATGGATGAGTGACTGATCATAGTGGTTCATACACCCAAAGGCGATAAATTCACGAAGGTTGGAATATATTCTCATGGCTACTGTCATGTCAGGAGAATACAATTCCATGTCATTTATTCTACCTAAAGGTGTTTATGTGATAATGCATATAACTCTTTGGATGTGTACTTGTGCGTCTTCAAGTTACACAGTATTCACACGATACTAATTATATGCAATGCTTGTGTTTTTTTCCAGTTACATTTTCTGTAAACGATAACTCTATTATTATTAAAGTTCTTGCTAGTTCAAATTTTAAGAGATGGATAGAAGATTTTTTGTTTAGTATGGAGACGGCAGATGTTCATATAGCTCTTACTGGTGATCAATTAGCAGATCTTACTGTCAAAAGTATGGAAGCTCAAAAAGCACAAATTGTTGCTTGGGAAAAAAACAATCGAATTCGATTACTGTCCATGAAGTGTTCCATTCAGGAACACCAGAAAAGTGGTTTGCTTGCAAACTACATTGCTAGATAGATGATGGAAGCTTTGATGGCTAAAAATCATGTTTTGTTTAATGCTAAGATAAAGACCCACTTGCAAACACTCTATAATATCAAGTACGACTAGGGATTATATTTTGAGAATGGTAGATTTGCATATAAAACTTCAGGCTCTCAATATTGCTATTCTTACTACTTGCATTATGTATCAAACTTTAAATTCTCTTCCTATTAACTTTGGGATTATCAAGACTAATTATAGTTCTCAAAATAAGACATGATCAATTAATGACTTGATTACAAGGGTGGTGGCAGAGAAAGAAAAATTGAATAAAGATAAAGGGCATATCGCCCTTTATGCTTCTAGTTTCGATAGTGATAAGGGTAAGAAGTTAAAAAATTATACTCATAAGGAAAATTCTAAAGTTGCTAGTCCTTCCAATCATAAAGGAAATTCCAAAGCCGTTGGTTCTTCTAACAATTTGGGTCCTAAGAAAGAACCCTTCAAGAAGGATGGTGTTCTTTGTTACTTTTGTAGGGAAAGAGACACATAAAGAAGCGCCGCAATAAATATAAAGCTTGGTTATATAAAAAAACCAAGAGTAAATCTAAAGGTAATGATTCTTTGGCATTTGTTTACCATATAGTGGTTCATAAACCAATGGACACCAAATCACAATGAATCAAAGCTCACTATGGGAAACAGTATTAAAGTTGATGTTGAATTCGTGAGAGATATTATTTTGATTCTAGATTATGGTTTTAGGATGATGTTTAAAAAAAAAAAATTATGTACCTTCCTTTAGAGGGACCTTAGTTTCTGTGTCTTATTTGGACATGTGAGGATACTCTTTTAAAATAAAGAGCAATAGTATTTCTATGTTTTTAATTCAAATAAGGTTGGGTGCTACAATTTTTCCAATGGATTGTATCGATTATGTTCATCTCCCAATGATATGTACGTCGCTTATTTAGCTATAAGTGCTATTTCCAAAAGACCTCTACTTAAGGAACGGTCTTATGCATTGTGGCAGAAACACCTAGGTCAAATCTCTAAACAAAGAGTAGAAGACTGATAAAGGCTGACATCCTGTTTACTTTTAAAAGTGATCTAGAGACTTGTATAGACTGTTGTACAGGTAAGATGACTAAGATAAAGAAGAAAACCGCAGTTCAAAGTTCTAATATGTTAGAAGTCATCCACACTGATATTAGTGGAGCATACACATTAACTTTGTGTAAAAATTATTATTTCATTATATTTATTGACGACTAAACCTGACATAGATACCTATACTTGATTAAAGAAAAGTCTGAGTCTCTTGACAAATTCAAGATTTTTCGTGTTGAAGTAGAGAAACAATTGGGAAAAGTCACAAATTTGACTGTGGCAGTGAGTCTTTGGGAGGCATGGTGATGCTGGATAACTTAAAGGGCCGTTTGCCAAATATTTAGAGGATTCTGGGATAGTAACTCAATTTATTATGCTTGGGAGTCCTGAACAAAATGGTGTGGCTGAAAGGCGTAATCGCACTCTTTTGGATATGATGAGGAGTATGATTAGTAGAACAAATTTACTTAGATTTTTGTAGGGTGAAGCTTTGAAAATAACACTTTACATTATAAATCGTATTCTTACCATAACGGTTCCATTGACTCATTTTAAATTGTGGATTAGACATAAACCCAGCTTGAATCATCTTAAAGTTTGTGAGTGTTTTGCAAAAGTGAAGTTATATAATCCAACATTTAGTAAGTTAGATTCTAAAACTACTCGGTATTACTTCATATATTACCAAGATCATTCAAAGAGGTATAGATTTTATAACTTCAATGGAAGTACAAGAATTGTGGAATCGCAGACAACAAATGGTACGTTTGTTTGCGTTTTTGTTTAAAAATTGTTCGAGGAAACAAAATTAGAAAAAAGTATTTCTGTTCCAGGAAACAATTTTTGAACAAAAAAATGCGTTTAATAAATTTGTTCCGGGAACAAAAAATAAACGGAAACACGTTTGGTAAATTTGTATAATTTTTTTATTTCTTTTATTTTTTAATATTTTTATTTTATTTTTTCTATTTTTTCCTTCTATTTTGTCCTTCTTTTGGCCGGCGGCCTCGCCCACACGGCGAGGCTCGCCGGCCTCACCTTGGCTGGGCGAGGCTCGGCCTCGCAGGGCCACCGCTAGGTGACGCCGACCTGGCGATGGCTCGGCGAGGCCGAGCCTCATCGGCCGTTGGGTGAGCTCGGCCTCACCGGATCGGGCGAGATCGAGCTCACCCAACCCGGCGCGAGGTTGGCCTCGCCTTGGACCCAGCTAAGGCGAGGCCGACCCTCGCCCAGCCAAGGTGAGGCCGGCGAGGCTCGACCTCGCCAGGGGCCGGCGAGCCTTGCCGTGGCTAGGCGAGGCCGCCGGCCCTCGTCGGCCGGTTGCCAGCCATGGCCGAGGCCGGCGACTGGCGAAAGAAAAAAGAAAGAAAAAAGAAGAAAAGAAAAAAGTGTTTCTAAGTTTTGTTTCAGAAATAAAAAACAATTTTTTGTTGTTTCTTATTTTTGTTCCCTTTTTGTTTCTGGGAACAAAAGAACAAAAAAGGAACAGAAACGCACCCAAATGCGTTTCTGTTCTTTTTTTATTCCCAGGAACAAAAAAACAGAAAAAGTGTTTAAAAACAAAAAAAAGAAATACAAACAAACAAGCCCAAAATTTCTCGAATTTGATGTACTCAAAAAGGGTAACTCTTCACAAATTATTGAAGATGACAATATAGTGGGGATTACTAGATCCCTATCTCTTCCTGTGCAGACAATTATGGAGCCTCCTAACCACAAATTGAGCCTATTATGTGGCCTAAGATCTTGTGATTGAGGCAGTTCTTGATGAAGTTCTTCAAGCCCCTCAAGTTCAGAATAAGGTTGCAATAGCTCCACTTAGGAGATCGACTAGGGAAAGACGTTTAGCTATGCCACCAAATTACATAGTCTACCTAGGAGAGTATGATTATCATATCAGCTGCGTTGTTGATCCAGTGACTTATACAGATGATGTTTCTTGTCCTCAATTAGATTTAAGGTTAAATGTAATAAGAGACAAGATGCAATCCATGAAACACAATGGTGTTTGAGAGCTAATTGAATTGCTTGAAGGTTATAGGTCCATCGGCTGCAAATGAGTATACAAGACTAAAAGGGATTCCAAAGGAAAGATTAAGAAGTTTAAAGGTAGACTGGTAGCTAAGGGTTTCATTCAAAGAAAATGAATAGATTATAAAATAATATTTTCTCCAGTCTCTTCTAAAATCCTTTTAAACTGATTTTGACATTGATAGCTCATTTTCATATGGAGTTATACCAGATAGATGTTAAAATTGCTTTTCTAAATGGAGATCTTAATGAGAAGGTTTATATGGTACAACCTAAAGATTTTGCAGCAGATGATTCAGGTAAGCTTATATGTAAATTGAAAAAGTCTATTTATGACCTTAAGCAAGCTTCTAGATAATGGCATCTATAGTTTAATAGTATTATCATTTCATTCATATTTATTAAAAATAAAGTAAATCAATATATATACCACAAGGTTAGTGAGAGAAATTAAATTTTTCTCATACTTTATATAGATGATATCTTACTTGCAAGTAGCGACATTAGATTACTGTATGAGATAAAGTGGATGTTATCGAAAATTTTTAACATGAAATACCAATTTGAAGCATCTTTAGTTCTTGGCATTAAGGTCCATAGGGATTACTCTCTCATTTATTGGATTTGTTTCAGAAGACATATATTAATCGTATTTTAGAAATTTTCAATATGGATCATTATAAGTCAGGAATTGTTCCTGTTATTAAGGGTGATAAATTGAGTTTCTCACAATCCCCTAGTTTAGATTTTGAGAAAGCCCAAGTAAATGATGTACCTTATACTAGTCTACTTAGAGATATCATATATGCTTAAGTTTATACTAGACCAGATATCGCTTTTGCAACATGACTTTTAGGTAGATATTAGTCAAATCCAAGACACAATCACTAGGTTACTACCAAGAAGATTTAAGGTACTTAAAGAGGACAAGAAACTATATGCTGATTTATAGACATGTTCTAGACTTATAGCTAGTAAGGTATTCAAATGCCGACTTTGCTGCTTGTCAAGATGATACAAAGTCGACAATATGATACATATTTATGTTGGCAAGAGGTGCAGTATCATGGAAGAGCAAGAAATAGAAATCTATACCATCTTCTACCATGCAAGTAGAGTTTTTAGCTATCAGTCAAGTTATTTGGTGCCAAAATCTCATTATGGAGTTAACTATTTTTATTTTTGTGAAAAGACCCATATAGTTATATTGTGACAATAACTTTGCAGCGTAGGTCTCAGGGGATCTAAGTACACAACAATCAAGTTTTTTACCATAAATGAGTCGGTATAGAATGGTGATATTGCAGTAGATCATATTCTTACAGATAATATAGTTGTTGATATACTAACTAATGGCCTACACTCTTGTGTGTTTGAGTGACAGGTCATTAGCATGAGCTTTAGAGCATCTTGGGATACTGTTATTTAGTAAGAGCTGTTTTTATTTTTTCTAATAAAGTTTACATATGTGTTTGTTACATTTAGTCACATTTTAACATGTATCAACTTTTGTGTTCAATAAAATATTTATGGATATATTGTTATTATCTTAATACATATTGATAAAAGTCCCAAGGTATTATATAAATCTTGAATGAATGTTAGGACCATTCGGTTATTAGCATTGAGTATATATATTGTTACACATAAAAAAAAATGTTAACTATAAAGATAATGCATATTTGGATTCATTGGAATTATAAAAACATTCTCTAGTGGCATAAGTTTTTGTGATACTTAAGGTAAGAGAATGGTAACTAACAAATGAGATTTCTCTATGAGAGGTGGTATTCATTAGCCATACTACCATATTAAATTTATATAAATAAAGTTAAGAATACTTATGACCATGGAAGGTTCTGTGTGGATACATGCAGTTACTGTCATAATTCAGTGTTTAAGACTTTATGGGATAAGATTAACTATTAAGAATTATCTCTAGACCAATATACATACATACGGTATAATTTCAATTAATATAGCTCAAGTGGGAGAATGTAAGAGTTTTCCTAATGCGTGATACATTAATTGATATTGTAATATATTGTTTTACAAAGTTTTTCTAAGATGAGATAAAATGCTTCTTAATTAGTCTAATATGGGGTTAGTTAATGTGCGTCGAGTTGAGCTTGGCCCGTAATGAGAGGATATGGTTGGAAAATCTATAAATATTGCTTAAATTTTTCCTCTAACCCCCATTCTCACAATTATCCTCACAAATAGATGTTTACCTAGTGCTAAAGAGTGAGGAGGCCGTCTCATTGATTCAGTGATACAGAGAGTAATAAAAGAAAAGGACTTGCGCGCAGATCATCATTTTTTCACTTCCGTATCAAGATCGATAGATCCTAAAATAAGTGCGTTAATCTTTCTACTCGATTATATGTGTTCTTGTTCTAACTATGAAGATCATAAGAAGACGTTTTTCCGCATCTAACACTTAAGATATACTTAAACAACGATAGTACTTAAAATTAAGATACCTTTACTTTCGACCATGAATGAATGACTTTAACTCAAGTTTCTATTTTTTTTTTAATATATCTTACTTTACTTGCATTTTTCTATGTTGAGAAACAACTAATTTCATGTATTTTATTAGAATCTTATGATTTTGATTCAATTTTTTTCTTCCCAATTCATATAATAGAAATTTTGTTTTATGATTCATATACATTGTAGTTTTGACATCTCCCGAAAAGTATACTCATAATTTATATTCAACTATATCTTAAAAAATCACAATAATAAAAGTAGCCAAGATAATTAGAGTGTATTCCTATAATTGAATCGTACATTCCTATTTACATCTCCCTCATCTTATGACTAGTTAAACTTTAAAGAATTGAGATCCTAAAAAAATGCTTCTCGTGATTTACGCACTCCCCCTAAACACATCTTTTGGTGCCCAACGCTAGGAATGCATTTGCATGTTTGTTTGGAGATTTTAAAAGAAAATATTTTTTTTTGCTTTCCGGTCAAATTCCAAATATTATGTAAAAATTCAAAAAATCATGGAAATTTTAACGGGAATTTACATATCAACATTATATCATGTAAATATTTAGACATTTTAGGTTAGAAAAATTCAAAGTATTGATACTTGAAAAAAATTTAAAAGTTAAAAAAAGTGAAAGTTGTTTAAGACATTAGAATATGAAAGACTACACTTTTAAGCATATTTCACCCAGTTTTTCTTTTTACTTTTCTACTACAGCCTTTTCATTTATTTTTCTGTTATGCTGTTTGCATGTTGATGCTCGTAATTGTATAATTTTGTTGTCGATTTATCATATGTACAAGTGTAATCATGGTGACTACTCATTTTATGTGTGGGTCAACTTAGTTGACTTTATCGGAAAAAAATATTAACAATGTTTTTAGTAAGATTTTTGTCCCCGAAAATAATTTTTGTCTAGATATAGTATTTTCAATTTCTATTTCAGGAACAACAAGGTAATTTCTTTTTTTTTTTTTTTTTTTTTAGATCTATTTTATGGTCATTGTTTTTTATCACGAGGAGTAGAAAAAATAGTTGACTTTACCAAATGGATTCATGTTTTTTTTTTTCTGTTCCGAAAAACAAAAGAATAAAAGAATAGAAAAACCGTAATTACCAAACAACCTCTAAGTTGGTTGAACATAGAAAAACAGTAGCTATCAAACAACCTCTAAGTTGGTTGTTCATATTTGACATCCATATATATATTTAATGATGTAATGATGAATAATAAGATAAAAGGTCGTTATCACCTTATAAATTGACAAGACCGCAAATTCTTTTCTTTTGCTATGATAAATAATAGGTTAAAAGGTCGTTATCAGTTATTAGATTAAAAAGAAGGTAACTTTTCAAAAATTTCCTTAGAAATTTAAAAATAAATCGGATAAGTGTAACCATCTATAATATCATAACAATATATTTCTTGATCAGGAGATAAAATAAGCTAAAATTTTAATAACAATTTATGAAAAATACAATAATTTTAATGGACAAAGTCATCGCGTTCCTCATTAATGACTTGTCACTATTACATTGAGAACTAAGAAAAAAGGTTTTCATCCTCATCAATGACTCCGATAGTCAATATTTTTTTTTTTTTATAGGAAGATATTTATTCTATTAGGGAAATCTATTGAGTTACTACAAATCTAATTTTAAATTTTTTCATATTTTGTCAACTGATTTTTTTTTTTTTGGTAAAGATTTTGTCAACTGAATTTATCTAGCTAATTTTAGCTGAAAATTGGTATGTGAACGTCAACCGTTTCATGTGATATAATCGAGACTCACGTGAATATTTTTGTAATAAACTTTTTTTTTTTATTTTCTTCTCTGTACTTTTTTTTTTCCTTTTAGGGCTAATGGATGTCGAGGGTCACTAACTCACCACTATTGGGTGGGGGTGTTGCAGCACTTAGCGGCTCTAGGCAAGGGCTACAACGCCTTCACTAGCCACTGGGTGAGTGGTCGCAAGTCCTCACTGTGGCTGGTGAGGGCATCGTGGCCCTCACCTAGGCCCTCATCCAAATTTGGTGAGGGCCACGATGCCCTTACCACGGCTGATGGAGCCCTTGTCGGCCAAAGTGAGGCACATGGCCCCATGTCTAGATCTGGCCTAGGCTAGGGTGCTATGGCCCTTATTGGCCCCAATGATGCTTTTGCTTATGGCCAGCGACCTTTGCTGGCTCTTAAAACCCCCCTCACCTTCCCCCAAAAAAAAAAAAAAAAAAAATGTAAAAAGAACAAAAAAAAGAAAGAAAAATTATAAAAAAAATATCAAAATATTATTAAAAATGTTCATGTTAGGGTTCCCAACTTTTAGACAAAATTGGTTGAATTGACTTAATTGATCAAATATTAAAATATTTATAACTAAATTGATACAATTAAAAATTTTCGATTGAATCGATATGAGTATAATATATTTAGGATTTTTTAGGGTAATTTCCCCTCTTTTATTCAATTTCATTTTCTAATGTCACCCTTTTCCAAATAAAGTTATTCTAATGAGCATCAATGACGTGTTACGTCAAGTCATGAGCATTACAAAATAGCAAAATCGTCATCTTTTTATTGTCAAAATTATTCAGATCCTCACCAATGATATTTATGGTCAAAGTGCTTTTCTATAACAAAAATACTCATTTAAATCAATGTCATTTTTTTGTCTCATATAAAATTATTTCATTCATCATCACGATTGTCGAGTCGCCATTGAAATTGGGTATCAAAAGATGGAAAATGTTTTCCTAATGACTCATCTTTTGTCCATAGTAATGATTTCATTACTCATCAATCACGTGTCGCTGTCAAAAATTAGACCAAAAGCAAAATATTCACAAGGCCAATTCCTCTCCCACCTCCTCAACCTTCGCTGCCCTCGCTCTCTCGCTCTCCTCTACAGCGAACGAACTGATGGCGACCGTGCATTTGGATGCTGGAAATTGGAAATTTATTATATTTATGCCAATTCAATTCTAAATATTTTAATTTAATCAATTTAATTCTAAATTTTTTAACGATTTACTAATTTAATTCCTCCATCCAATTGTGACCGAAAATCACTAACATAAGTACTGACAGTGCCACGTAAAATGAAAAATATTTATTTACTAACATAAGTACTGAGGCTGCGTTTGGCAGTCGGGATAAAATTCGGGATAGGATATAATTTATCCTATCCTACGTTTGGTGCTCACTCGGGATAGGATAAAGTCGGATATAAGGGGGATATAGACAGGATAAAATTATCCCATGGGGGAGGTGGGATAAAGGTGGATAGGATTTCTAATGTCCATAAAAGGAAAATTATTTTTCTTGAATAACAAACTTATTAAATTAAAAAAATTGAAATTATATTTCAATATAAATAATATTTGAATTCTCATTTAAGAAAATAAAAAATTATTTTTAATTAATCTTATTTTAATTTCTATATTCAATTTTAATTATATTTTATAATAAACATTCAACCTATAAATTAAATATTTATATTTATTATATATTTTAGGTATTTTGTATTTTAGGTATGTTAGTACAGTTTACTATTTGATAAAATTTTATTAAAGAATGATGAAAGGGGAAAAATAAATAATAATGAAAATAATATAAAAAAAGAGAAAAAAATAAAATAAATAATAAATAATAAATAAATTAAGGAATAATGTTACGAGATATTTTCACCGTCTTTATTTATGAACATTTAGGTTCATTTATAATAATATGTCGTTTATATAAAAAAAAAAAACGTATAATGTGAACATATCCGACTTTAATACCGCGATTCACCAAACACTAGACGGGATATAAAAATCCAGGATTTCATATCCTATCCTATCCAATCTTATCCCGATTTAAATCCGGACGACCAAACGTAGCCTGACAGTACTCATTTCCTTAGGTATGGAAGATAGGAAAATTGGCTTCAGGTTCCAATCAGCTCAAAAAGCATAAAAGTGAGGCCACGTGCGAGGGCAACAACTCTCATAGGTTTAAGAGAAGATTTTTTTTTTTAAAAAAGGAAGCAATATAAATTTTTTTTTTAATAAATTGTCTATGTAAGTGCCACCCATGTTACGTATGATGGCCAAAGTCTATATCAATAATTCTCAATCAAAATTAACATGAAGAACTAAATTGATAAATTATTAAGAGGGGTATGACTAAATTAACTAAAATGAAAGATTTAAGATTAGGAAATAACAAATATAATAAATCTATATATCTTTTTGGGTAACTTCCCGGCTTTATGTGCTGACAATTATCGATTAGTTTTGGAAAGTTTCCAAGTTGCTTTTTCTGGGTTCGAACTTGTACTGTGAGATTTTGATTTGATGGACGACGAGCAACCGTCTGAACGTGTCACCGTCCGAACGGGATCTCTCTCTCTCTCTCTCTCTATCTCTCTCTCCCCGTGGATTTTGCCAAGAGGGGAAAGTTCTGCAGTTTAAAGCAACTGAACTGCCCCCAGGAAAATAGGGGAGAAAATGGAAGTCCGACGAAACGTCGGTATCGATGAAGCCGCCACTTCAACCGTAAGCCAACTCAATGATTTGCTTTAATGACTCCGGGAGAGCCCCGCCGCGGTTGGCGGCTGAAAAACGTTGGAGGGATGTCGGGCCGTCGCTGGTCCTTGGCTTGCATCATTGCTGCTGTCGTTGTCTGACCTCTATCACTTTTTGCTTGTTTGATCTCGAGTTCAGTTGTAATTATAGTTTTCTTATAAAAATAATATAAATGATTCATAAACTTTTGACTCAATATATAATATCTTCTTTGAACTTTTAATTTATTTAATGCGATTCATGAAATTTTGGTATAACATGTAATATCATCATTTAAATATGAATTATTTAATATGATATTTAAACTTTTGATACATATTCAATACAATCTTTAAATCATAACTCTAAATTTGAATTAATGAAATTAAGATATTCAATATTTTCATATAATCAATGAATTAAATTGAAAAAGACTACATTTTACACATTGGACTAAAATTCAATGATCATATTGAACGGATTAGAAGTTCAAATAAGAAGACATTGTACATTTAGTTAAAGTTTATGGATCATTTATGCAATTATTTCATATGATTTTTTTTTTGACAAAAATGCCCTTGAGATTAACACATGAGATACACGTATGTGTCGATTGATCATTTTTTTCATTGACGGAATCAAGAGGATAGATTGACACACATGAAACAAATTTAGGGTTCATTTGAGACAAACTCAAATTTAAGAGCACATGACGAAAACCAAACTTCTTCAAGGGGTTTTTGGGTATTTTCCCCCAAGAAAGTTATTCCATCTTTTAGCTATGACTTTGTCACTAGTAGAAATTCTTTTTATAATGTAAAAGGAAAAAGATAATTATTCCATTATATTTCATTTTCCACTCAAGAAAAATGTAACTTTATTCCCATTGGCAACGTCATGTCATTGTCGATTTAAATTATATAATTCGACATAATGATCTTATTCCATTCTATTCCATTTCATTCCATTTTATTTTCCAGAGGCATCCTTAGCTGGCGCTCACCTACTCTTATATAAAATAATTTAATAATGACTAACATTGCCGTCATATTCAGCAAGCACCATGTCCGACCAAAATTCAAATTCAAAATAAAGGCAACTCTCCAACCTTAAAAATTCGAAAAAATAAAAAAAGAAACCATAGGGGGGGGGCAAATCCGTCAAATCGCATGAACATTAATCCTCATTTCCTCAAAGTAACGGAGCAAGCAAACCTGTCCAAAAATTCATCTCCCTCCCTCCCTCCCTCCTCAGAATCCGCCATTGATCTAAGCTCCAATCCTTACTTCTCCCTCTCTTTCCGTAACGGACAAGCGAAATCCACTCCCGACTGCACCGAAATTCCGTCCTAAGATTGTGTCTGCAATCGCCTCACTCCCTCTCTCTCCGAAATGGGTTCTCTGGTCCCGTTCCAAGACCTCAACCTGCTGCCGGACCCGCCCACCGCCACCGCCGCCGCCGCCGCCGCCCGCCGCCGCCGCCACCGCCACCGTCACTCCCAAGATCGAGCCCAAGCTCGAACCCCTCGACGAACCGCCCCAGACCCACGTGCAGCGGCCCCCCGCTGCAGACCCACGAGCTTCCCAACCCCCCGCCCCTGAATTCTTCCTCAGCTCCCCGAACGCCCCGCAGACCCCCTCCCCGGACAGCAGCGGCGGCGGCGGCGACCAGCTCTTCTCCGAGTTCCACCGCGTGTCCGAGCTGTTCCGCAGCGCGTTCGCCAGGCGGTACGGCCGCGGGGGCGGCGACGTCGACGTGCTGGATCCCAAGACGCGGGCCATTGTCCCTGTGAAGAGCGAGGAGGCGCAGGTCTCTCCGTTCGCGGCCTCGCCGAGCAGCGGCGGCCGGCGGCAGCAGCTGCAGCCGCGGTCGTCGGAGCTCGTGAGGGTCGCCGATCTCAGCGACGAGGACAAGAGGTACTTTCGCGAGGAGGTGCGCCAGGCCCGCCTGATTTACGATAGCCTGCGTGTTTTTTATATGTCGCATGAGGAGGGTGTCGATGGTAGGATGAGGAGGGGTGATTTGGCGGCCGCTTCCATGATGAGAGGGAAGGGATTGTGGGTGAATCGCGACAAGAGAATCGTGGGACCTTTACCTGGTGTAGAGATAGGCGATGTCTTCTTCTATAGGATGGAGTTGTGTGTTGTTGGTCTGCATGGTCAACCGCAAGCTGGCATTGATTATTTAACTGCTAGCCAGAGCTCAAATGGCGAGCCGATTGCGACCAGTGTTATTGTGTCTGGAGGGTATGAGGACGATGAGGATGCAGGGGATGTGATTATATATAGTGGTCATGGAGGGCAGGATAAGCTCAATAGGCAGTGTAACCACCAGAAGTTGGAAGGTGGTAATTTGGCTATGGAAAGGAGCATGCACTATGGAATCGAAGTTCGGGTTATAAGGGGGATAAGATACGGGGGCGGTGCGACACCCAAGATATATGTGTATGATGGGTTGTATAGGATTCTTGATCATTGGTTTGATATCGGGAGGTCTGGTTTTGGGGTATACAAGTATAAGTTGATGAGAATTGAAGGGCAACCAGAAATGGGTAGTGCTATCATGAGGTTTGCTCAGACCCTTAGGACAAGGCCTTTAACAGTTAGGCCCAAGGGATATCTCAGTCTTGACATTTCAGCGAGGAAGGAATGTGCGCCTGTTTTTCTGTATAATGACATTGATTCTGACAGCACTCCCCTGCATTATGAGTACTTAGCCAGGACTGTATTTCCTCCGTATTTGGTGGTTCAAAATGCTAATGGCAGTGGGTGTGAATGTGTTCTGAGCTGTGGAAGTAATTGCTTTTGTGCTTCGAGAAATGGGGGTGAGTTTGCCTATGATCACAATGGGTTACTTACGAGGGGAAAGCCAGTTATTTTTGAATGTGGGCCATTTTGTAAGTGTCCTCCAACCTGCCGTAATCGTGTGACGCAGAAAGGTTTAAGTAGTAAGTTGGAGATATTTAGATCGAAGGAGACCAATTGGGGTGTTAGGACCTTAGAGCTGATACAAGCTGGTGCTTTTATCTGTGAATATGCAGGAGTTGTACTCACGAGAGACCAAGCCCAGATTTTCAGCATGAGTGGCGATCCATTGGTCTACCCGAGCAGGTTTACTGCTAAATGGACCAAGTGGGGAGATTTGTCCAAAGTGTATCCGGATTTTGCACGCCCTGCTTATCCATCAATTCCTCCTTTGGATTTTGCTATGGATGTCTCAAAAATGAGGAATGTTGCTTGTTATATTAGCCATAGTTCAACTCCTAATGTAATGGTGCAGTATGTATTGTATGATCACAATAATGTTTCGTTTCCTCACGTAATGTTGTTTGCATTGGAGAATATTCCTCCTCTGAGGGAGCTCAGCCTTGACTATGGTGCTGCGGATGAATGGACTGGGAAGCCTCCTCTTCTCTGTAACTGAACTGTCTTGGGAAGTTGGACAGACTGAATTGAGGATGGTGCCCATTTCCTATATCTAAATTGGAGAAGTGATGCATTTCGAAAGTGATGCAGTGCAGCGTTACAAGGGCTGAGGTAAACTAAATTTTATGTTCTGCAAGCTTTGAAAAACTATGGAACTATGTAGAACAATTATTTTCATCTTTGGAGATGGATTCTTTGTGTTTCATATATTAGCTTTAACAATGTAGCTGTCTTTGAGATTCTTACTTCTTGTCTTGTTTGTCAATTGTTCTGTCTTTTCTGCATTTAGATCAGTTGCTGAAAATTAACTCTGCCGTGGACACTGTTGATGACTAGAATTTTTTGGCTTTGGTCAAATTATCTATGACGATGGTGATGATTATAATTATTACTATTTGAGAAATGGTGGCTGCATAAGTACGTAGTTTCATGTTGCTTTTGCATTGAGGAAGTTCTTAATGATTCATTCTCATTTCTCTCTGTCCTTCCTTGATCTGGTGAATTTGTCTCATGTAATGGACCTGCGATGGAAGAAGTTTCATCTCACGAAAAACGAGGACCCCACGACATTTTTTTTTTTTTTTTTTTGATAGTCCCGAACAAGGTCGTGAAAGTCTGAATCTATTTCTAATTGATATTGTTGTTTGAAAGATTGGGTCTTGTGATCGGATCTAAGATCACAATGTTGTATGTTTTAGATATATATATATATATATATATATATAAACTTTTGTGTAGAAATGAATAAATGTTTTTAACTGACCATAACTTCAAAGAACTGGTATTGCCAAGACCTATATGATCTCTAAAATTATGACGATAAGTCCTTTTGCCCTTACGTGAAAATCTCAAAATGTAGAAACTTTTATTAAAATTGAATTGGTAGAATCACTCCAAACTAAGGATATTCATCCTTTGATTTTGCATTTTGCAATGAGGAGACCCAAAGCACCACGGCAGGCAAATTTAATTGGAGGTCACTTTTAGTTGTAAGGAATGGAAGTGAGACATAATGAAATGAGATTGGTAATGAATTCAAGTAAGATGATAGTGGAACAAGCATCGTTCCTTCAGTTTATGGGTGTGACGTTTAAAACCGCTAGATTTTTGGTTTTTACCCCTTCTACTAGTTGGTCGTAGAAGTAATAATACAAATTCTTATACATCTCTGATATTGTCCACACATTACTTGATTCAGGAGTTACTGAAGCCAAATCCTGTCAAAACTGTACATTCCGTGCATTGACATTTCAGATCACCCAAAGCCATCATTTTCATCGTCAAACCTTCTCCATTCATGTTGTGCAAATCTTTGTAAAAATGAGGGCACTGCATTTGGGTTTTCAAATAACAAAATTTTTGGAAAGGGTTAAAATATAAGTACTTATCTTTTTTTCTGCAGAACAGGAGAACAGTATCTGATTTTGTTTTCCAAGTGCATTGAACGAAAACAGTACTTAATTTAGCAGGATAATAGAGTGATATTTGATTGTCTTTTGTAGGGCATAACACGATACGAACGAGTCTAGTGCTTAATTGGTCAAATGAGCATGTGAGAGCATGGAATTGCCTCTCTGTTGCTATTAATGTTCACTATACATTGTTCCGGCCACCTTTGATAGGATCATTAAATAATAACCTCATTGAATGCTGATTCCTGTCTATCAAATATGGAATTATATCTTTTGGCAGTCAATTTTCATTTGTTGTGCTTTTCAATAAATAAGCCGGTGTTTGAGATTTTAAAATCCCAGTGGGATTGATTTCCGTAGAATAGCTGTAGCTTCTTAATTTATATGAATTAGAGGTGTCAAACCATGTGTTTATGTATACATCCATACAACTTACGTAAATTGTGCTCAAAGTTTGCATTTTCCTCCCGTGTAAGATTTATGCATTGTATTTTTTTCTTAGAAGATGGACACCCAATATTCAAGGACTCAGTGAAATTGTATCTTTTGGTGCCAAGAATGAGTGAAATGAAATACTGCTAGTGAAGGAGCTAGGAGAGTGGGGCAGGTGATGATTATTTGGCCAATTGCACTATTCCTTTTAATTAATGCATGATCTTATTCTATAGATGAACCTAATTAAATAAGTTGTCACGTAGCGTATGCTTTATGGTGGGTCTTAACTAATGACATGATTAATATCGTGCTGAACAAAGGGAAATAACCGTAATTTACAACTTTTTGGTTTTTGCTTAACGTACTTCTAGTTGAGGATGTTGAAAGTAGCTTATAAGTTTTTTTGTATGTTAGCGAAGAGACAACTTCCATTTGTAGCAGTTCGTGCTTTTGAGGCTTTGCCTCTTGCTTTCTTGTTGGTATCTACTGATATTTTTTATAAGGTATAGGCAGTCTTCCCAGTTTTATTATATTGAATCACAACTGTCATGGATGAGGTAATTCAGTCTGTCAACGCAAATTTGGTTTGCTGTCACCAGACATCCTGGTTTGTCTCATCTGGTCCCAGCTGAAATTTGTATTGTTGGTTTTGGCTATTGGAATGCAGTGAAAATGTATTAGAATTACCTCATATTTATTACTTGTCAAATATGGGAGAGGTTCAGCATGGGGTGGAGTTAGCTTAAGCCGACTGAACTTAAGAGGAAAATTCAATTTTTTTCCTTTTTGCCTTGATTAGTAACCTTACTCATGCCTGGAAATGGCTTAGGGAATGGATGTGGAATATAATTAATGGCATTCTACATTTATGCAGTTGGCATCAGTTTTGGGATCTAATCTTTCACTGTTCCGTCATTTTAACTGCACTCTAAATCCTAATTTAGATGTTGTTCATGTCAGTGTCAACATAGGGCTATTAGCCGCCTTGATACCTTTTTCTTTGTATGGATGCTTTTAGTAGGCTGTATGGTACTGAGCTCATTTAAATGGATCTTCGTGAAGTTTCATGAGATATGACCAGAAGGATAATAAGAGGAATTATGGAAGCTTCTTTAATATTCTGTTTGTCCAGGATGCCCAAGATATGAAGTTGTTCAAAGGGAATGTTGGAATAAAATGGGCATTCTGCTAAATATTTTGAAGTGTTGTGAGATAAATGCATTGATGTACTGAACATTTCTGCAGATACTATGCTTCTCTTTCTCCTGTGAACATATGATTCACCTCCATTTTGCCTTGACCCGCAAAAAAGGAGACAAATCTCGTGATTTTATTTTGTGGATCAGATTGAAATACTTAATTCTTCTTGTTTCTGGTAGAAGGCTTCCTATGACTACGAGCAGTGTAAAGTTTCTTCAATTTTGTTTTTCTTCAAATTGAATCGGAGTATCTCTTTAGTTCAGCAGCTTGTATTTCACTCTGTATGTTGTCCACTTAAACCTCAATACCATATTGACTCAGTAAACACAAACATATTTGAAAGTTGATGGTATGTGTCTGTTTTGTGGTGGGCAAATTACTTGATTGATTCACCACACGTGGTATTGCTTGTGCGTGGGATGTGGCTATAAAAGTTACTAGCAATCTTCTTGGTCATTTCCTACAGTTGCTTTTCATTTTGATTTCTCCTCTTCATGTAGCACAAAGTGTTTTGGTTTGTTTCTTGGATAAGATCAAAGCACTCACGTCTGATGACAATGTCACTCACCTCCATAATTTCTTACACGCAGATTTTGGTTGGATCTTTTGCGGGCATGTGTCTGCGGATGCTGCTTCCCAGTTCTGTCCCCATTTTTTGTGTGCGAGCTGATGCTGCCGGTGAATTTATTAGAAACAACAAAACTGGCGGTCCATCAAATTTTTGGATGTGATTACCTTGTAAGAGAAATTTTTGTCAAGGACTGAACTTCACGCAGATCGGCTGCTGGCGGAAGTACTGATAGCTGTTTTTGCTGACAGTGCACCTTTTTGTACTTGTAGGATAAGGCCGCTCCACGCACTGGTCGAAATTGTGGATGACCAACATCTATTGTACTTGTAAACCCATAAATGCCAAAATCTATTGTATGGTTAACTTGTATATAAAGTTCGCATCACAGTTGTACAGTTATCATATCTGTTAGTGCAGGCATAGCAGGAAGTCCATCTCTCTCTCTCTCTCTCTCTCTCTCTCTCTCTCTCTCTCTCTGTGGCTAAATCTTTCTTCGGCTTCCTTGTATTCTTCTTCTATTCTGAAACTTCCGTTTGAGGACTCATGCTTGATCAATGTGCTACGACGTAGCATTGAATAACAGGGGCATGACATTGAATTCATCTGCATCTCTGAACTGATTGAGAGGCTTGAAATGAGATGGAAATGTGTCATACCCTTTGTTGCCGTGTTAATCAGAAGAAGCTTGTCATGAAGGGTGCGTGATGTTGCTTGCGAGGGTATTGAGTTTATTCATTGCGGAAGAAAATGGCAGTGGGAGCAATATGCAGCACGCGAAGGAGGAATCAGGACTCCAAGTTCATTTGGAACTGATGAGAAGAGAATGATAAACAGGAATTGGCAGTGTTCCTGCCTCATTGAAGATATTGATAAATCAAAGAGGTGGAATTGCTGTCACAAGAACCAGTTCTTGATCTTTCTGTACCAATCTTTCCCCTTCTTGTCTTGGGTTGGGTAGGAAGGAGAGTCACTTTGCATGAGGTGAAGGCTTTCTTTTAGGCACTGAATGAAAACGACGGGGTTTGGACGAGAGTATAGAAATTTGCAGGTCAGAAAAATCTGGAATTACTAAAGCAGTCATCTCGTGCATTTGTAGTATCATTTAGGAAAATTCAAGTGTACCGTTAAAATAAAAAAAAAAAAAGAAGAGAGAACGAAATTATGTGATGGGTTGATTCCTGAAAACGATAATAAGTTTTAGATAATGTTGATAAAAAGTATGCGACTGATAAATTAACTATACCGTAAACTGTTAGTAAATTACCCATAAATGATGAGTATCGATGTTAAAATTTACCCAGCTACAACAAAATATTACCGTCAAATTGGTAACTTACGTCAGAATTTAGCAATGTGTATTCATTTGCACTAGTAGCAATTCAAGCCATTTTCTGTCAATGTCAGGAATGTCAACTAGAAGGTAGTAGCGAGTCACCAACAAAGAAATGAGTTTAAATGTCATTTTCAATAGTTAGTTATCGGCGTGTCTTGTGATTTTTTTTTTTTTTTTTGTTGGTAACACGTTTGTAATTTGCAAGCTACAACAAAATGGTACTAATCAATATATCGATTATTTTAGCCACATAACCATAGAGTAGATTCCTTCCACTCAAAACCTTTAGATTTTGTTGACACTTAATTTTTGTCCAAAGATGTGTTTAAATATTTTCGAAAGAATTGGAACTTGTTTTTCCATAAAAATATTTCATATCAATTTTTTGCATTTAGATTGCCTAGGCATTTACTATAGGTTTTAAATAGATTATTTTTCTCGAAAGAACTAACTTCAATCAAAAAATTCTAGTCAGCCCATTGAGAAAAAAATGCAATTTTCACAAACTTGTAGCCAACATTAGCCAAAATCTTCAGCTAAAGAGTAAAATTATGCTCATGTATCTTTCCAATCATAGGTCGCCATCCTAGTGGAGACTAGAAAGGCCTCCTATATCCCCTCATAATTTACCCTCTTGGACGGGTGAGGGAAGAAGTCTGAAATTTTTCCAGGTGTTGGAGGGTTGATGGTGAGCTAGGAAAAGAGTAAGAATTTGAAAGAAATGAGAGAATGTTGAACCACGACACTCATTGAGTGTCAAGGTAGGAATGTTATAGTTTAATAAAAGCTTTCTTTTTTTCCCTTGATCTGCTCTAGATTTGTTCAAGTTAAGGCGAGAAGAGTGTGTTAGAATAAGCTTACAAACCTAGAAAACCCGTAAAATCTTTTTTAAGTCTTGAGCAGAGAGAGAGATCTTTTAATATAGATAGTTCTCATCACAGAAATATAGTTAAATGATTTCTTTGTCCAAGCATGATCTTTTAATATAGACAGCTCTCATCATGGAAATATAATGAAATTTATTTCGTTCTTCTACAACGGCCATTGCTAAATTGATTATAGATTGAGTTGTTGTCTGAAGTTGAAAATTGATTATAGATTGAGTTGTTGTCTGAAGTTGAAAGATAGAGTAAGTCTAATCTGATGTCGATAAATCTTAACTCTTGGATCTTTGGTTACCTAGTTATTATGATTCTTAGAAATACAAGAGTCAGGCAGTTGAGTTTAACAAATCAAGAAGGATTCTCACTAGCCAATTTGAAAAATGTATTGTCAAGTCGGTCTAATTACTTGATCAGGCGCTGGAGGGAGGATTTAGTTTTAGAGTCCCCTCATCGTCTATGAAGTTCTATCTGGAAAGCAGAAGATGATGTGGTAATGGAGAGTTGCTTCTGAAAATTTCTCCTAATGCAGGAGATTTAGCTCAATCCTTATGCAAACTGGGCTTGAAGAAATACTTTTGTTGGTTTACCTTTCATTTTTCGATTCAATCCACTTCCCTGTTCTTCTGGGTCTGTCGTTGCTAAGAGAACGTATTTAGTCACTGTGGTTTGGTTTCTATATGGATGAATACAAGCTCATTTCCCATCCAAAAGAAAAGTCGGGCAAAAGGGATTTGTTTTCTTGAAAATGGGCTTAGAAGGTAAAAGTGGCACTTTTTTCCATTTTTTTTTTTAAAGCAAATCCAGTGAGAAAAAGAAAGGGACAGTGGAAAATCCCCAAAGAAAAAATACATGAAAAGGTGGTGACGTGAACATCAACTGAGCCCTGAGACGACACATGGACACCGAGAATTGTTTCATCTCAAATTTCTCAAGGAGATTCACGCAGGTGAAGCGATTAGAGACCCAAAAACAAGGAAAAACAAAAACATAAACACAAGAACAATGTCGCAGGAAGAGGAGAGGGTAGCTGCAAACGGAAGAAGGGCATGCATCTTTTACAGGTTGATGGTGGATTCCCTCATCCATGAGAAGCAGCTGGTAATTTTTGAACTGATCATCATTGTCACTCACCAGTCACCATGCATGTGTTTGTGTCTTCTTCTTCTCAAGAAATGAACTCACGCAATTTCTTGAGCCGAGGAAAAGAAATCCATGCATGGCTGATTTTTCTGCTCTTTTCCTTTCCTTTAAGCATGTTGAGTAAAAAGAAATAACACAGGAGAAAAGATCATGCTGGTGAATGGTCACCTTCTTAAAAGACTGAATTTTTCTGGGTCGAATCGTTAGGCAGGCAGCTTGTTTCCTGAATTTGAAAATGTTGGGAAATGCGCATGAGAGGAGACTGAACTTCGAGCCTTAAGAATGGAAGGCTAAAAATTGGGTCTTTTGACCCAATTAGTTGGGACGCAAAAGTTTGGCCCGGTAGGAGCCGAGTTAGAGGATGACCCAACTTCTCTTAAGATATCAATAGCATTTTCAATGTGGATTCTTTCTTTCATTCATAAAGTGAAGAAAGGTCTGCAAGAGGAAATTTGGCCTATTTACTTATGTAGTATGTGTGCAGCTGTTTTAATTTGTTCCTTATGGGGTTCATGTACTTGCTCACGTTCTCCGTATTTATGGGGTTCATGAACTTCACTGGTGATTCAACATCAGCTTTTTGGCCCTCTGGTAATGGTCAATTCGAGGAAGAATGCCATTAAATTTCTTTCAATCTGCAGGGGATTCCAAAAAAGTTTGCTCGGAAATATGGGGATGAACTTTCTGATGTCGTTAGGCTCGTCGCTTCTGATTCTAGTATCTGGCTAGTCGAGTTAAGAAAACATGGCAGCAGATTATGGTTCCATGATGGTTGGCAGAGATTCCTGGAACATCATTCCATTCATTCCGGTCACTTTCTGATTTTCAAGTACGAAGGGGACTCGACATTTCATGTTTATGTATATAATCTGACTGCTTCCTGGGAGAGGAATTCTCACAATCCTCTTGGTAGCAAAGAATTTGTTTCGAGCAGGCAATTTCCAATGCATACGAAGAAAAATCAAGATACTGACAGTGTTGTTGAAATTAGAGACCTTTGCTGTGCATGCCCAATTTGTAGCTGTTTAAAGGACAAGGGTTTCCAAGAATGTCGGGGTTGGCGAATGACAAACAGAATTCATGATGGTGTCAATATCATTAGGCCCGAGCCTGTAGCTGATTGGGAGGTCTTCCATCAGGATAAGGGGGTACAAGTCAACGAAGTTGAGCTCCAAAGTACATTTGATGGAATCGGGATAGATCGGTTGTTTCAGAAAAACCGATACCGGAAAAGGAGAAAGCAAATAAATGAATCTAGTAAGCACCATAATCTTGATACCTATGTCAATGCTTTACCCTATTTACTTTCTTTACACATATGATGAAGTTGCAGATGAAAGTGAGCCATCAGTGATGAGGAAAGATGGAGGTGAACTGCCTACTGTCGAGGCATCCTATGGAAAATCTTCAAGGGAGTGTAACGCTGCCATCATTGAGGCAAGAGGGATGGCTATCCGTGCAGCTCACACGTATGAGCCCAATAATCCTTTCTTCCAAGTAATCATGCGCCCATCTTATGTGAGAGAGAAATTTCTTGTGGTAAGTCCTCTTCGCTATGGTTTATTCTGATTTTTCCTTTTCAATTTAATCATTCACAAAAAGGACAAGATTAGTGAGACAACAACAACTATGCCTACATTCTCCATGATATCCAGAGACAGAATTTCATATTAATTTCAGTTCATATTCACTGCAATACATACTGATCATAGGAAAAGCTCTTTTCCCCCTCATGAACAGAATCTGCCAGCCTCTTTCATTGGGATGCATCTAAAGGGGGACTCCAGAGACATCACTCTTCAGGTTTCTGATGGGAAGAAGTGGCGCGTTCGATGCCTTCTCTTCAATGGCAAAGGCAAGATAAGCAGAGGTTGGCGTGAGTTTGTGGCAGACAATAAGCTGGAGATAGGTGATGTCTGCATCTTCGAACTGCTTCGGAGAGAAGACATTGTGCTTAAAGTTACCATATTTCGGGTTCCTGAGATTGGGGTTGGGGCCTACTGTTGCGCATCCTATTCAGGAGGAAGCTCTTCGATGAAGCTGACTTTTGATAGTTCACAGGTAAATGAATTCCAGAAATGCGGTGAGCATCTCCTGGTACCTGTGTTCAATTAGTTAATTTCTTCCATGTGACTTTGAAATTCATATTGGTATATAAGAAGTCCAATGGGTAACGTGTTCAAGCTTCCCCAAAAAAGCAAGGTGTTCAACCCTGGAAAGAGCTGTATAAACGGTCTGCATCGGTGGGTCATTTAGGCCAAGTCAAGGAAAACTTGCCAGTTTATATATTAATGGCTGAGAGACTTTGGTCGATCTGTTTCAGTAAGACTGCACAAATGCATGCCAGATTCCAGTACCTTGTTGCTTGTCTTAGCAAAAAAAAAAAAACTATTTTTAAGAGGTCATTATTATGACTTTGACCCTAATAATTGCCTAGCAAAAATATATCGCAACTTTGACGAATTATAGGTTGAACAGTGCAAATCACACTATATCCTTTTACAAGCATTGTGAGGGAGAATTCCTTGTTTTGTCATGGCGATGCTAATGTTTGTGTTTCTGTACAGGAGTCGGCTGAATGCGTCTATCCTTCTAAGGCACTTAAGTAGCCAGATTTTGTCAAACCTTTTTGTACAGTGGGATTAACTTTTGCTAGTTAAAGTGGATAGCAATGCTCTGCTCGTCCACTGTGATGGGTTGGCGCCCTCGGGGATTATCGCATTTTGCAGCATGTAATTCCTTGTTTTGTCACGGCGATGCTTATGTTTGTGTTTCTGTACAGGAGTCAGCAGAGTGTCTCTGTCTTTCTAGGACACTTCTGTAGCCAGATTTTGACAAACCTTTATGTACAGTGGGACTAATTTTTGTTAGTTAAAGTGGGTGGCAATGCTCTGCTTGTCGACTGTGATCAGTTGGCACTCGATGCCCTCGGGGAGTATTGCATTTTGTAGCATGTAACGTCGGTGTGCTCCATGGACCAAACTCCGCGGTGATATTTTGGTCAAGAAAACTTGGGTTGTGGATGTCTGTGCAATAGCATTTATGCATAGAATGGCTGTTAAACATGTCTAAGCTTCCTCCTTCTCACGGCGCATGCTGTTGTAATTTGAATATAGGGCGTGACGAACTGATGATGTATTACTAAGACGATTAAATGGCCAGTAGCGCCTGATCCTGCCGAGAGATTCTCCTTGCACTCGGAGCATGTCGGTTTTAGCCCACACGAGCCGATTATAGCTTGCTGAGATTGCAAAGTTTCTTATCCCCTCGAAGAGGATGGAAATTTGGTGCTCCTAGATTACCTAAAATTATCTTTGCTGTGCTCCACGGAGAACATGGTTCCTGTCATGCTGAACGAGATATATGAACTTTCTTCAGTTCATCGGACCATAATTAGACACGCTAAGAAGACATGCAATTCGAAAAAGATGTGGAAGAAAACTTTTGGGCCGAGGAAATATCACTTCTCATTTTCTAATTTTTCTTTCAAAATATATTTTAGGATTTTCGCTCTTCTCATTAGTCATACGCCTATGGAATTTTTTTTGGTTGCTAACTGAGGCAAAAGCCTATGGAAAAAGTAAAGTGGACGAGGAATATATTAGTAAATACATAATCATCATAGGATGAGAAAAGACATTAACAACCGTGTTTCACTTTAGAATCACTAAATGTGCTTTTCTTATCAACCTTTTAATTATTTTTTTTTTGGTAAGTAAGAAGTAATATAAATATAAAAGGGGGGGGGGCAAAAAAAAAAACAAAGAACCGGCTTCAAAGACTCGCACTCAAAAGAACAGTCTCGAAAGAGTGAAAGGAAGCTGGGCAGAGGCCAAGCGGCCAAAAGACAACAAAAGAAAAACAACACACACTAAGACCATGAACCGACTACACATCAAACTGTGAAGATAGCAGGGTCCAATTCCCAAGAGCGTTGTAATCTTCTGTTTCTCGGGAAATCCTCCACATTTTTGAAGGTGCATGCTTTATCTTTGACCACCTTCATGAGATGCATCTTCATAGAAGAAGTAGAAATCTGCGCACCCCTGAAGAGGATGTCATTTCTGTTCTTCCACACAATGTGGCATAAAGCACCAAAAGAAAAGCGGGCGATGCAATTATGGAAGTCCTTGCTGGATAGCAAGGCCGAGACCCAGATAATTGTTTCCTCCCATGGATTGTTCCTCCAAGGAATACCACACCTAGCCGCCCAAAAGGAGGCAACTCTCGAAGTAACCCGACAGCCAAAAAAGAGGTGATTAACCGAGTCAGGCACATCATTACAAAAGGGGCAGTAAACAGCTTCGATCCTACTGTAGGACATGAGGAGGGCCTGAGTAGGTAGTCTCCGTTTGGTGATGAGCCACAAATTGAGCTGGTACCGAGGCAGAATGGCATTGTTCCAAATGAAGCCATGCCAAGTGACTCGATCTTTTTTTCGTCTAATAAGCTCCCAGGCCGAGGCAACCGAAAACCTACCGGACGAATCCTCCCTCCAACAAAACCGATCCAAGGCATTAGTCAAGGTAGGAAGCGGCGAACCCCAGCTTTCAATCACTGACATAATTGCCCGACCATCCTCAGCGAAGAGATCAACAACCCTTGCCTGCCTAGATAGGCCGGAGTTATAGATGAGTAAATCTGAAAAGAAGAGGTTCAGTGGACCCCTAGGGTGCCAATTATCAAACCAAAGTGACATGGTGATTCCATTGCCCATCCTCCAGTGGAAGCAGAGCCGGAATTCTGTCCTTAGTTGTAGGAGCTTCTTCCAGGCCCAAGAACATACAGTCGGCTTCTTCACCACCCAATAATTCCCTCTTTTTAAGAAGGTTGAGTGGATCCATTTGCACCAGAGTGACTCCTTATCTGAAAATAAAATCCATATATGTTTGAGCATAGCCGCCTTGTTGCAGTCTCGCAATCTCCTGATACCAAGACCCCCCTCCACTTTAGGTAGGCAGACATCCTCCCAGGATACTTTGGCACCTCCTCTACCCAATTGAGGTCATTTCCAAAGAAATTGTCTAAGGATCCGCTCAATCTTTTCCAGCACAGCTGCAGGTAAAATAAAGACACTCGCCCAGTAGGCCTATATGGCATGAAGGACTGATCTAATCAGTTGAAGACGCCCAGCAACGGAAAGGAACCGATGAGTCCAAGACTCAACCCTAGCAGTGATACGCTTGACAAGAGTAGCACAATCCACCTGTCTCATCCTCGACGTGATGATTGGAACTCCCAAATAACGAACTGGGAGGGATCCCGCTCGGAAGCCAAGTTCCATCAATATTTGTTGTTGTAGAGTGGAAGGACCACCAGATAGGAACACCTCGCTCTTCCCCTGGTTTGGAGTAAGGCCACTCCAAGAAGAGAACCCCTGAATTCCTTCTTTGAGAAGTTTAATAGAAGGCAAATGACCTTCGCAAAACAAAAAAACATCGTCAGCAAAGAAAAGGTGCGAAAGGCTAGTAGGCCTACACCTCCAGTAGAATCTAAAGTCCGGCTGATTCGAGCATCTCCCAAGAATCCCAGAGAAGACCTCCATCACCAGCGTGAATAAATAGGGAGACAAAGGATCTTCTTGGCACAAGCCCCTCCCACTGGGAAAGAATCCATGCAGCTCTCCATTCAACGTGATAGAAAACCGAGGAGTCCTCACACAAGTCATAATGAGGTGAACCAGTCGATTAGGGAATCGAAAAGCAAGAAGGACACTCTCGAGGAAATGCCAATCAACAGTGTCATATGCCTTCCTAAAGTCGACTTTTATAGCACACTTGGGTGTATAAGGCTCTACATGAAAACCAGCAAACAACTCCTGTGCCAAAAGGATGTTATCCCCGATGCGACGTCCTTTAACAAAGGCGCTTTGAGAAGGGCTCACAAGGTCTTGAAGAACACCCGCAACCCTATTTGCAAGCACCTTAGTAATGATCTTATAAACTGTATTGCAGCAAGCGATAGGTCTGTAATCATCCACAATAGTTGCATTAGGCACCTTTGGAACCATCACCATAATGGTATTATTAATTTCCTTCAGGATTCTCCTTGAAATGAAGAAATCCTGCACAGCATTCGTGACCAGCTGACCCATTGTATCCCAATTCTTCTTGAAGAACTCCACCGTGAAGCTGTCCGGACCGGGCGCCTTTCCTCGAGCCAGGGAGAAGAGGGTGTCGCGAACCTCCAGGTCAGAAATCGGGCAATCAAGGATAGAGGTCTGGTCATCATTTAGTGTAGAATGAATAACCTCCCTAATATCCGGAACCGCCGGGGACTCCTGCGCCTCCCGAGGCAAAAAAAGACCTTGAAAATAGTCAACGAAGTGCTGCTGGATCAACTGAGGCTCAGAAATTTGGCACCCTGCAGCATCCGTCACAGAGAGGATTCTATTCCTCAATTGCCTCTTAATGACAAAATGGTGAAAGAATTTCATGTTCCGATCACCTTCTTTTAGCCATCTGACTCTAGCCTTCTGCTTAAAGAACGACTCTTCCTGAGATCGGAGTTCGACTAAGGATCGTCTATGCTCATTCTCTAGGTCAGCAAGAACCTCATTGGTGGGATCCTAAAGGAGGCGAACTTGAGTCTGCTTCAACACTTCCCTCGCTTCAGAGCTTTTAGAAGAAATGTTAGCAAAAGACTCTGTTTAGCTGCTTGAGACGACCTTTGATGGCTTTCAATTTGCTGACAAGCTTAAACATAGGCACCCATAAACAAGGAGTCTCCCAAACTTGCTTCACTAGAGGTTCAAAGTTCGGGTGTTGCATCCAAAAATCAAAGAACTTAAAGGGCCTTCTTCGCATAATCGGATTCTCCACCTTGACCACCATAGGAGTATGATCCGAGATCCCAGGCGCAAGGAAAGAGGCCTCCGAATAGGAAAAGACCTGACTCCAGCAAGCGTTGACCAGGACCCTGTCAATCTTCCTCATCTTGCGCAGAGAGCCTGAAGAGGTAGACCAAGTGTATCGAAACCCAACATATCTTAGGTCATCTAGCTCCGCCTGGTCAAGGCAATGCCCAAACTCATCAAAACTCGGTAGCCACCCATCTGAGCCACCCAATCTATCCGAGGGGTCCTTGATCGCATTGAAATCGCACATTACAAGCCAAGGCACATCTTGCAAGGAAGGGCTTCTCACAACAAGATCCTCCCACAAAGGTCTACGTGCAGTGAACGAGTGGTCAGCATAGACAATAGATATCATACAGGTCATGCCAGAATCCAACCAACAAAGCTCCCCATGAAAGACCTGATCCGAGACGAATATGGCCTCAAACGAAACTGCAGAAGGATTCCAACCAACCCAGATCCTACCCCTCTCAGCTTAGTCCAAATTAGCTTTCCAACACCAGTTGTTCAGCAGCTTACCAGAGATGACATTAAAAAGGTTGTGCGGCACTTTAGTCTCAACAATCCCGATCAAAGATAACCGATTCGCCAAGACAAGGTTCCTCACTTCCTCTTGCTTGAGAGGAGCCATAAGCCCCCTAATATTCCAACAACCTATGTACATATTTACATATTTACAATAAAGGAAGGAACTTACCTCCTTTTGTAGGTTTTACTTCTAGTAGAAAGTGGGGATGGCTTGGGCACGGGAGGGGGAGATTCCGGCACCAAGTCTAGCATCTTGTCCTGCAATGTCGATGGAGGTGAATCCGGAGCCAGGGCAGGCCTATTCTCCGCCATATCTGCCTTCGGTGAAGGGCAAGGGGGGGAGTACATCTTCCGAAGATAAGAGGATGTCCGATCCCTCCGTCCCCACAGTTGGGCAAACCAAAGCAGGGTTATCCAGATCTAAAGGGCTAACCACGTCTTCCAAAGGTATAGAATCCTCATCCAGTTGCTCCGAAATATTTGGAAGTTCCCTAAGGGTTTTGTGTGTCGAGGCACCAATTACTGTTTTTTCAACAGCAGTAGATTTGAGATTCAAGTCCCTGCCTTCAACACTCACCGTTTGTAGGGACGAGCCTACCTCCACCGAGGAGTGAACCTTTTTTTTTCTTTTTTTTTTCTTTTTTTGTTCCTTACCTGCACCCAACCTTGTTCCGAAGTCGTAGGAGCCTCTGGGACCAGAGCAACATCCAAAACGGGGGCCGCAAGGGCAGGAACAGGGGATTTGCCCATCTTGGTCGTGAGAGGCCGAGAGGGCTTGGAGGGCGCATCACAATTGTGGCCAAATACCCCGCATTTGAGGCATTCCACCGGCTTCCATTCATACTCCACAGCTATGGATCTCACAACACCATCCACATTAACTTCCACCACAGAGACTCTTGGATGGTACCACAAAGACTCTTGGATGGTTAGCTTGAATTTCGACACACACCCTGGCGAAGGAAATCATTATCTTGCCCTCGGTGCATTGATCCACATGAAGAGGTTTCCCAATAGAGCTAGCAATAGCACTAATCGCCGGTGCGGACCAAAGGTCAAGAGGAAGGTTTTTGAGCCTTATCCATACCGGGATAGAAGATTGCTTGCTCTTCTTTAGCTCCATTAGAGGTCCCCATTACCGCAAGATAAGAGGTATCCTCGCAACAGTGATGTGTCCCTCCTCTAGAATCTTCGTCCTAAACACTGGGTCCGGGACATGGAAAAATTAGAAACCTTGGTCGTCGGCCAAAACATCTACTAGCTTCGGTCCCCAAGTACCTTTGAGTGCTTGTTCGGTGAGTTGAAAGGGGAGTCGCTTCCCCACATAGTCCCCCACTAAGAACTCATTCCACTTTGGATCAGCCGCTTGAAGAACCTCAGCGGATAAATTCACCACAACTTTATCTCCCACCACAGTCTGAGGGATAAATGATAATTCATAACCCTTTGCGGCCAATCTAGCCACATTGGCCCACGACTTGGTCTGGGGTGGCCTTGAAGAACTCGAAGGCTTGTTAGGGGGTCTGTTAAGAGGGCCCCGAGAGCGGCTTCGGCCCCTAGATTTGTCGACCCGAGGAGGCCTTGCATTTGGCCCATTAGAGGAGGCACTTGCAGCATGGGCATCACCCCCCCCCCCAAGGACGGGAGGTCTGAGACTGCTTACCTGCTAGCCGTTCATTAGAGCTCGGGCCTTTCCCCTTTCCTTCACCTAGACGTATCTCAGAAGAGGAAGCCGCCATTGAGCTCAATAGCCACAGCAGTCCAACCAACCTCTACAAAACAACCAGCAGAGAAAGCTCCATACCAGTGTCTCGCAAGGGAAGGTCGAGCAACAGAGCCTAGAAGCAAGGGGAGACGACGGAGAGGCCTTCCCCACCACAACGAAGCCCAAGCTAAGCTCCCCAGCCCGCACTATTAGCACCTGCGAACAGGGACTCCAGCAACGACGAGGCGGGCGAACAGCTGCTCCTACGGTAAGCGAGATCTTCTCAACGAGGAGGAGAGAGGGCAAACCGTTCGGAGAGGGATGAGGTTAAACAAGAGGAAGAAAAACCCCCAAAAATCGTGGCAAACCAGCGGCTAAAGCAGCCGGAACGAATGAAACATCAGAAGCAATGAACAGCAACCCAATCGCCCCCTTTGAGAGAGAACGTGAACAGTATATCTCAACCTCTTAAAATTTTGGAATGTATTAGATGGAAATCACAAGACTGAAAACTAGTTAAAAGGTTGGGATTCAAGTCATTAAAAAAAAAAAAAAAACTTATATTGTCGTAACTTTCTTCTTTTATGATTTTGAAGTTTAAATCAAGAGTTGTAATTTTTTCCAAAAATTCAAAAGATTTGAATTATTCCCATAACATTTCATCTCATTTATTAATTTTAAAGAACCTGACTTTTGTGATTGGGTGGGTGTCGCCGATTTAATTTTTCTTTTTTTTTTCTTTTGATGTCACTCCCTTCTTTTATGTATATGTATGTGTGATGCTCACAGGAATCGAACCTCGAACCTAGTACTCCCCAACCCCACCCCCAATCTCTTTATCAAAAGGGCCACATGCTTCTTGGTGGTGTTTTTTTTTTTTTTTTTAATCGAGGAACCGCCGGAGATCACCCTTCGGAGATCACAGAACCCTCCAGTGCCCAATGGCTCCGTCGGGTCTTGCCGCAAGTCGCCATTTAGACGTAAACTTCGAGGGAGGCTAGCCTAGGACCCCAAAACTAGGACCCCCACTTCAGACACTTTAGCAACAAGAGCGTTCGAACTCTCGACTTCTGCGATGAGGGAAAAAACTCACACCAAAGTATTTTTGTCCCTTATGGATGTCGATCACTTATCTAGGTTAGAGTTGGTAACTCACTCAAATATAGATGGATATACTTAAATAGATATGGGTGATTTAAAATAAGAATTGATAACCTACTCAAGTGATGTGTTTAGGAGCTGGTAATTTACTCTAATATAAGTTCGTAGAGTGTGAAAATAAATTATCGTCATTTAATAAGAGCTAGTAACTTATTCAAATATAAGTGCAATCGATAATTTAATATGAGTCAGTAACTTATGCCAATAATAGTGGCACATTAATAGGAATTGGTAACTTACTCCAATAAGGGTGGCTCCGACAAGAGTTAATACTTCAATCGGAGTTGATTATTTACTAAAATAAAAAGTGATCATTTTAATAAGAGCCGGTAAGTTACTCAAATACAAATTGATAATAATTTGCACATTGAACTGCATAACAACTGAAACTTGGGATGAAAGCTTGAAGTTGGCAATTTACCCAGCTTGAAGCAAGACAAGTAATACTGAACATGCTTAGAGAAGCAGTCCAACGCATGGATCATCAATGCTTTTAAATTTTGTCATGTTCATTACAATGTTGTCTCCTGGGTTCTTAATCCATTCATGAGTAGTTTAGGTCTGTTCATTCCAATTACAGCCAAAAATTTCAACTGGTATACCCTAAACACCAGACCAGTAAAATTTACAAAGATCATGCCTGAATCAGAAAGTCTTCACTATATATTGCTCAATTTCGAGTGGACTGTTCTGCATTATGTACATTTACACACAGTATGTATTGTAAAACCAGCCCTCGTATACAATAATGTCAAATACTTCAACACAGGCGATTGCATGCGGTTTACAAGTATCGCCCTAAACATTTGACAGTGGCAGGAATTTTGCATCAAGCTTGGAAGGCAGCAGTTCCATTCCTTCCCAATTCTCGCTGTCTTGCTCTCTCCATCTTCCTCTTACGCCACTGCTCCAGAGCTATCAGATAGACATCATACATCGGCAAAATGTTCGAGTCAGAGACATTGATTCAGGATAACAGAACATGATAAAAACCCTCAAAGATGCTGCTATTCTATACCAGGAAAAGAAACTAATGGTTTCTGGAATTAACATGTTCGAGTCAGAGACATCGATTCAGGATAACAGAACATGATAAAAACCCTCAAAGATGCTGCTATTCTATACCAGGAAAAGAAACTAATGGTTTCTGGAATTAACAAGATAGCTTCGTATGTTGCCTTCTAAGGATTTCAATGCTCACGAGGTGGAGGTGGAGGTGGAGCATTATAAAAGCAATTTAGTAGGACTTTCCCTAAAGCACATGCACATTCAACAAAACAGAATTTGACTGCATTCTGCATGACTAGAACTGACCAGGGGCAGCAGTATGTAGTAGGAAAACTGAAGCAAATATAACCACACCTGACTTGGTATTGCAAGAATAAACAACCAGAATCACGTGTAACCAACATGAACCACAAGACTCAAAATGCACTTACGTTCCATTTGATCTCAAGAAGTGACTGATTATAAGATGCATGTACTTGTACAATTTGCCCCCCTCAAAACCACAACATAGGCGGCTAATTTGCATTCGTTAATGGATGATGTGGAGAGATTAGTAGCTCACGGTTTGAAATTAAATATTTTAGAAGACAAGAGACAAATGCAACAAATCGTGTTTGCATGATAGAGAGCACTATCAGAACAGCATGCACAGAGAAATTCAATGTCGTTGAAAAATTGTAAGGGCCAGCAAGAAAAGAACAATGGTAAACTTAAACTATCTCACCAATTCCGACATATTGGGCACATGCATATACGTGTGTGTGTGTGTGTGTGTGTGAGAGAGAGAGAGAGAGAGAGAGAGGTTGACCTACCTTTCATGCTGGCAGCATTATCACTAACTGAACGGAAATTATTTAACCGCTTGGAAAGATCAAGAGCAGCAGTCTGCTTTGGCTGAACTATTTCAGGTTCAGTATAAGCTTCTTGCTGAATTTCTTTCACCTGAAAATGGAAACAGATGATTCTCAAACAACGACCATTTCAGTCAACTCGGAATAACATTATGTATGCTTGACTATGATTAATTCAATAGCACAAACAGAAAATTCCAGAGTCAAGTGACTGACAGCGCACATGTTCAAAGATGATCTCTTATCTGATCGCACTACGGAATAGAATGAAGCATAAACCTTCAGTTGGGACTAGTACATCTTAGCATTTCAATCATGAATATTACATCAGAAAAAAGTACAGTTAAAGGAAAAATCTTACTCTTTTTATCTATTCCCACGGCTGCATAGAAAGACGAATTTCTTTGCATTCCTTTATATACATAATGTTGACTCGGAATAACATTATGTATGCTTGACTATGATTAATTCAATAGCACAAATATGTCTTCACATTCCTTTATATACATAATGTTGACTTGGAATAACATTATGTATGCTTGACTATGATTAATTCAATAGCACGAACAGAAAATTCTGGAGTCAACTGACTGAAAGCGCACATGTTCAAAGATGATCTCTAATCTGATTGCCCTACAGATTATAATGAAGCATAAACCTTCGGATGGGACTAGTAGATCTAAGCATTTCAACCATGAACATTAAAGAGTACAGTTAGGGAGAAAAATCTTACTCTCTTTATCTATTCCAATGGCTACTCGGGATAACATTATGTGTGAGTCAACATTATGTATGCTTGACTATGAGTAATTCAATAGCACAAACAAAAATTCCGGAGTCAACTGACTGACAACGCACATGTTCAAAGACGATCTCTAGTCTGATCGCTACAGAATAGAATGAAGCATAAACCTTCAGTTGGGACTAGTAGATCTTAGCATGTCAACCATAAACATTACATAGGAAAAGAGTACAGTTAGGGAGGAAAATCTTACTCCTTTTATCTATTCCAATGGCTGCATAGAAAGATGAATTTCTTCAAATTATTTTATATACATAATGTTGACTTGGAATAACATTATGGATGCTTGACTATGATTAATACAATAGCACAAACAGAAAATTCTGGAGTCAACTAATTGTCAACACACATGTTCAAAGATGATCTCTAATCTGATTGCACTACAGAATAGAATTAAGCTTAAACCTTCGGATGGGACTGGTAGATCTTAGCGTTTCAACCATGAACATTACGTAGGAGAAGAGTACATTTAGGGCGAAAAATCTTACTCTTTTTATCAATTCCAATGGCGGCATAGAAAGATGAATTTCTTCGAATTACTTTTTATACATAATGTCGACTTGGAATAACATTATGTATGCTTGACTGTGATTAATAAAATAGCACAAACAGAAAATTCCGGAGGCAACTGACCGAAAGCGCACATGTTCAAAGATGATCCCTAATCTGATTGCTCTACGGAATAGAATGAAGCATAAACCTTCAGATGGGACTAGCAGATCTTAGCATTTCAACCATGAACATTACATGGAAAAGAGTACAGTTAGGGGAAAAATCTTACTCTTTTTATCAATTCCAATGGTTGCATAGAAAGACGAATTTCTTCACATTCCTTTATATACCGGAGCATGGCTGTAAATCAGAGTATTGAAATAATCAGCAAAAAAGCCACATCAAACTGATGAGTAGTCCACAAAAGGAGAAAAGAAACAGAAATGAATGCCAAAACCAACAATTATTGACAATCTGTCATTCATGGTGCTGAATGTCGTGCTGAAAAATAGAGATACACACTATAAAATTTGCAATATTTCATGCCATTTACACAAATACCATTCCATTTTACAATCACCAAATGATTGCGGATTATTCGCTAATTGCCATCGCAACATCTAGAAAATCTAGTGACATCAAATTATAGACCATGGCTGCACAGATAGTGCGAAGCATACCCTCCAAGGTAAGTTTACACTTTGCTGCCTAGAAAATCAGATAAAAAAGTTGAAAAGAATCAAAGCACTAGCAAGCAGTTTGCTTAGGGAAAGAGGAACTTCACCATTTAAGAGATCGAAAGATGGTAAATTAAACCGTACACAACAGTCTTGAGACAGCAAACACCGTAAGATCTTCCTCAAATTGAAAAGAAGATCCTTCTCCGATAAGTATCAATATTCAAGAACAAGAAATCTACATGTAACTTCTGATTGCCAAAGAGAAATAACATGCTGTGCATCCAAGACAGAGACCTTTTCTTGTATTTGGATCTACAGATAACTCTCATGTAAAAATCGCAGGATTTGTGAGCGAAGCAATGGGAAAATTTGGCCTTTGCATCTTTTTTTCACATAAGGTAAGAAACCCCCTATAGGGCATTAGGCCGAACAAGCCTTTTTGTCCAGGACATGCGCAAGAAAGAGCTTCAAAGATCCAAGAAAAATTTCAGTCGACATCGAGCTCCCACCAAGTGCAAAACGAACATATGAATCAAAACCCACATGCAATTCCATATCTTTTACAAGAGCGAATAGGTACAGATTGTCAATCATTACACAAATCGTGATGAAAACAACGCCTTGAGTCCAGGCACTCAACCATTCCGAGCCCCCCACAATCCAGACCATACGGAGACAACCAGTAACTGAAGAAGAGACATAAACCTTAATCGCCTCTCAAACAACAAACGAAGACCCAAGTTTACCCAGATCAAAGCGAGTCCCTTCGTCACGGCAATTCAAAGCAAAACATCAAACCCAGCAGGCACAGAGAGAGAGAGAGAAAGAGAGAGAAGGGTATAGTGACCAGAATTAGATCGAGCGGATCGCGAGGAAGCGGAAGAAGAGGTGAAGAAGCCCTGGAGCAAGAAGAGAGCAGCGACGACGTTGAGGAAGCAGACGAAGAGGGTGGCGTTCCTGAAGGAGAACCTCATCCTCCACAACTGCTGCGTCTCCATATCCACACCAACCCCCCAAACCTCTCTCTCTTTAATAATCAATCACCCATCAAATGGCGCCGCGACGGGGATGCCGTGGAATGCGGTTGCCGTGCCGGCCGGGGCGGCGACGAAGTCCGAGAACCGCCACCAATAGCGCCTCCAACAGAGGTCAAACTTCGAATCGCCGTCTAGCGTTTGGCACGGGTGGAGGAGGAGAAGCCGGAGGAAACTCACTCGACAAGGAGTCAAAAAGTCAAAACGAGTGGAAAAGATTGGGAGACGTGGATTTTCTCATTCCAGCCATTATCGAGTAAACCGGTTGTACTCGAGTTTTAATACATCTAAGATGCCACGTTATCTTCCACGCATATGATCATGGAAATGTTTGTCGTTGGCTAATTTTATGAAGTAACACAATCAATAATTTTTTTTTTTTAAAATGTTGTTCAAATGATTTACTTTCTGTAGAACAAACGGACCTTTAATTCATTGTAATGTGCCATGAATGAGAGTAGTGTACTTTACTATTTGCATGAGCGGACTTAGTGTTCTGTAATAGTTACGGAGTTAATGCCAAGAATAACATTCTGTAACGGTTATAATATTCTAAAATGGTTTCAGAATTAATGGTCGAATTAATCTTTTAAAATGGTTTCCAAATCTGTGGCTGAATTGATTTAAACTAGAATTGAGTATGATGTGAAGCAAGAATGAGTACGATGAAGTGATCAATGATCATAAATAGGAAGCGAGAGAGATTAGACTGAAAAATGGTCCACACACACCAGAACAATCGCTAAAACAATTGAAGTGGTGAACTCTCTTGAACTCTCAGTACCTTTCGATTTGTGATTGGTAGTGTCTATGATCTAGGGTTCAACATTTGTGGGGTTAGAATTAAATTGCATTTGAACAAAATTGCTTTGTGCATGCGTCAGGGTTTGGGCACGCTACAAGGAACGTTTGGACCAAATGACTTGAGCATGCAACAAGGGCAATACAATTAGCCTCTTTTTCATTTTATTCTTATGTTTCTATGGATTTTTTAATTAAACTTTGCGATCAAAGCTTTGGAGATACATGTATTGATTTTTACTTCCGCTATTAAGTTGTGGATTTATTTTTACCTACGCATGTTTCTCACCAAATCCCAACAGGTGGCTGGTTAGGATATGGATTGGAGGTGTTACTTCATATATCTACTTCCTATGGCGTTCATTGTTGATCCTATTTTTTGACGGTAAAATTCATTCCTCTTGCCTCTGTGAAATCATGTTGATTCAACTTTCAATTAGCTGAGGAAGATGTCGACAGCTCAGGTACGTCAACAGGAGAAGACAATAGGTGGGAAAAAGGAAAATAAAAATAAAATAGAAGTACCGATAAAAAAATAAACAAAAAAAAAAGAAAAAAAAAAAAATCATATATATATATATAAAATAAATCTGAGTCGGGGCTTTGGTTAATTGGGTCGGATCAGGTGGCCGAGGTTGGAACAAGATGACTATGGGATGACAGGTATAACAAAAGGATATGTATTTACCACAACAGTAAAAGTAGATTTTGCAACTGAACCCTGTCCAAAAAAATTGTACATTTGTAACAAAGAAAAACTTGAATTTGGATCATTGTTGCCATTGCTAATCGCTTACAGTAAAAGAATCAACAACCACAGCCAGTGTCGAAGGAGTTGCCTAAGTTGAAATCCAACAACGAATGAACCACATCAGAAGCTGTCGCTTTTGTCCTTCAAGAGCCTGCCTCGACAACTCATGCAACCTTCACTGAATGTACAGAAGTTCACATAGTGACAATCTGTCCTGCAAGTCCCACTTTCAGTTTCATCTTCAGAGTCTTATCATCTTCTTGCATTATGGTCGAAACACATTGTGCCATGATTTTGGACTTGCCGGTTCACTTTGCTGTTCCAGCGAAGGTAACAGTCACAAGTAGAGGATTTTAGGCCAGATAACCTAACATTATAGTTTTTAACAATCACACCTAACAATATCCATATGTTTACAAGTAGAAAGCCATTCCGTCGATTTGTTCATTACATAAGCATTCACAACCAAGTAACAAAACAATAAAAGCTAAATAAAACTGAGTTATGAATGTATATACCCCCTCACCAGAAGAAGCCATGAAGGTCATTAGACAAGAAACTGATCCTTCATGACCGCCTGTGTATCTCCTTACAAGTTGCAGATAATTTACCATCCACAAAATGCATCTTAAGCACCAACATTCAGACCACACAATTGACAAAGGCCAAACCTTCCATGTTATCATTGAAAGTATTATAACGACACCATCCGATCCACCAAAAGCAACAAGTGGACCATCTCCAGCAGCAGATCTGGCCTGGGACTTCATACAGCACGTCAAGAAAAAAAGCAACAGTCAAACCAGCAGATATCAGCATTTAAAAGATGAAGAACAGCCAGCACACAGCAATCTATTGGAGAGATGGTCAAAAGTATACACTGCTGGTTCTGTATGAAAAGAAAGATAGGAGCGCATCCAGCACCTTGATTTAAATGGTCAAATTATAGGCACTCAAAAATATTAGTTTTCTCAAATGCCAGAAAACAAAAGGTTAAAAGAGGCTCTCAATCTATAATATTGTCACATTAAGCAAAGAACAGTCATTAAATTGAAATTAGGCTATGTCCGCAAGTAAGGGCTTGCCAGAGTAGTATCTTTTGTCAAGTTCTTGCTTGGTACATCTGGGCCTTGCATTGTAGCCAAGTCCAGAAAAATAGCTTTGCCAGAGTGGTGATCCGTTGTCAAGTTCTTGCTTGCGGCGATTTTCCTAGTAGCATACAAATAAATGCCTACGCAACCAATGCCATCTGCTAGGAATAAAACGAGCTTTCATGGACAATTAGCACCTGATTCTCCTTCAGCAAGCTTCTCCAACTTAGCATCAACCGAACGCCTCTCGTTGACACTCCTCGCTTTTGCCTAAAACCAGAACAGCCCACGATCATCATCCCATCAAACAACATCCAAATTATTGACTAGATCCCTCGGAAAAGCAAATGCACACACAAGACACGCATCATAAAACCCGAAAATGCATGATGAGCTACCTGACGATGCCCCTAATTCCAAATGGAGACGATGTCCGATGCATCCACAGTGACGAGCCATGGGTGTGTTGGATGCAACTGAATCTTCACCATCTTGTTGTTGGTTGGGCGAAATCTTCTCAGCCGCAGCATTTCGGATCGAAGATGAAGCTTGAAAATGAGCCATTGACGAATGGGCCTACAGTTCCTTACTTTGTTCTTCTCCACAGAGGAGAAAAAGATGCAGAAGATCCATCTACCCAATTCACCATCTGAACAAAATCGAACCTTTATTGAATAATACCATATGAACTCGAATTGAACAACCAGTATAGAAACCCCTAACAAAAACATCAATCTCCGAAACGAGGAACACTCGGGACACTGCCGTACCATGCAGTTTGACGAGGGGAAAAAAAAAAAACACTTATTTCATATTCACGGTAGGACATCCAAAATTCAAGAGCAACAAAGTCATTTGGATGCCTTCTATATCGGACTGCGGCCTCCACTCCCGAGTTTCTCCGGCGAAGTCAGGAAAGCGGTCAACGTGAATTGCAGTCCTCCAACAGATTAAGTAACTTGTCCGGATCAAACCCATATCCACCCCCGGTGGCATTTGATCCACAACCCTCGAATTCGAAGGGTGAAGAGTGGAGTCCACTGCCAAGCTTCCACCGCCGGCGGACGGTTTCTCCGACGACGAAGTCGAGAAATCGTCGCCACCACTCTCCAAGAGAGCCGAAAGCCCTGGGCACGAAAATTGAATCTTGTCACCAAAGAATGCGAAAATTGCCCGAACCGACCTGACTTGTGAATCATCCGCTCATATATCATCGGCTGATGGGTCGCCGTCTTGCCGGCGGGGTGAAGACAACGACGACAAGGGATGACTCGCAAGTCAAGCTCGGTGCGGGCGATTCTCGAAGAGGCCATAGATTCAAATTTTCGAGAGTTTTAAAGATTGATGCTCAGCGCTTTCCGGCTACGGTGATCGCGACGGTTTCTTGACTTCGCCGGAGAACTCGGCCACCGGCGGCGGAAGTTCCGCAGTGGACTCCACCGAATGCACAATACCTAGAATGTGTTTTGTGGCCATATGAAATCTCTACAAGTTGCGTAGAGGCTGATGTATTTGAATATTGTAATTTCCGATTTTGTGAATGAGTAGATGTCGTGAACTCAAGTTAGACATTGGGTATGTACGAGATTATCATGTACGGTATTGAAGGTGTAGACATACGCTCCATCGGCTGATGGGTCGCCGTCTTGCCGGCAATTTTTTTTGATCCCCTCATGGGTCTGCGGGCGATTCTCGAAGAGGCCATAGATTCAAATTTTCGAGAGTTTTAAAGATTGATGCTCAGCGCTTTCCGGCTACGGTGATCGCGACGGTTTCTTGACTTCGCCGGAGAACTCGGCCACCGGCGGCGGAAGTTCCGAATCCGAGGGTTGCGGATCTAACGCCGCCGGAGGTGGAAGTTCGGGAGCGGTGACCACATCCACGTCGCGGTCGCCGTCGACGTCGCCGGAGGAGCAGGGCTTGCCGGCGGAGAGAAGACAACGACCGCAGTGAAGAAGATGTCTGATCTGCCGTGTTCATTAAGACAATGCGATCGCGCTTGCCGGAAGAGGGGATGCAGCTTTTCTTGTACCAACTTCTGCCAAGCGACCGCTCGGATGCTAATTCTGGAAAATTTGACTTGGTCAAATAGTGTCTCTCATCTTTGACCACTCTCGCTCTCTTTTCCTTTTGTTTCGCGCCAAGTCCTCTCAATAGTTTTTTTTTTTTTTTTTCTTTCAAAAATTAGAGCCGAGTACAATGCCTTTGCCGTGAGTAGAGATGAACGGTTTTAGGTTTCTTACAAGTTCCGCCTAAATTTGGAACTTACTCTCGAGTATAAGTTCCTCAACTTTTGGAATCTAGAACCTACCTATCGAAACTTGGAACCTAGAACCTATTTAGTCACAAGTTCCAACATTGATTCCAAGGTTCAATAGTTTTTTTTTCTCTTCTTTTTTAGTTAAACAAAACGAAAATGAATGTAATAATACTAAACAAGCTTGTCATTCATAAAAGAGAATACAAAATGAACAAAACTATCAACAAAAGAAAATGAATTGTTGGCAAGAAATTTAACTAAATTAAAGTAAGGGTGAACGGTTCTAAATCTCGTACAAATTCCATCTAAAACTTGGAACCCACTTGTTGGAATAAGTTCCTCATTTTTTGGAATCTGAAATCTACCTTGCATATTCTAGAATTCGGAACTTATCTTGTTATAAATTCCAAAGTCTACCTAGGTCTCACTTATATTATTATTTGAACGATTATAATTCAATAATCATAACTTACATTTAAATACATAAAAAATATAAACATTAATAAAGTAAAAATCTTAACCATAAAATGAAAATTCAGACTAGTGCTTCTAGATTATACACTCATCATTTAACATCATAGAATATTGGAAGATTACATGGACACATGGATCAAGAAAAATATTAAAACTTGTCATAGGTTTTAGATTACAGGTTCCAAGTTCTAGGTTCCTCCAACTAAGAACCTGTAACTTACCTGTTGAAACAAGTTCCTAATTTTTTGGAACCCAGAACCTATCATGTATATCTTGGAACCTACAGGTTCCTACCAATCCAATTCCTAGGTTCAGATTCTATCTTGGAACCATGCTCACCTCTAGTCGTGGGTTAATAGATAGAAGTGAAATTTGATTTTGGAGGTCTTATCGAATATTGTTCGTTTTGGTCATAGGCCACTAGCATGTCTTAATATGAGCTCATCCTAATTCGAAATGGCATGATATTTCTTCATCTCGATGCTTCGTTAGTATGTGTCAACAGGGAAAAAAAAACCCATACATTATTGGGTTGCTAATCAAGGTGGATTCGTCTTTAGGCTCACCTTGTTTTTTGTACATGCAATCATGTGAGGAATTGTGATGAGGGGTGAAGACGTTGCAGTCTGCTGTGGTTTGAAGGACAAGTCAAATCTATGATTTGATAAAAACTCAAACCAAATCAAACTATCTTACTCATTTGGACAGAATTGTTTGGTTTCAAATCATGACAATTTTAATTGCATATTTGTCAATACAAGCACTATTTACTATGGAAGTTATCTTTTCCCTCTAGATGTGGAGTTGATGAAATTTTTTTAAGTATAGAGCTGTGATTATGTATACTTGCTTAGTATTAATTTTCCCGTATCCCATAGAATATTGATAAGGTGCTAACAAGAGAGGAGTAGAGGTCAAGTGGGTTTATTGGTGGAAGCTCACTCGAACACATAAAATGGACCAAAAGCTTATAGAATTTAGCATGCCTGAAAAGGGTTAACCTTAGGACTAACAAAACCATGTGTAAGTTGGAGGTGGGCAATATGGGTTGTAAACCCACTTTTTTCACTCATTCTTAATGGGCCGGGTGTGTATGGATTTCCTAAAAAAAATTTTTGCTATAAATTTAAATGGGTTAAGAGAATGAAGTCCACCTGAATGGTCTAAAGGCCTGAAATAGATTCATTTTCTAATCCATTTGGGTAAATAGAGTAAAACTGGTCTCTTTTATTTGGTTCTAATCTAATTTTAGCCGAAAAATGTTGTGTGTATGCTTTTATGTGGTTAACATTTTTTTTTTTTGGAGGAGGGGAATGTATGGACAATTTGTGGTGGTAAGCTTAGAGATTGATTTTTTTTTTTTTTTGGGGTCGAGAAAACAATTCATTGCATCAATAAGCACTTTTGGAACACAATTGTTGAGCTTCTAAACACAAAATATTACAAAGGCTGTATTAGGCAATCTAGGTAAAATTCAAGATAGTATAATAATCATATTTTGTATTCTATGCCTACTCAAGACAAGATATAATTGGATCTAAAGGGAATATAAACTGGATAAAATTATTTCATGGGGAGATATGATAAAGATGGATATGATTTTTAATATATATAATAGGAAATTATTCTTGAATACCAAACTTCTTAAATTAACAAAATTAAAATTATATTTTAATATAAATTATATTTAAATTTTAATATAATAAATTCAAACAAAAATTAAAATTTTAGTTTTTAAAAATTTAATCTTATTTTTATTTATATATTCATATTTAATTATATCTTATAAATAAATTCAATAATAAATATAAATTTATTATATATTTTAGGTATATTAGTTAGTACAGTTTACTATTTAATAAAGTTTTATTAGAGAATGATGGAAGGAAAAGAAAGAAATAAAAATGCAAATAAAAATAAATTAGGCAAGTTCATTTGTAAAATTTTTATTCATCTATACCGATATGAAGTTTATAATAACGTATAATGATATAATGTAAATGTATCTAACTTAATTACTGTAATTACCAAATAGTGAATATGATATAGCAAAATCCATCTTATCCTATTTAGTCATATCTCGATTAAAAATCTAGATGATCAAACTTAGCCAAAGGGGTCTGGGGATTAAGAAACCAGAGATTTGGGAGTGCCTCAAGTCTATTTGCTTCTAGTGGAAGTGGGGAGTAGATTAACTGGTGAGCTGGGCCATACGTCGTTTGCGGTTTGCTTCTACATGTGCGTTAGAGACTCCAACAGTGCTAGGGCTTCGACGACCATGGCAGAAGCAGCTCTCACCTCTTTTGCAAACCCATCAACAGGAGTTCCTTCAAAATCGCACTTCTTTTGGTTCATCGAGCACTTTTTCCTATGCCCATCTCGTCCCTTGCAACGATATAAAGGAAAACTGTTTTCATCGACATAATTGTAGCCATTGAATCACTGATGGGGCCATCTAGAACTTTGTTAGATCAATTCACAAGTACACGTCCCTCGTGCGATAAGAGATCTTGGTAATGCTTATCGATATTATTTGCATATATATAAGATGTGTGTGCGTGTGTCAAATTATAGTGACATATACGACAAGATCTAGATTTTTTTATTTTTTATATATAGGTTTTTTATTTTGCTAGTGACCGGATAATGCAGTGTCAGACTCATCCTCTATTTCTTCAGATCTATATTCACATGAACATCTTCTTAATAAATATCAATGTCTCACATAAAGGGGAGTAGAAAAATAAGCTCTATTCAATTTAGACAACTTTCATGGATGGAGGATCTTTGAATTGCCGATTTCTGGAATGAACCGCTTCATAATCCATCACCCTTTGCCTGATTGCTAGCTTCACGCCTCGTCCATGACCTAACCTGCAAGCTCGTCCACGTAGGACTTCACATGGCACATGTCTCCAAGTCGCTCATGTGCCATGTGAAGTCCTAACCCATGACTGCCAAGAACCCGAGCTCCCTCACGAACTCGGTGAGCTGGTCCATGGAATTGCCATTCTTTAGAGGCAACAAATTGGAGTAAAATTCATAAGAATTAGAGCTCGAGTTGGGTTGGGTATGGGTTGAGTTCGGGTCAAATCTAGTATGAATTGTTAAAATTATATAGCAAAAAAAAAAAAAAAAAGAAATTCGGAATCAAATCGGTTAATTTGGGTTGAATTATTTATGATCCGACCGAATCACCCATTTGATGGATCTAGAAATAATCCTAACTAATAAGAACCGTAACCAAGGAAGGCCCTCACACCTCCCAATTAGGGGTGACAAAATAGGTCAATGACCCATATTTTAACTCACATTTAATTGATAGGGTAGAGAATGGGTTAGTTAAAGTTTTAATATGGGTTTAAAATGAATTTATTGCAATAGAGCCCAGTTAGAAAATGGGTTATAAATGGATATAGGATAGACCCATTTATAACCAATTAATAATTTAACTTAGACCTACTACTTTCCAATTTTCACTGCGCCCTAGCACATCACTAACGCCTTTCTCGTTTGATGTCATTGCCCTCACCACCATGGTCTCGCTTGCTTGTCACCGTCCACCACCCCAACTGTACTGTTCTCACCTTCGTCTCTTCATTAAGGGTGTTAGGAATAACGGATCCCCGAAAAACCGGATTCGACACTAAATCGAACCCCTAAAGCAATGCGGAAGACGAAGCCCGGGAAATAACATGTATCATCGATTGTAAAGCACACCACAGATTCGAGCGTATTTTGTTAGCCACAGATTAGACACCGACGACAATAGAGGAAGAGAAACTGGCCCTGTTCGATCCAATGACGCTTTGAAGGGAAGAAGAACGTGCCTTATACTTATTGTTTCTTCTTTTTCTTTTTGGAGAGAGAGAGCGCGCGGGAGAAGACGTACGTTCGTTTTATGTTTCCAACCAGTGTCATCTCTCTCTCTCTCTCTCTCCTCCCTTTTATACCTTCCCCCATCCACGGGCCATATTCCCGTGGGCCGGGCCTTTTGGGCCCAGCATGGGCGGATGGGCCTTAAGCCCATCACCAATTAAAACCATCATCTCCCACTCGCACATGGTGGGCTAAACATGATTCTCTTTACCTCTCTTCAACATTCATACCGGTGAATAATCCGTGCGACCAGCATATTTTGAGAGCTCGTTGCTATACATTTGTTAGGAATATATAGCAGCTCATAATGGGCGTCACACTCCAAGTAGATTTAGTATGCAGTATCCTAGATCGATCGATCATATTTATATCTCTCTTAATCTCTTTTAAACAATGATATATATATATATATATTGTATTCACAATTATGATTATCACAAAGACAGTCATAATTGGTTAACCGGTGAATACAAAACTACAATGTGATTCTCCAAATTCGATCTTCCTCTTTCCTTCAAACTCTCAATTTCAGTTCAGCTTGCTTTTCTAGAAATGTCCCATTAGATCGAATCAAACTCATGACCATTGACAACATCCTAAGATAGCAAACACTAAATAGAAATCTTGAGAATAAGTAAGAGTCATGAGGGGACTAAAAATTGAGGAGTCTCACACGACATAAAAGTTGAGATCAAACTTTTGTCACTCTTATTGGTCGTCTCATGCATACGTAGTATGAAATACGTATTACGGTATTAACTCATTTCCCATGGAGCGTATGTCTACACCTTTCAATACCGTACAGATGATAGTGCAGACATACCCAATGTCTAATTTGAGTTCACGTATCTACTCATTTACCAAATTCATCAGAACTCACATCTGGCATCATAAACAGATAAAGTAAAATATGTGGGGTATTTTACTTTCGGACATAGTAAGTATCTTGTCCTCATCTTAACACTTAGTTAAGGCGACATACGTGTTTTAAGCTTGAACTCTCGATTATCACCTAGATAATAAGCTTAAAAACAGTCTCATCTCTATTTATCACACAGTAAATAGAGGCGATTACCCGCGTGAGTGGGCTAATCTTTTATCTGTCCGACATACTTTCTCAACTTAAAATAATGCACTGAGCATTAAGATGCATAAAGATCAAACAAAGATTCATAGGCATTAATGATGAAAACACAAATTCATCAAATGTGAACTCTTAGAGAAATTACAATATTCAATACATCATCATCTACGCAATCCTAGAGATTTCATATGGCCACAAAACACATCTCTAGGTATTGGCTTTTCCATAAGATCTGCTACCATTCTATGTGTAGTATGTACTCTAAGTTCACATCTTTTCGTGCAATCATATCTTTGACAATATTATACTTGGTATCTATAGGTTTGGTCTTGCCATGATATTTTGGATCTTTGGTGTACGCTTTTGCTGCTTGGCTATCACAGATAACCAACAATGAATCTACAGCACTTCAAATAACATCTAAATGATCCAATAATCTCTTAAGCCAAACATCTTCTTTTATTGCTGCTGAAAATGCCACGAACTCAGTTTCCATCGTGGACAAGGCTATACACTTTTGTTTCTTACTGCTCCAACATATGGTACAATTATTCGGTAAGAAAACAAATCAAGAGGTAGATTTTCTTTCATTTAAATCTTCTCCCTAATCAACATCAGAATAGCCTTAGAGTCACGTAGATCATTTCCTTAATAACTCAACGTATAATCAGCAGTTCCCTTTAGATACCTCAGTATTCTTTTAACGGCTTTCCATCGTGCTTGACCTGGATTGGATTGGTATCTACTCACCATTCCAACTGCAAAACATAAGTCAGGTCTTGTACACATCATAGCGTACATCAAGCTCCCAACAACACTAGCATAAGGAACATATTTCGTTTGTTCCTTCTCTTGTGGAGTCCTTGGACACAGTCTGTGGCTCAATCCTTCACATTTTGCAATAGGAGTGTCTATGGGTTTAAAATCCCATATCATTCAATTCAAAATTGGAAGACAACCAACTTTTGACAGTATTGACAAGCTCCATATTGCTTCCGACAATTAGTATATCATCAACATATAATGATATGATCACAAATAGACCTTTGGATCTTTTGATATATATATATAATGATCATCATCTATCATTGTAAAATCATATGCCATTATGGCATTATAAAATCGTATATACCATTGTCTTGACAACTGCTTAAGGCCATATATCGACCTCAAAAGTCAACATACATTTTTCTTCTTGGCCTTTCACTATGAAAACAGCTGATTGTTCCATATACGTTCCTTCCTCTAATTCTCCATTGAGGAAAGCAGTCTTTACATCCATTTGATGTAACTTAAGATCCATACTAACTACCATTGCCAGAATAATGCGAATCGAGGTAAATCTCACTACAGGAGAAAATGTATCTTCATAATAAATTCATTCCTGTTGATTATACCCATTCGCCATAAAGGCGAGCCTTATGCCTTTCTATCGAACCATCAGCATTTTGCTTTATTTTGAGAACCCACTTGTTCCCAATAGCTCTGCGTCCTTTTTGGAAGATCAACTAGTTCTCAGACTTGGTTTAATTTCATTGACTTCATATCATCTTTCATTGCATAAATCCATTTTTCCTTACTATGGCAATTTAGAGCCTCATTAATATTTCTTGGCTCATCCTCATCTTATGGAGCAATTATAAAAGTGGCGATTTATTCGCCGTATGGGAGATAGTACACTTAGCACATCATTCCCAATTATGCTCCCACTCGGATTAGATAATGACAATATCATCTCATCATGTGGTTGTAATTGAGAATGAGTTTAATTCAATTCATCACTTCTCATATTACTCCCACTTGGACGAACTCCACTAATATCATTATCTTGATCCAATGTTTCAAATAGGGAGTAATCTTCCCCTATTTCGCCCTTCTTAGGAAATTCATCCACTAAAAATGTGACATCCCGTTATTCAAATTCAGTTATACTCCCACTTTCCTGCTCACCTATAAACACATACCCTTTCGAGTGTTCGGAATATCTCATGAAAATACTCTTATTTCATTTGGGACCATATTTCCCAAATTTGTGAGAGGATTCATTATAGGCAGCACAACCCCATGACTTAAGAAAACTTAAGTCTGGTTTTCTACCTGTCCATAACTCATATGGAATGTAACTAACTGATTTAGAAGGCACCCAGTTAAGTATATATGCAACAGTTAACAGAGCATCACTCCAAAAAAGTGATATGTAAGTTAGCATGCGCCATCATGGACCCAACCATTTTCAGTAGGGTTCTGTTTCTTCTCTCTGCAACACTATTTTGTTGAGGAGTATATGGAATAGACAACTGTATTTCTATTCATTTTCATCACATTATTTTCTGAATTCATCAGATAAATATTCTCGACCTCGATCGGACCTCAATACTTTTATTTTCTTGTCTAATTGATTTTCTACTAAGTTCATAAACCTTTTTGAAACAACTTATGCTTCAGATTTATGAGAAATCAAATAGACATATCCGAATCGAGTATAATCATTTATAAAAGTGATGAAATAAACAGCCCCTTGCCTTCCTCTCATATTCATTGAACCACAGACATCATAATGGACTAAATGCAGAAGAAATTCAGCTCTTTTATCTTTTCCAAATGATTTCCTTGTCGTTTTCCCTACTAGGCAATGCTCACATATGGGCAAATTGACTTTTTCAATGTTACCCAACAAGCCCTCTTTGGCTAGTCTATTCATACATTGTTGGCCAATATGACCAAGTCTAGCATGCCACATAATCACATCATTATCATATGAATTAGAAGACGTGAAAGAATGGAATAACAATATTGACATCACCACAGTCAACATATAGTACAATGAAACCATCCAGAAAGTGACCACAACCATAGTAGTTTGTATCCAAATACAAATCTACACCTCTATTATGGAAGTTCATATAAAAAACAAGTTTAACCAACACCAAAACAGACGTTAAATTTCGACGAATCTCTAGAGCATATGGAACGTCATGTAGGAATAAGATGCGTCCACCACATATGTTCAATTGGCAGGTGCCAATCCCTTTAACTTCATTTCTGGAGTTATATCCCACACAGATCCACTTAGTTCCAGTCGGTATCGTCGGAATTCCACAAAGGATTCTCTATCCTTCGCTACATGGTCTGTCTTTCCTAAATCTACATTCCACAAAGGATTAGATTCAACCAATAATTCAGAACTTGACACATAATCAAAGTTTTCAAATGTACAAGAGGTGTTTACCTTTTTCGACTCACAACAATTGCCAACATAGTGACCTTTTCTTGTCACAATTGCAACACCTCACACTTGACTTTTTCTTCACTTGAGGACGTTTTCCTCTTTTGTGTTGGTTAACTCTTGATTTCTTACAACAAGGACTTGATCCTTTGCATTCCCACGTATTGAACAAATTGAAACGCTTGCGCTTAGAGCTCAAAGCCCTTTCTGAGCTAGGACCAGCATAGCCAATGTCTATTTTCGGCTCAAATGTCGATAGACAGTCCTCTACTAGCTCAAGGTGGCGCACATCATCCTCTAGATTTTCCATAATATGGTCAAGAGCTTTTAGTGCTTCTAGCTTTTCCAACACATATTGAATCTTCATATTCAATATTCCACAATTATTGCCGTTCATATCAGCAATTACGTTCTTAGTTGCTGAAACCATCGATCTGAACACATCATACTTATATGCACGAATTATTAATGCCTATTATTTATGCATCCCTTTTGCACAGACTCATCATATTAATGAACAATTTCAAGTAAGGTTTTAGAATCAAAAGGTCACTACGTTTCCAATCATCCTTCAAAAATCCTAACTTAAAACTATCATTAATATGATTGGCATATGCAAAATCAATTACCCACAAAAACTTTAAACTACCAACATAAAGCAATAACAGAAAGCAAAGATAATTGATATCCAATAAAACAATAATGCTTTCACATAATACAACTATACATTACACTAAGCAATATATGCAGAGAAACATCAACATGGAAAGAGATATTTACATCCATAAAACATCTCATAATTAATCTAAGAAATAAATAGGGAATGTCCCTTCTAATCTATCAGTCAAAACATCTAAGAAAACTGAAGGCACATTTGACAACCATGGAAAAACTTTTGGAGAGATTTCATGTCGCCACCAAGGCGCATTCACTCTGCGCCATGTAGCGCTCAATCTAATGGTTGAAGTTTTGGCCAGCTCAATCCTATAGTACTCTCTTACAAAAGCTTCCACCAGCCTCCTATAACCCGGGACCACGTTGACCTCCCATAGCCGATCTAACACTGCTTGCCATTCAGGTGGAAGAGTGTTCATCAAAGCTGGCACCTTCTCAAAATCTGGCATAAGATAACCATTTCAGATGATTTCATGTATCATATGATTGACCATGACCACATATGATACTAAATCACCGTCATGCCACCAATAATTAGCTAAATCTGACATAAGCCTTTTAAGTCTTGCATTTCCCTCGTTCGTTCTTGGGATTGCAAGTATCCGTGCATAACACATCATAGTCCTTGCAACAAATGCAGAACTAAGAATGGGTTACTCATAATCCATAATTTACATAAGGGAAAATACATAATTTTCCAAAAATTCATGCAACAAATGCAAAATAAATAATGGATTACATATAAACCACATAGGCATACATGAAAAAGAAACAAATTCCTCTTTTTTTTTTTCTTTTTCTTTTTTTCTTTTTTTTTCGGGTCAACAGTCAACGGTGGTCAGTCAACGGTCAACGGTCGGTCAACGGGCAGCGGGTCGTCAGGCGGCGGGTCGGACCGGTTGGACCGGTTAGGCCGGTCGGACCGGTCGGGTGGTCGGACGAACCGACCACACGTGCCGCGCACGTGCCAGGCGTTCGCGATTCGAGTCGGGTCACCGGTCGGGTTGCCGGCCGGTGACCGCCCGGCCAACTGTCATCGGCGATGACGTCATCCCAGCGGTTATCGACCGTTGGGTGACATCAGCACGCGTCCGTCCGTCGACCGGCGCATGCCGGTTTGCCAGCCGGTGGCGCGCACGTGCCGGTTCGCCGACCGGCGCGTGTGCCGCACGCGCTGGGCGAGCCAACGCTTCCAGGCGCGTCACGCCCATGCGCAGCGCCTTCTGGCCGTGCGTGTGGGCGCGTGCGGTGTCTCCCGGCAGCACTCGACGTATCGCCAGACTCATCTCGACGTGGCCTTTCTTCCTATGCCATTAGAATTCGATTTCGACTTACGAAAACACGGAAAAATGGCCGAACAACGCTCGGGTGTCGGGATTTCTCGCCCCAATCCGTACGGCCGAATTGCTTTTGCGAAAAATCAATCAAAAAGCGTCAAACAAGTCGGGAAAACGTGAACTAGGGCTCTAGTACCAATGTTGGGAATAACGGATTCCCGAAAAATCGGATTCGACACTAAATCAAACCCCTAAAGCAATGCGGAAGACGAAGCCCAGGAAATAACACGTATCACCGATCGTAAAGCACACCACGGATTCGAGCGTACCTTGTTAGCCACAGATTAGACACCGATGCCGATAGAGGAAAAGAAATTGGCCCTGTTCGATCCGATGACGCTTTGAAGGGAAGAAGCCTTATACTTACTGTTTCTTCTTTTTCTTTTTGGAGAGAGAGAGTGCGCGGGAGAAGATGTACGTTCGTTTTCTGTTTCCAACCAGTGTCATCTCTCTCTCTCTCCTCCCTTTTATACCTTCCCCCATCCACGGGCCCTATTCCCGTGGGCCGAGCCTTTTGGGCCCAGCATGGGCGGACGGGCCTTAAGCCCATCACCAATTAAAACCATCAGAGGGATTTGACGAAGAGGGAATCAAAGGAGGGAAGGTGGGAAGGGAAGGAGGAGTAGGAGGTGAGGTAGCATTTGAAGGAAGGGAAGGGTTTAGGTTTTTGGGAAGAAGAGGTGGCATATGATCAAATTAAGGAGACGGAGACACATATCGAAAAAGAGGGAGAAGATTTGATAGTTCAAAATCCAAAATTCATATCTCGATATGTAAAATTGTCAGAAAAGTGAGCTTATCATTTTTAAGGTTGACATGAAGTACTTGATTTATTTTAGAGTTTACAATATGAAGGGAAGAAAGTAAGTCATTTAAAAAAAAAAAAATTGGTCAGTCATTATAAATTGAATAAATATATATTTTTTCCATTTATGAAAGTTTGAGTTCGCTTCTTTCAATCGTGAAAGGATGATCGGTCAGCCTATAAAAGATATGATCGGTGCTAAATATCATCATTAAAGTGATTTTACCTCAAATTTCTTTTCTTTTCAAGTCATTGGTGGGAATCAACCCCTACTCTTTTGAATGGAGTTATCCTCGAAATTTTTTCCATCTTTGAGTAAAAACAAAAAAATAAAATAAAATAAAAGAATGAGAAAGTAGTATAAAGTTGCAATCTCCACAACCAGACAAATTGATGAGAGAAGAGAGAGAGAGAGAGAGAGAATCAGAGAGAGAGAAGTAAATAAATAAGGATATATAAGTCCCCAAAAAAAAAAATCTCTTTGAAGATTGAAATACAACTATTTAAGATGTGGAAATAGCTCCACCTACATCAATCTTCCATATTTATGACGTGGAAATAAGGGCATCATAGCCAACTATTATCTCAGCAATACGACCCCCAACCCGCATTGCCCTTCTCCTGATCTCTCTGCTCCCCTGATCTATGGTTGATCTCAAATTTGAAGTGTCGATCTGAACGGATCTTCAATTTATCTCTCGGTAGACCATAAGGAGGAATTGGTATGAAACCTAAATTTTATCTTATCATGTTTCATAAAAAATTTGAGTTGAGAAGTACATGAATTTGGTTATTGAAGCATATTGTCAAGTAATATCACTAGCGTAAGCTTTTATATTTATTTTTATTTTTTTGTGATGGATGTGTCATTTTTTTGTATATCCTTCTTTATTTCTAAGAAAATCATGGATCAGATTGACAAATTATTAGATTAAGTTGAATCGATCAACAAAATATAATTGCAATCACATCCGAGTAACTTGAAAAAACCATACATACATGACCCAAATGAACTAGTTAAAGCTCATAAGAATAAAAACATTAAAAAGGTCGATGATTAGTGATGATGGGTTTAAAGAACTTAAAGAAAATATTACAAAAGTTCATATAAAGAATTGCAAAAAGAAAGAAAGAAAGAGAGAAAGAGAGAGTGTGGCTATTATCCCCTTGCTACTGCAAAAGAAGGTACAGAAAATTTAAAAAGAAAGTTGCAAAGATAATGTAAAAGAAGCCAAGTAACCCCAAGATATGGCTGATGCGATTTTCTTCAAAAGCACGATGCTGGGCTAAGAGAGAAAGGACCGGGCTCGTTTTGCGCGTCAGTTTTGGTCGTTCCCGCACATGGACAGCCAGGACAGCGGAATACAGATCCCGGAAACGATGGCATTTCATTCCCATTTCCAGATCCCTGAAACGATGGCATTTCGTTCCCATTTCCAGGTAATATGTGCTGCCAAGTAACCGGATCGTTCCTAGACTCATTCTCATACCCTTTTCCTAAGACTCCCGTCTACCAAACAAGGCCGAAGATCGCCTCAGGCTGCGCAGAGAGAGGGGGAAAGAGAGAGAGAGAGAGAGAGAGAGAGAGAGAGAGAGGTTATGGGGTATTAGGTTTTCGACGTAACTAGACAAGGTGCAAGGATCTCTATCTTTTTGCAATATGTTGTAACTTTCTATTTAGGACCTGTTCTCATGGTTGGATCTTCTGTACATGTAGCGTGTAGACAGCAAAGCATCATTTACATACAATAAGGAAAAAGAAAAAACACAAACAACAACCCATAAAGCCGATTACTACGTGCACAGCATAATTATGCATCTCAACGTGCGCAAACAAACATAGATCAAGACAGCCTCATATTCCTCGTCACCTTCCCCTCTCCGCTTCCCCCCCATCCAAAGAAAAAAGCACTCCTCCTATCTCCTTGTTGCAGTTTTTTGTTGCGTTATTGATGGTATTAGCAGCGGCGGCAGACGACCGCCACCATGGAAGTTGTTTCCCCGACGACGGCCCCACGGAAAGTCATGGTGGTCGCAGATCCCACCCGTGAATCGGCTGCTGCGCTCCAATACACCTTGTCGCATGGGGTGGTCGAGCGCGACGAGCTGATCCTCCTCCACGTTGAAAACCCTAGTTCGTGGATGACCACACTCTCGACGCTGTTCAAGAGGCCGATCTATGTGGCCTCAGGGAATAGCCAAATTGGCAGCAGCCGTAGGGCGTCCATGGATCAGAACGGAGGCAGCGAAGGAGGCGGAGGTGGGGGATTGGAGGTGGATTTTCTTGATGAAATGAAACATTTGTGCGAGGCGGCACAGCCGAATGTTCGGGTACAAACAGCAAGAGTAGAACTGGAAGGGGATAAGGATAAGGCTTCAGCTATTCTCTCACAATGCTCATCGCATGAGATCGACGTGCTCATCGTGGGGCAGCGCCGGAGTTTTTCCACAGCAATATTAGGGTAAGATCAATTGTCTCTCTTTTGGATGTTATTGTTAGGGTACTTTTGAGATTTAGCAGATACCAAGACGATTTTGCTGATGATAATGTGCAATTTGCTTGTGCTTATACCATCTTTACAATGTCATATTGAATTTGGTTAAGGGCATGTATTTCGATTTCTTTTACGCTCTTGTTGCATGTCAATTTAGACCCTTTCTATGGGGTCACTGACCCATTGGTCTTTCAAACCATGTTTTCAAACGCTGATACAATGTTATGGTAAACGATGAAGATCTTCGCATCAATATGTCCCTGTCATACGTTCAGTAATTGGAAAAGCTATCATCCACCAGTTGTTAAAGCATTATACTTTATTGTACTTTACCTCTCGAGTCTGTTACATTATTACAATTTATTTGGAGAAATGATCATTACAGCTAGGGTTAAATTTGTTGTGATTTTCTGAGGTAGCAAGTGCAATGGATATTTAGTTGATATCGTAAATGTCAAGACTCAAAAAGAATTTAATCAGGGCAAATAACGCTTCCAGATTTAAGTAAACTACTCTGCCACAAATTGCAATCGGAGTTTGCTGTCCGAGTAACTATTTCTGTTTTGCATATAAGATAAACAACTTAAGCTCATGTACTTTTACAACACGGGTTATCAGAACCCTTTAATCCAGTAATCCCGACAGACGCACACAAACCGTCTAGCCATACATGGAAAGTTAATGCTTATATATGAATTATGTTCTATGCAAGAAGTCACAATCATAATGGAAAACAATGTGGGGCTCACACGTATCCAATTTCTTCAAGCTGCCAGTTCTTTTTGTGTTTGTCTTTCTCTTCATTTCTCTTGATGTGGACCCATTGGGTTATAAGAAATGCACATTCAGATTCATTTTCAAAGATTCTTGCTAATCAATAATTGCACAAATTTCATCTTATGTCTACAAAACCACATGCTTTGCACGTTCAAACGCAAGCACAAGATATGTAGAGCTTGTCGCTAAAGATGTGATTAACCAGTGATGTCATTATTATGGTCCCTGCTGTTATTGCTTGTTCTGTTGCCCTTTGAAGCTCCTCTAATTCAAACAGATGTAGGAGACGTGGCGGGTCGATGATAGGCACTAGAATGACAGACCTGGCAGAGTATTTGATAGAGAACAGCAAGTGCACCTGTGTTGGGGTTCAAAAGAAGGGTCAAAATGGAGGTTACCTTCTCAACACCAAGACATACAGAAACTTCTGGCTATTGGCATGATGACGACCTGCCTGTGCTTTCGCGTTCACAAAGTGTCTCTTGCTTCAACCAAATGATCACATCCGAAGGCCTAAGAAGCCACAATTCAAGCCTTACACCCAGATCTGCCTTGTGGCCCCTTGAGTTGAAAGTAAATCATTTCTTGGCATTTCAGTGGAGCTCAGAAATGTTAGAGCAATCTCCGAACAACTTCCTTGTAGTAGTGAAAACTGTGTGAAACTGTGTATTTCTCTACCTGATTCCACCACCTCATTACTTCTGTAAATACCAGAGACATGGCTGGCTCCTAGGGAACCAGTCTTTTAAATAAAGAAAACTGCAGATTTTCATTCTCCTGATCTTACACTATCATGGAGGACACACTACTAATCTTCTTCGCAAGAAATAGAAAGAAAGTAATAAAAGTGACCATGGAGTGATATCATAGACACGGCCTTTGCTTTGAACAGAGACTAATTTCCTTTGCTTCTTCCATATCAGGGATTCTATTTTCAACAAACTGATAGCATAGGGTCACCAAATAAAAAACCAAAGTGCAAGGGTTCTTTTTTTTTTTTTTTGGGTAAATCCAAGTGACATTGCTTCGAAATCACTTGTGATGCCCCCACGTCCTACATTACATTGGAGAAGACTTTTGAATTGATTCACGAGTTGGACTAAATCTCAAATAGTTATCCAACCTCATACCTTAGTGATAGTCATAGCGGATATCATTGCGTATACATGTAATGGTTGATTGATAACTTTAGATTTCAGAGGACAACATGCTTTTAACTAAATCGTTAATAGGATTTTCTATAACAAATTTTCTATAGTAATAGAATAAACTTGTAACTTGAGGGAGGAGATAAGTGTGGAAGTCACTGTAAGAATTATTGTGGCCCACATGATTTTATTAATTAATGGTTCAATAAATTTTAATGCTAAAATATATTGATTATGAGAAGTTATGATTATGATGAAATGGTACAATCCTAGTTAAGAAGTTACAATTCTTCCAAATAGGTGCGACTCTTTTGGAAGTTAAAAAATGCTTTGATGGAAGACGCCTATTGATAGCATGTATAAATAAGAGTCTAGTCCTCTCTCCACCTATGATATGAGAAACTTACAATGTATTTTATCCTCTATTAGACAAAATACGTTAAGAAAAAGCGGGTTAAGAGAGAGAAATCAGATTTCTTCATCTCTTTAGTTTTACATGACAAATATCTTCAAAGGGTATTGGGTATGTCTTCATCCCTCTTATCGTGAAAATCATGAAGATCGAAAATTCTGTGTTTTATATCTTTTGTATTATAGAATTACATTATTGCTTATAGTTGGTATCGGAGCATGGTTTAAGATATCATGATTTTTCATTTATTGAAATATTATTGTTTATGGATGAAGATTTATTGAACGACAATGGTCCATTTCATGTCATCTGATGTTGTTTAAATGATTCTGTCGGAGGAAATCCGAATGATGAAAGGTTTGATGGAAAATGGGGGTGAAAAACATAGGAAATCATTAAACAAAAGGCCAAGGGGAAGAAGGCACGTGGAAGACATGCGCCCCACGAGCTCCCATGCGCACTAAACGGTTAGGCGCGTGGAATCCACACACCACGCGCCCATGCACATGTTGGAGGGCCTAGCGCGTGGGCACGACAATGAAGGCAAGTGGCATGCACGTGCCTACTCCCCTCCCCATATTATTACAGTTTTGCCCCTAGTGTGTTTACTTTACGTTTTTTCACTTTGTTGTTTATTTACAATCCTGCCCCTATCTCCATTAGATAAATACGATTTGTCCCTTCTCTCTCGATGAGAAAATATTCAGTGGTATGTGCGCGCCACGTCATCCGCTGATGTGGCGCGCACGTTCCACTCAGCTTTCGACACCTGTCGCGTGGGACCCGCTGGAAAATTAAAGGATCCGCTCAGCTGGGATCGGCTCGGCTCGGCTCGTTGGCAGAAACAATGTCAGGTCAATAAATGCTTTAACGCTCCCGCCCAAAAAATTTCTCACTCCTCAATTGAATTTATTGGCTTTTCTCTCTCTCCTCGCAGGATAACAAACAGAGAAGGACCGTCTGTTTCCTTCTCCGCGCATCCGGTTCCGGCTCCGCCTCTGCCTCCCAAAAGCCTCGCCGGTCGTCTCCTCCTTCAAGAGCCTCGCCAGTCGCAGTTGGGTCCTCACCTCCTCCGCCTCCGGCTGTTCCAAACGTGGAGATCGAGCACGAGGTTTGTGCTCGCGTTGGTTACTCGGCAACTTTTGGACCTCCGACGAACGCGTCATCAGCTCCGACTCCGAGTAGCCCGAGGTCTTTGGACTCTATGTCCTCGAGGTCGACGGTCGGACGTGAGGGCCTCGTGCTTCTTCTGCTCCCCGCCTCCCAAAAGCATCGCCGGTCATCTGCCGCTGACACATTGCCCCCTGAGAGCCCCGCTGATTGCAGCTGGTTCCCGAGCCCCCTCTGCCTCTGCCTCTGCCTTCGACTATTTTCAACGCGGAGATCGAGCACAGGAGGAGAAGAGAAGAGAAGGACAAAACCACCCCCGTCCCTCCCCTCCCGTCTCCTAAACTCCTCTCGTGGTTCCGGACAGCTTCATCGATGCCTTCGATAGTTGTGCCCGATTCAGCTCAACTCCGGAGAACTCCAAAAGCAAGAGCAAAGAGAAGAAGATGAAGGCGAAGGTCCAGCTCGAGGCCGATGGCGGCTTCGCGTCTTCGGCGGAGTCGGACAAGAAGCACAAGAAGGAAAAGAAGAGTGGCAGTAAAGGCTCCGAATCCAAGCAGCCGAAGCTCCCAGAGCATCAGGGGATGCGAAGAAGGAGAAGAAGAGGAAGGCGCTGGAGTTGCGCGAGGACGACGAGGAAGACGAGCGAGACCAGCTCCAAGCTGGTTGACCCCGAGAACTTGAAGGGGAAGAAGAAGAAAAAGAAGAAGGCGAGGTTGAGCGGCGGCGATAATAAGGTGGCTCAGGAGGAGAAACCCAACGCTGTGTTGAATTTCAGGATCTTGGACAGCTTGAGGTTGAAGTTGAAGGACAATGGTATCGAGGCGCTGTTCCCATTCAGACCATGACGTTTGATATCTTCACGATGGGACTGATTTGGTCGGCCGTGCCTGCACTGGTCCGGTATGAACATCTTTTTATTTGAATTTCGCAGGATTGACATGTCGATAGTCGCGTGCTTGTTTGAAATCTGCTAATCAACTGACAATTTAGAGAAGTGACTGGTCTGGATGTTGGAGTAATGATAGTGTGTGATGCGGAAAAGGGTCACGAAGCTGACATATATGGAAAGAGAAGCAGGTTTTATCTGCTCTATGAGTAGTGAATGGTTGATGTATGAGCTTGGTGAATATTGTTTTAATTAACAGCACGACAGAGCAATCATGGTGTAGAGTGTAGCAAAGTGCACTTGGTTCGTGAAATGTCTTTCGTGCATTTCTGGTCCTAAATCCCTGTATTTCTGCCCCTGATTGTCATTGCAAAAGTCAAATTCCAACCGATCTTTTCAGGCATTCAAACCTACAGCTGGTAATTCGACCAAAAAACCTACAACTATATAAGTCTTCTAGTTTGTGGCAGAGTCATCTGTACATTAGTAATCTCTGACGAATGGGCCTGCAAAAACCTCAAGGAAGACAGGATGTGGTAGGCCACCAAGTGTTTTGGTGCTTTTACCTACTAGGAATTGGCCAAGCAGGTATTGGAATCAAGCATATAGAAATAATCTCATCTTTTTACAGAGATAGATGTCCGACATCGTTTACTCTATTATTTTAGGTGTTTTTTGATTTTGAAGTTAATGGTGGAGCAGTGGGCTTAACATCATGTTGTTTGTACGGTGGAGCTCCTTATCATGCTCAGGAGAGCCAATCGAGGAGAGGGGTCGATATAATGATTGGAACACTTGGCCGTGGGAAAGTAACTCATTGAATTGGAAGCTTATTTGGTAAGTATTCACGCAAATCATTGTGGGTCCTAGGAAGTGTGAACGAGCCTATCAATCCAAGTGCGTGGAGGTACTGAGCTTTATCCTAACTTTCTAATGTAGATAATATTTCACTAGATCCATAAACCTGTGTACATTTCTTCAGGTGGTTTTTCAATGTAGTCGGGGATTCAGAGTGCCCTATATCTGACACTCGGTGGCAAACTGAAACTGGTGGCTTCATGGTACATTTTGTTATTTGTTTGGGTTTATCATGTTAGAATTTTTTACAAAGAATGCCCACAATATCCACTTTATGGTCTCAGTCTGATTCCAGTGATGCTTACCTTCCCTGCAGATCACGCCATTATCTAGTGCCTGGCCACAGAAACCTGGATCTGCTACTTTTCTTTTCTTTGGGGTTCAGGTCTCTAAACTCTTTCATTCCCTTTGACTTTTGAACAACTTAAGAGCCTTTCACAAGGTGTCTCTCTGACTAATTTCCACATTTGTTTTGTGCAGCCTGTCATAGTGGATGAAAAGGGGGTTGAAATTGAAGGTGAGTGTAGTGAATACCTGTGCATTAAAAGTTCCTGGCCTGGGGCATTTTGTACAGTCTATGGTGATCATGAGCAATACGAAACAACATACTTCAACCATTCCCAGGATACTATTTTACTGGTGATGGCTGCAGCAGGTTAGTTGATACAACTATTAAATTATTGCTTGAGGTACTTGCATTATGCCTGGGTTCTTACTAGGGATGTTTATACAATTCCTCAACTTGAATGATAATCTTGCGCTTATATATCTTTGGAAGGTGTAGTTATGGTTATATTTTTTGCAGCATAAGCTGTGCAATTTGATTTACTTATTTTTTAATTCGCTCAACCCATTCAGGGACAAGGATGGTTACGACTGGCTGACTGGTAGAGTTGATGATGTCATCAATGTCAGGTGCTACATGAATTTCTCAAGATCTTCTCTTTTGGTACCTTCATTCAAACATTTTTTATGTGCTCATACAATGTGGCTTTGTTTTTGTTGAGAAACTTCCAAAGACCAATTCTTTTCCTTCTTAAAGCACCCAGCGCTTTGAATTCTGGACTAGTTATCTGATGATGCTTCACTTGCCTCTGCAGTGGACACCGGATTGGAACAGCAGAAGGTGAATCTGCTCTTGTCTCGCATCCCAAATGTGCGGAAGCTGCGGTTGTTGGTGTTGAGCATGAGGTACTTTAGAGAGGACTAAATTGATGATAAAATTTTCATTGCACTTGCTTTAAATGCTAACAAATCAACAAATCATGTTTTTGTCTCTAGGTGAAAGGACAAGGCATTTATGCCTTTGTCATTCTGGTGGAAGGTGAACCTTACAGCGAAGAACTGAAAAGAGGCCTCATACTCACCGTGAGGAAACAGGTTTGCATCCCATTAACAGTCATTTCTTTATTTGAAAACTAATTGCTCTTGCTTTCTTAAACTCCCCAAAGTGACTTAGACAACATGCAAGTTCTTGACAGAGTAACCTCTTAATGTGATGATAATTGTGATGGATCTCATTTTCTTTCCACATGCTAGTCCCACTCAAAACAAATATTGTTGAGCCTCTTGTTTGCTTACTCATCTGAATCTGTCCTTGGGCTTTGCAAGCAGTGCTTAATCCGTTCCGTCATTACCATGGGGCACTATGCTTAAGATCTCACTCATACTTCTCATTTGATTACTAGATGCCTCTAATTTCTAATTGATTCCCTGGTGACATCTAATGATTTTGATCTTAGCTATGTGAAAGTTATTTGCATATTCTGATTAACAATGAACATATTCATTGCATGGAGCTCTATCTCCCTTCACTTACATGAGAGGTGTAATGAGAATGATCAAACAGTGGGACACATGCTAAATGGGCTCTTTTGGTTGATGGATCACGATGAACTCGCCGCATCTAACGCTTTGCCGATATCTTTCTTTTTGGTTTCTCCCTTTCTTCTGAGCCAAAGACAACTATATTATCAGTAGGATCTGTAATCCTCGCATAACATTTACTACAGTAGCAAATATAGGGCCAGGTTCCAGTTTATGTTCCTGGGCCATTTTGGCCTTCCTGTGCTATTATTGGCTTCATCAGGCTTCAAAATAAATTGGTTTTTCGTCCATGAACTAAAAAATAGGTGAAAATCTATTTTATAGCCCATCTTGTTTAACTTGTGATAGGAAATTCATAAACATAACTTTCGACTAGGCAATCTGATTCATCTTCTGCACGACTTCTAGATAGGAGCATTTGCTCTGGGATCAACGGTTGAGGAAGGGGATACTCTGGGATTGGCAGCAATTTTGTCAGCTATACCTTTCTGTCAAGGAAAATTCTTTTGTACAGATATGAAGTTGTCAAAAGCATCCACATCTTACTAGAAGCTGGTGCATGGAGGCCTTTTCAATCTCTCTCACCAAAATTCTTTGACTTAGCCTGTCTTGGTCCATCTCTTCAGGTTTTGCATAATGTGAGTTTGTACAAAATCCCTTGTCTTGAGCTCATAGATATCCCTGAGGAATGTATTATTTGCTCCTGGATCGAGATGAATCGGCTGTTAAATTCTGGAGTTTGTAGAATTTTTTCAGTCTCAAGCTTACATGGCAAGCTGTAGCTCGAGGCTTTTGTCCCCAGTACTTAAGAACAGTCCTGACACTCAGAAATATGATAAAGAACATAATTCAGTAGCCTTGGAGGTCTCAGAGACTACGCCAGGAACAATGTAGTATCCAAATGCAAGCTGCAAAGAGAAGCCAGGCACCTCTTCCTTCACAGGTAGATGGAGCTTGCTTTTTGTAAGGATTCTTCATTGTGATGATATTACGGGTCAAAGGTTAGATTTGTTGGAATTTTGTATAAATTGGTGCCAGTGCTATAGCTTGTTCAAACCTTGACTTTGATTTCTTCCAGAAAGCAGATTGTTGGGTAGAAGTGCACTTGGTGTCTTCTGATGTGACTTTCACATTTAGTTCTTTAGCTTTATACTAATAATATCCTGGTTGATCCTCTTCATTTTTGCGTTACAACCGTAATGAAGTTATGGAAACTGGTCAAAGGAAAAAGACTTGATGGTTGCTGCTTTAGTGGCTCTTATTTGTAAAGGCTTTTTTTTGCTTGAGATTTAATCCTGACTAGCATTACTACACTATTATTCTTGATCAACATGCTTTACTAGAGTTACTTTCCTTGAAATATTCCAAGTGGTACTGCATATGTTTCTGGTTTGCTCAAGGACTCGTGGGTTCATCCTTTTAATTTCACATGCGTGTTTGCTTCTGAAGGTGAATGATGATTGGATAATTCTTGACAAGACAGTTGCTAATCAAGTGTCTTTGTGGAAAAGCAGCAAAGGGTTCACTGATTCATTGGTTCTGGACCATGTTTGTTCAGGAGAAACGTGTTCTTATCATCAAATTGGCGATGTCTTTGTTTGTGAGAAGACTGGAAATGTTCAGGGTAAAATACTTTAATTGCTAACAATGAGAAGTCTCTTTAGTATATCCAATTTATGTGTCGTGCAGGAATGTCTTTCCTAATGAGGTTTCCTTCATCATCGTCTTTTCTTTCAGTCTGTGATGAGACGTGCAGAGAAACTGTTATGGATCCTGCCAATGAGCTCTTGGTTTGCAAAATATCTGGACACTGTTTAAATAGGTTGCTGTCAGCTGCTGAAATGGAGACTGATGCCGTGAGTAGAACGTCTTCTTTCAACACTCCAATTTCTTAAAACAGAGTCGTTCTTTTATCTATCTAGCCAGGATCACAAAATTAACAGCTAGCATTTGTCGTTCTCGTAGAGTAAAATCTTTGAGGCAACTGATTTTTTTCGCTTTTTCACATGAAAAATTTCAGGAGCAGCAGCAAGGTGGTGTGACAGATGAAGCTGAACCATTCATGGGACCTGGTCGATTTAGTAACTAGTTAACGGTTTCCTCTCTCTTTTTTTCGTTAGCTATCATTGACACGTGCCTCACACTTCATGCTTGTGTCTCGCAGCACGAGCTTATGTCTTGGGATAAAGAGAATTAGATGCTGTGTTGAGGTTCTGCTGAGTTTTGGGGATGGAACGTATATGCCTTGATCCTCCTCTCAAGGTAGTTCATAGCTATTTGAGGGGTCTTGCCTTGAGTTAGATGTGTTAATTGCTGTCATTTGTCTTATCGTACTTGATTGAGATAATTTTGTTGCCTTATTTTATGGTTTTCCATTTCCAGCGGATTCCACTAGGGAAATGGCAATGTCCTAAGTGCCGCTCGAAAAGTGATTCAGTTGAGCCAATAAGCCATCTCGATTCCAGTTTGAACCAAGCTCGGACGAAAATTTGTGGGTCAAGATCCAAGACATTGTCTAGCACGGAAAAAGTATCTCAAATGCTTAGTGGCTCCCATTTTCCAAGCAAGAGGTCTTTGAGTGGAGAGAATTCTATTGTAACACCTGAAGTTCAGCCACTGGAAGGTAAGCCAGATCTGTCCCCAGGAGAGGAGCCATGCACCATCAAGCCTGGTTGCCCATCCCTGGATGGCGCCATTCACCTTAGTCGCTTCTACTTCCACTAGCACGCGACTGTCAATGGGGTCAAAATTTGTGAAGTTGAAGGAAATGCCGTCGGATGATGATGAAGCTTTGGGCAGGATGATTAGGGAGAAGAAGATGAACACCACAGACAAAAGCTTTCCCATGTTGCAAGAGTTGATCTCTTACAGCCTCTCAGGGACACTATGCCTTTAGTTCCTTTATATTCAGCGGCTGATGGTTGCCAATTTAAGCAAGTCATAAGGGGTTACGTCAAATCAAAGTCTGTTCCTCTCTTTTTCTCCCCATGGTCTTCTTCCACCTTCAATCCGGGGGGGAGAGTTTGATCTAATCTCACCCTCCCCTCCATCTCCATCCATGGTTGATTTTATATGAAGTTTTTTTTTTTTGTTCTTTTTTGTTTTTTTTTCTTTTCTCCCAATCTAAATCTAGGAGTTTTCTTCTCCTAATCATTCTATATTTGAGAGTCTAAACTCTTCTAATCTTGTTCTTAATCTACAAGTTCTTTCCCAAAATTTAATACTTTAATAATATTTCAGGAATTCGATACTTGTGCTTTGTCCATATACAAGTCCTCTGTCTCTAGTTTCAAAAATAATTGCAGAAACTCTAGTGTCTCGCTAAACTACAAAGATTTGCTCTACTAAAAATTAGATCTGTGTTTATTTCGTATGGCAATGGTATAGCGGAAGTCAAACCTAGGCATGCACCACCAACTGGCAACGCCATAGTTATTGGAGAAGGAATTCTCGACATGTACTTATCACTAACGATAACATAAGATCCGGTGATTGGCTGTCAATTATTTTACTTGACATGTCCAATCCATTCTTATGGAATGAGTGTATGCTTAACCCTACCAATGCTATGTTGATCCTTCTTGTTTTCTGAATTTGGCTTTGCTTTGTAGTATTGTGGCCTTTAATCTACTTTGATTTGCTTTGCTATGAAAGTTTATGTACTTTTCATGTATTCTTTGAGTAATGAATGTAATTTTATTTCGATGAGCTAAGTCTGGACCTGTTTGAATGAAACAACAGCAAATCAAAACCAAAAAGAAAAAAATTCCAAGCTCAGTGAGATTAGTTTACGGTTTGGAAACCACATGGCACAAGACGGCTAGTTGGCCAAGCAATCATTTCGAAATTACTTGGTCGACAATGAGAAAAATATGAAAGACCAAGTCTAAACTGGAGGAAAAGTTCTAATATTGATGGAAGGGAGGACTTAGTAGAAGAAAGATAAACTGGTCTAACTTCTTATAGAATAATAGCGACATTGGACGTCAGATGACAGCATCGAACTGTGAGTAAATATTCCAAATGAGGAAAATTAAGGAGTCTCCGTTTCAATATAAATTGTCATCATCGCAATGAGATTTAAAATACACTTTGACATGACAAATGAAAGATCGAGGAGCATCCACTGTAATAACAGGAAGCTGGAGATATATTAGGAGTATACTACCTGGAGGATGAGAGATCAAGGAACAAGTCAATGAAAGAAATGAAGATGAGGTAAGTTTTTGCTGTTTCACGTAAAAGAAAAGGTTGTGTTACTTTCTTCATCTCTAAAAAGTTGAGGATGGTACTGCAAATCAAGTGACTGCCCATAAGTATAACTCTAAAATCACTCACTGTATGGCCAAAACTTATAAGCTCACAGATGTATGCCATAGCTTACCTGGTTCAACATTGATTATCAGATAAGTAATGCCGTCTGGAACAAGTTGCTTGTCATATTGATAGGGACCGAAGCCATTAATTAGGATACCATCAGGAAACCCAAGGTCTTTTCCCTTTGCTTGTCAACTCTTGACAGTCCACTTGGAAGGAACAAGATTTTCGTTCTCCTACTAGCAGCTGCACGCCCCGGAGGTTTCGGAGGGGAAACGGCAACTTAAAATAAGGATGCACACTTAATTTAGTTCTTGTTCTGTGAGTTGCTTCAGTCACCCTCTTCACTTCCTCTAGCAAATTATAGTCTGTCCATCATGAATTTCAATGGATTATGAGCATAAAAAACTCAAGAATAAATGAAAGATTCTTAAAAGTAAATATGAAAACAGAAGTCTTGACAACCTACAGACATGTGTCGATATCTGAGTGGTAGATGCGCACCACGTCAGCAGATGATGTGGCGCGCTCATACTACTGAATAATTTCTCGATTTAAAATAGGATATTCAAATTCACAGGAAGCCATAAAAGCGAACCTTCAAAGTCTAATTCATCGTCTGAGTCACTAACTGATCCATCTTTGTAATGAGAACTGAAATCATAATGATCCTTCGCTGCAGAATCTTCATCAAATGCATCTTCCACATTATCATACTCTTTCTTTTCGCTGTTAGCAGTTTCTAACGCATATATATCATCAATACCATCACGCGTGTCTTTTGGGATCTCCCTACTTTGTTCCTCATTATTATTATCTCTTGCAAAGTCTTCCCCGCTTTCCTTCTCTGTCTTTTCCCCTGTCCAACGAGAAGCAACAAGTTGACCCAACTCTTCCTTTGACAGTTCGTCAGCATTCTCAGATGCGTCATCTCCCTACAAGTAATAAAAAAATCATTCACGAGTTCTGGAAAAGCCAGCTAAAGTGAGATATCTGAGATCATTTCAAATTCAAACCCACAAGAACTTCAGAAACTCCATAAAAATAAAATGCTCTGCATTGGGCAAGAGGAAGAAAAGTAACATGCAGTCATGTAGACACCTGGAGTAAAGATATTCATTCTCAAACCTATGATATCTACATGATGGAAATTACACTGAGAAATCAGATTGTTCTTGCCAAATTTTGAGAAAAAAGCTGCATTTTCTATTAGAAGTCAAAAGTGTAATCAGAATATATTTTTTCATGTTGAGTTAAATCTAACAGAATTTTCCATGACATGTGAATTATGTTTCATACACTGCCAATGGCAGAAAAGGAGTATGCTTAACCAATTCATCTGCAAGGAATGATGTCAGAGAAAGCAGAGATACCCCAAGCATCGAATGGGATCATATTACATAAAAACATGAGACAAGAGGAGTCCATTAATGAAGGTGATGAGGACGACTATAATTTCTATGGCCAACATGATTTCTATCAGACATTCACTTCTGCCAAGCCATAACATTTTTGCTGCTATGATTGACTGAAATCAAAGTTTGGTATGAGAACATAAAATTTCATGCATATCGCTTCATTGCAAAGGCAGTACTTGTGGTAAGCAAAAAGCATCTATGACATAATACTTGCTTATGATTGCACCAGATTTAACCAGAGAAATCTAAGGGTTTGCAGTCACATTAAAGCAATAAAAGCAAAAGAGTTGAGAAAAAGTACTTCTGCATCTATATAACTATTAGCCACCTTGCTTTCAGCATCAATAATAGGTTCAGATGATACAATTGACTCTTCCTCATTTGCCGGTGTTAAAAACTCATCTTTTTCTTCCACAGCATGCTATACAGAACAACAAATGTCCAGATTGTTGGAATCATGTTGACTACAGAAAATCAATTGTGTACTGCATGATTAAACTTTTGATGACTTGCCGTAATTCCCTTATCTTGGACTCCAGTCGATAGATGATCATGTTCTGCTGCCAGCTTTCCCCTCAGCTTCTCTTTTTTTCCCTCTCTTGTTTTTCTTTTCTCATTCGTTCTTTCTCCCTGCTTTCTCCATTTGTTCTTTGCGCCCTATATTTAGAGATGAAAAGCAACAAACTTGGGTCGACACTGACCTTCCTATCTCCAAGCAATGGGCGTTAAGCTCCCAGGATCCTTCTCAATGGTGGCTCTGACTTCTTTCTTGGATCACTGTTTTGACTGGAAACACCCCAGAAGAAAAAAGAAAAAAAAAACAATTAAATAAACAGGCACAAAGTAACAAAAATCTAATCATTATTTTATCATTCAACTACCATGGTAAATAGACATTGCATGAAGTCCAGCTTACACTTATTAGATGGTGTCTGATTGTCTTCTCAGATATAGATTGTTTATCATCAATCAAGTCAGACCACTCAAATTTCTATTAAGGTGCCGCCTTTTTAAGCATAAAGATGGAGACATCTATAGGTTGATCTATAATGCATGGTCATAGGCTATGATTTTTAAGTTAACTTAATGTTCCCTTGAAGGGAAATATAATATGGAAAGAGTCATCCAGGCAGTGATCCATGGAGCTGTACATTAGCAAACAGAAACATCTCCTCAGCAGAGCCCAAGCTCTGAGGGATTTGGGATAAATAGAAAATTTGAAGCAGCAAAGCGAAAAAGACAGTCAAGCACTTTGGTCATGGAACAAGACACTCCACATTGACATCTTATAAAGGCAGATTAATCTAAAATGCTATGTACTTAAATGCCAATGAATAAAGAACTAGTAACTTGATTTTTAACACAGGAAAACATACCCAGGCTTAACATGACCACTAAGCGCAAGATAAGGTGTCTTCATTTGAGCTTGAGCTTCCCCTCATCCTCTATGCAGACAAAGAAGGCGTGTCTGAATTCTTCATCTGCTTCAACTTCAACTCTTCCTGGTATTGCTTCATGCGCTTCTCTTGCTTCATTTTGCCAGGGCCTTTTCCATGAAATTTATGGGAAAGCAATTGGAAAGCTTCGCTTCCTTTGGGGTTAACTGTTGCAAACATTCAAAACAAGAAGATTGGCATAAAAACATCAAAGTAATGAATTGGCGTTTCTTTCTCAGAGGCAAAAGAAATTATAATGGACAATTTAGTATTACAAGGCTTTATGATTAATATCTTTTCGTTGAAAACTTACTATTCGGCCAAATTCATCTGCCCTTTCAATGCGGATCTCTTTCTGTCCATCATCTGCAATGCCTATGAGCTTGCTTTTCTTCTTATCCATGTTTCTACCACCCCCCACTCAATAGTTTCTTCAAGTGTTCCCCGTTCCTTACGAGCTGATAGTTTCCATCTTAGACAAGCTTGTTATAGTAAGATACCTGGCCTCACTGAGTACAGCCAGAACCCGTTTATGACGAGCACATACTTCTGCTGCTGCCTTTTTCCCAGCTTCGACACCTAAGAATTTCAGTCGCACATCGGGGCCAAGAAAAAAAAAGCCAATTGGATGAATTGATTTAATTTCTTGACTCAGAGAGGCCACACATATTCTCAACAGCAATAAGCCCAAAACATATAGCAACCATCTAATTTAAATAAGCATTATGAGGTAAACTATTTACCAAGTTGATGATAGGCATTAATATTAACTAATGAGGCGAATATCTCAACTGCTCGCTCATACAACGCTGTAAGAGCCCCCACTGATCTAGGGCTCACTTCTTCAACGGTGACTTATAGACTCACGATCATCGGCATATAGAGCATAGCCCGTTCCCTACAAAAGTTCACCATATCTAAGAGAGATCAATTGCAGAAAACAACCGAGTGACTATAAGTAAATCATCCACTGTACTCATGTCTCCTTTCCAAGAGAAGTGTGAGATCTTAAACTTCAGAAACAATAGACATAACAACTTCAACTATTGCTAGAATCTTCTTAAAGGTAAATATTAGTAGCTCTTATTGTAAATTAACTTGAAGCATTCTAAACAGATAGTCACCACAGGTAACACTAGGTTCAAGCTCCCAATCATGACCAGGTGGTCTCTCACAAAGCACTTCAATGAATGTTACGAAGAAGTTGTGCACACCCTCTCTAAGATGTTGTTTGTAGCTATATCGAAATTAGACAATAACATGCATCAGGAATAATCATGTCACCAACATGTAAAAGTAATAGTGGCATTACTTTATCAAAAATAACTTACGCATGCTGATCGGTGCTTCCTTTATTCCCATAAACAGTAAGCCCTTGATTGACCTGTGAAATTAACAATTTGAGATTTAACATTTTGGAAACTACAGACGGAACTCCCTATTTTCACCAAAAAATTAAACACATACCCGATTGCCATCCAAATCAAATTGTTGCAGATACCAACTGAATAACAGAAGGCTGTCTTTGTAAGGAAGAATTACCATGTCCTGACAGCAGCAATTTAAAACGTGAAACAATTGTCAATGACTGCAAACTGAAAGGGAAAACTTTCAAAGACTGATAGTCACCTCACCTTGCGCTTTTCGTTAGAGGGTTGTAAGATTGAATTAGCCATCATAGAACCTGTAAAACAAACGATGAGGAATAGCAATAAAATGACATAAACAACCATTACTGCTGTAGACCATTATTGGAACAACAGCAGCAGCCAGCCATCACCGAAGGAACAGCAGTCGCAAGTGAAAGAAGGAGATGAGGATTGACAAATAACATGCTCAACCAAGACAGAAATAAAAGTATTGCTAGTGAATGTCTAGAGTGCTCACATCTCATCAAATGGCCACCAGGCCTTTATTCTAAGCCCAACTAATCCTTCAGCGAGCACTCCAGCATCCTGAAAATTATTAAGAAAATACATGAGTACATAAAATTTTTAAAAAAAGGGCACAAAGATTAAACCACGTAGTAATTACGAAAAAGTAAGAAAAAACGTGTCAACATTATCTAATTACTGTAACCACAAAATTCAGCGGAGCTTTTTTAAACTACTTCAGTTTTACTACTACTACTATACTACTACTACTACTACCTAATAATAATAATAATAATAATAGCAGCAGAAGCAATTCCAGTACTGTTTGACTATTGTATCAGAAATGTTCAATAGAAACTTTCTGATATACTTCAGTATTTTAATTGAAGGGGAAAAAAAAGGCTTTCTAATTAAGAAAAGATAATAAAAATATAGCACTGTACCAATTAACATAATCAGATTATACTGCAAAAATTACGATTATACCTTTAATACAGCATTGTTATAATTGCTCATCTTTCCCCCCACTACCAGGAGCTTTGATTTTTTCCCGGCAATATCAACAAGGACTGAGCTTCCTCATCCCGAGCAACAGTGCTCTCACCTGCACCTGGCTCAATATTTAACATTTGCTGCATTCTTCTCATTTTGAGGGAACTTTAGAGGCAGCTGAAAGATTGTGTCCATTCCCAAGGACCCTTATACGACAATTTTTGCCTCTCTGCATATAGCCAAGAGAGGTCATAGCCTTCATCAGGGTTCATCAACTTGTTACCTTTATGTTCCCTTTTCTTTGGAAGTGCCTATAAGTCAATTCCCAGCTTCAGTGAACCCTTAAAATCTGCAGAATGAGCCTTTTTTGTACTTGTTTTAGCAACAGGAACAATATCATTGGGGAAAAGAAGGACAGCAGCATCACTAGTGTTCGATCTAGGAGCACTATCCAGTTCAGGAACAACTTCTCCAGGGGAACAAACGACCCCATAAGCCACCTGTGGGAAAGCTTTTGAATGTGAGAATAGTGGTTCTGTTCAGCTATTTAATAGGTTCAATCTAGCCAAGGGGAAAAGAAAACAAAGACAAGGACTAACAGATAGAGAGAAAGTCTACTGGAATGGAAAACTAGAAGGAAAACTGTATTAAATGAGGGATTTGTTTGTTAACAGCCAAACCGTGGAGGGCGCATGAGATAAATGGTGGACATGTGCTAGAGAAAGAGACGTTATGGAATACTTCTCTATTGACCTTCTATTTTATTTTGTCTAAAGTCTTTTACCTTCATTTTTTTTTTGGGTGGGACCAAAGTCTTTTCTGGCTCATACAGCCACTTAATATGTCATAGCAGAACCTCAAAATCCAAATAGTGCAATTAATTTAACAACATATATAATCGTCATGAACCATGCCAAAGAACTGAAGCAAGATTCACCTCACTACTCACTGTTATCCCCATTAGTTTAGTAAGTGATACATGAACGACAGAAAGATGAGCAAAGCTAGACATGAAGTATGACAACTCCAACAAATCAAGCCCTGAAAATCAGCTTATGTATGGAAGCATTGTGTATCCACCACGTAAGAGAACAACAATGGGATGAAGTAGCCAGAGTAAAAAATTTGAAGATTTCAGCAGCTTATCATGGGCAATGGAAGAATCTTTATTAGAAATGACAATAAAAGGATGGCATTGAAGTCCATTTCATCTAGAAGATTATTCCATGGAAGATGGCAAATCAGAAGCAATACCATTGTCTTCAGCAAACAAAAGAAAGCATAGGGTCCTATAAAAATCAAAAGATGCACCGCTGGATGTGAAGAACCATTAGCATGATTATTCTCCATAGTTGGCTCATTTCACATACAGAAGCCACAACTGGAGAGTAATCATCCACAGTAGAGCCATTGGATTGTACTGCTCCCCAAAGAAGAGGTCCAAGCTTAGCTACACAGCTGGTAATGACCCTGTCTCCAAGCTTCCAACACAAAGGTGCAACTTTCTAAATCACATTATACACCTTATTAGAAACTAAAGCAAACAGAAACCACTCTGAAATGGCAAAAGGAACAACACAATTACCTTATTTTCTTTTAAAACACTAGCAAGGAGAGGACTGAGAAGCCTCAAGGAGATATCCTCACTTTCATCGAGGATGTCTGTGATGATTTGCTCCAAAGCCCACAAACTCCTATAATAAAAGCCAAGTATGTTAAATGAACAATGTACTTGAAACAGGCTCTTCACACTATTGCATTTGCAAATAGCCAAATTACTAGGAAAGAAACTCCATGAAGAATGTAAAAACCAAACCTGAGATTATTTCTATAAGCTTGATTCCAATACCTGCTTGGCCAATTCCCTAGTAGGTAAAAGCACCAAAACACTTGGTGGCTTACCACATCCTGTCTTCCTTGAGGTTTTTGCAGGCCCATTCGTCAGAGATTCCAAAATGGGCAAGACAAAAGCTAGAGTTTTGCCCAGGTACAATCTCACACAGTGAACAAGGTGATAATCAGTGCTCAAAAATTAAAACCCATCAACTACAGCAATGAGCAACCAGTTCGAAAACTCATGTTCCTAGCAGCCAATCATCTTTAAAAAACTTGAAATGCGACTGCGGCCAAACAGTCTTCACGCCACTTTTGGTTTTTTTTTTATGTCAAATAACACCAATGAACTAATGTACAGATGACTGCCACAAACTAGAAGACTTATATAGCTGTAGGTTTTTTGGTCGAATTACCAGCTGTAGGTTCGAATGCCTGAAAAGATCGGTTGGAATTTGACTTTTGCAATGACAATCAGGGGCAGAAATACAGAGATTTAGGACCAGAAATGCACAAAAGACAGTTCACGAACCAAGTGCACTTTGCTACACTCTACACCATGATTGCTCTGTCGTGCTGTTAATTAAAACAATATTCACCAAGCTCATACATCAACCATTCACTACTCATAGAGCAGATAAAACCTGCTTCTCTTTTCATATATGTCAGCTTCGTGACCCTTTTCCGCATCACACACTATCATTACTCCAACGTCCAGACCATTCACTTCTCTAAATTGTCAGTTAATTAGCAGATTTCAAACAAGCACGCGACCATCAACATGTCAATCCTACGAAATTCAAATAAAAAGATGTTCATACCTGACCAGTGCAGGCACGGCCGACAAAATCAGTCCCATCGTGGACGATATCAAACGTCATGCTCTGAATGGGAAACAGCGCCTCGATACCATTGTCCTTCAACTTCAACCTCAAGCTGTCCAAGATCCTGAAATTCAACACAGCGTTGGGTTTCTCCTCCCTGAGCCACCTTATTATCGCCGCCCCTCAACCTCGCCTTCTTCTTTTTCTTCTTCTTCCCCTTCAAGTTCTCGGGGTCAACCAACTCGGAGCTGGTCTCGCTCTTGTCTTCCTCGTCGTCCTTGCGCAACTCCAGCGCCTTCCTCTTCTTCTCCTTCTTCGCATCCCCTGATGCTCCGGGAGCTTCGGCTGCTTGGATTCGGAGCCTTTACTGCCGCTCTTCTTTTCCTTCTTGTGCTTCTTGTCCGACTCCGCCGAAGACGCGAAGCCGCCATCGGCCTCGAGCTGGACCTTCGCCTTCATCTTCTTCTCTTTGCTCTTGCTTTTGGAGTTCTCCGGAGTTGAGCTGAATCGGGCACAACTATCGAAGGCATCGATGAAGCTGTCCGGAACCACGAGAGGAGTTTAGGAGACGGGAGGGGAGGGACGGGGGTGGTTTTGTCCTTCTCTTCTCTTCTCCTCCTGTGCTCGATCTCCGCGTTGAAAATAGTCGAAGGCAGAGGCAGAGGCAGAGGGGGCTCGGGAACCAGCTGCAATCAGCGGGGCTCTCAGGGGGCAATGTGTCAGCGGCAGATGACCGGCGATGCTTTGGGAGGCGGGGAGCAGAAGAAGCACGAGGCCCTCACGTCCGACCGTCGACCTCGAGGACATAGAGTCCAAAGACCTCGGGCTACTCCCGGAGTCGGAGCTGATGACGCGTTCGTCGGAGGTCCAAAAGTTGCCGAGTAACCAACGCGAGCACAAACCTCGTGCTCGATCTCCACGTTTGGAACAGCCGGAGGCGGAGGAGGTGAGGACCCAACTGCGACTGGCGAGGCTCTTGAAGGAGAGACGACCGGCGAGGCTTTTGGGGAGGCAGAGGCGGAGCCGGAACCGGATGCGCGGAGAAGGAAACAGACGGTCCTTTCTGTTTGTTATCCTGCGAGGGAGAGAGAAAAGCCAATAAATTCAATTGAGGAGTGAGAAATTTTTGGGCGGGAGCGTTAAAGCATTTATTGACCTGACATTGTTTCTGCCAACAAGCCGAGCCGAGCCGATCCGAGCTGAGCGGATCCTTTCATTTTCCAGCGGGTCCCACACGACAGGTGTCGAAAGCTGAGTGGAACGTGCGCGCCACATCAGCGGATGACGTGGCGCGCACATACCACTGAATATTTTCTCCTTCTGGATGGTTATTTATATTTCTGCCCCTATCTACTGGATAATTATGATTCTCTCATGATTGATTATTTACCATTTTTCCCTGGATGTTAAATTTATGGTCTTGTCATTAGGTGTAATTTGGAGAATGTGTTTTATGATATTAATAGTTCAAATAAGAATGGTTTGTTAGTCACCAAAGTGGCCAAACTTTAATGTGCTTTTAATTTTTGATATTGTATATTATTTTATTCAATTACCCTTGATTAATTGATGCTATGATTGAAATCGATATGTTAATATCCTTATTGATGTCGTGGGTATATTGAAGTTCATTTACTATAAGAACTTGGGGATTAACCCAAAGGTTAATTAATTTCTTATAATTCATGGACATAATAGTTGGTAAATAATATTTCTTGTTAAATTTGTTTGTGTATGCAAAGATAACAAACAAAATTTTAATAAGATATATTTATTATTGCCAAATTAAAGTTATTAGCATCATTATTATTTAATGTTTGTTTGTATATCGTAGGATCACCCAAAGGAAAACTATGATGTACATGTATTGTTTAGTTTGAATTTGATTATCTGATATTTTTAAAGCATTAAAATATGAGTATTTTCTTGCATATTTGCTATATATGTACTTGTTTCACTTTATTCGCACGTTTAGTCTATTCTTTTGTTTAATGGAACAAATTTCTCTGATTAAAGTGAATAAGGTCAGTTTCACTTAGGCGTCTTAGACCTTGATTTAGAACTCCAAATTGAAAAGCTAACTATTATTACTTATGAGAGTAATGATGGTGAAAAGTCTTTTCATAAAGCCCAAGAAAGATAGAACAAGCTAAGCTTAATATTCATGCAAATGACAATTACAAACAACTTAAAGACTATTCTTCCTAAAATTGACAGTGTTAAGGAATTTATGAAATTTGTAAAAAATTATTCTTAGATTGTTGATAAGTTACTTATTGGTATATTAATGAGCACTTTGACCACCATAAAGTATGATGATTCACGTACCATACATGAGCATGTTCTTGAGATAACAAGCTTAGCAACAAAGTTAAGGACTTTGAGAATGAATGTAAATGAGTACTTTTTAGTACAGTTCATACTAAATTCCTTGCCTCTTGAACAATATGGATTATTTCAAAGGAATTAAAGTACTATAAAAGGATAAGTGGAATGTAAATGAATTGGCAAGTATACTTGTTCAAGAGAAAACAAACATAAAAAATCAAAAGCCTCATTCCATTCATCTCCTGAGTCATCATCTCCTAAGTTATCAAGAAACTGAAAAGAATTCCAAAATGGAAAGTGGGAAGAGCAAGAAGAAAGAATTACACATCCTGAATGAATCTTCTAAGACTTTTTAAATCCACAATAAGGAACACGATTTTATTAATTGTCACTTTCATTATAAAATTGGACACTTGAAGAAAGATTTGAAGCATAAAGTTTGGTTTGAAAAGAAAGATGAGCCTTGTGTTTTAGTATATTTTGAATCAAATTTTACTCGTAATAACTAAAACAACAAATCATCCTAACCGGTTGAATTGACCTCGACAAAATTCATAAAGAATTGCAATTAAGGCGTTCAAGCTTTAGGACACTTCCATATCTCATATTTACCGAACATCTTATTAATGTTGAAGCACTAAAGTTGCACATAATGCTATAATTAAGCTATACCACATATTATTTAGGTAATATTAAGTTATTTATGGAATCACGGACATGTTGGTCTAAAAATGATAATGGGTTAAATTATCTTTCAGAGTGATCTGCATCTTAATCACTCACTTGTTTAGGTCAGTGTCCCAAAATCAAAGGGTTGGTTTAGTTTATAAGATTGATTTATGTTACGTTAAACTCAAAAAGTGCATGGCCAATTTTTAGCTTAAATCTTTTGAAGACAAATTTATTCAACGCCTAATGGAAATCCTAAAGTTACATAAATTTGTCAGATAACTAACAAGGATTTATTATATAATAAAGAAATCAATAAGGAGGAGATAATCGTCAGGTTGCTAAACCAAATACTACTCGCATTAGAGTTGTATTCCTAGTTAGAATTGCCTAATCTGAAAATTACATACAAGAGATATGTGATAGTTTTCGCCCATTTGGTCACCGGAGGATTTTTTGACCTTTAACAATCAATTGTATAGCACATTTGTAAATTATACCTCGGAGAAGAAATTTCAAGTATTTTGAATCAAATTTTATTTAAGTTCTTCATAATACTTTGTGAATTGATTTTAATGCCATCACTCATGTGTCACAGGCCGATTGATCTAGCACTCCATAACCCGTGCGGCCTTATGATTTCTCCCAAGCAGCCTTACTCACACTTGACTCATAAGGATATTTCACTTGTGAATGAGTTGATATAATGAGAGGGATAGGACCAATATATATACAAATATAGGATAAATCGTATCCCATGGATCTCTCCTCGATCATATAGTAGAGATCATATCTCCCCAGCTACTAATTACCCACATTTATTACGTGTTCGTGCATTTATCATATTACCTGCCCCTAGGAGTATTCTAGAATACTCGAGAAAACCTTAGGACTTAAGGATACCAATTGAGGGTCGCTTGTTTCAAGGATTGGTCATGGTCGTCATACCAAAACCTCTTGGATCGTCCCTTTCTTCAAGCCATAACACATGTGTGAAATACAATGTAAGGATTTCTTACGATCCAAATCATAAAGCCAAGTGAAAGTTATGTGATTACAGAGAGAAAAAAAAAAAAAAAACTCTAGTTGAAAGCATTGGCAGTTATCATTCGATTTTAGATACTATACATTATTTAGATTTGTTCCGAATTCTTTATGTACCTATATTTTTCCGCAATTTAGCTTCTTTGCCAAAACTTGAAATAACGGAATTTTCTTATAAGTTTGGTTTAAAATCTTTCAGTTTATTTAAGAATGATTATCTTATTGGAAGTAAAACTTTATGTGATGGTTTCTACAAGTTTAAACTCAATAATGCTTTTGTTAAAACCTTAATGATCTTACATCATCATGTAGGCACTAAATGAGATTTAGTGGATGCGAATTCTACTTACTTGTGGCATAAACGTTTAAGTCATATACCAAGGAAAGAATGCAAAAATTAGTGAAGAATGAAATTATTTCGAACTTGGATTTTACTGATTTTGGAGTGGTTATTGATTGTATTTTATGTAAAGAAACAAAACACATTAAGAGCGGTACCACAAGAAATATAGAGTTTCTTGAAATTATACACATTGATATATATGATCCTTTTGATATTTTATCTTTTGGTGGAAAAAGTTATTTAATCACGTTTATTAATGATTTTTCACATTATGGTTACATTTATTTATTGCATCTCGATCTGCGAATGCACTTGAGATGTATATTAAAGAAATTATGAGGCAAATAGATAAAAATGTGAAAATTATAAAGTCGAATAGAGGTAGTGAATATTATAGAAAGTCTGATGAATAGAGATGATGTCTAAGTTCATTTGCTAAATTCCTTGAAAGAGATGGCATTTGTGCTCAATATGTGATGTTGGATACACTGCAATAAAATAGTGTAGTGAAAAGGTGTAATCGTACTTTAATAGAAATAGTTATGAGTATAATAAGTTATTCATCTTTACCATTATCTTTGCGGATGTATACATTAAAGATTTCTATGTATTTATTAAAAATGATTCCTAGAAGGTAGTTTTAAAGATTCCCTTTGAACTGTGGATAGGAAGGAAATCTAGTTCACGATACCTGTATGTTTGGGGTTGTACAATAGAAATAAGAATTTACAATCCACATAAAAAAAAGAATGGATTTAAGAACGACTAGTGGTTATTACATTGGTTATGTAGAGAAATCCAAAATGTATAGATTTTATTGTTCTAATTATAATATGAGAATTGTTGAATTTGAAAATATTACGTTCATTGAAAATGGCGACATCATGTGAGTGAAAGAATGCGTGATGCTTATATTCAAGAAGTAAAGGTGAAAGTTCCTATATCCAAAATTTATAAAGTTCTTGTTTCTAATATTATTGTTCAACCCAATAATAATCAAGAATAACAAATAAATGATCAAACATTCTATAATGAATATGTCAGCATTGAACCAACAATAGTTGAGTCACAAGAAAGAGTATTGAGAAGATTTCAATGAGAAACGAGGTTGACTATTTTTGATAATTGTGTGATTTATTTACAAGAGTTAGAAATTGACTTAGGAATTAAAAATGATCCAATTTCATTTTCATAAGTCATGAAATGTGAAGATTCTAATTAGTGGTTTAATGTCATGAAAAAAGAGTTTGAATCTATGCATCAAAATTACGTCTAGGACCTTATTGAATTACCTAAAGGATGTAAAAAGGTTGGGTGTAAATAGATTTTTATGACTAAGCGTGATTCAAGAAATATGTTATTGGAGGCAAAAGTTCCTCGTCTCTCCTCAACGATTCCACCATACCCTTGAAAGTCAATGAACCTTTTGTAGCCTTCCGAGTGACTAACCCGTCAAGTTAGTAGGGTTATTGGCTCCCTTGGGCAGGCTGAGGAGCTCCGTTGTGTGATTGCTGTCATTCGTTAGTAAGTCGTGTTCCACCACTACAATTACTTGGGGCATTAGGCTCCTTTTTGGTATCATATTCATCTGTAAGACGTGCAGCGGTGATAGAACTCCCAAACAGAAAGTAAAGTTGCAAATTAACTGAGGAAAAACTTCTAAACTAGATGCTCAAACACAATGGGGGAAGGCCTAGATCTGAGGTGATATTTTCTCCTTAATGTTTCTAATTACAGTTTATCGTTTACCTATTTTGTCATTGGAACACTTTTTGGTTCACTTGCTAGTAGACAAAATTCAGAAGTGCTGTCCATTTGCAAATTTGGTTAGATGCAACAAGGAAGCTAGTTCCTCACCCAGGTATTACTTTCAAGGATGGTTCTCATGTGTGGAAGATTTGAGTGTGAAAGTCGTCTGTTTTTTTCCCTTTGGAGAAGGATAAGTTATAGACTCATCTCATTTATATGTGAGGAAAACTACTGACCTTGCATCAGAAATATGGCCTACAGACGTATTATTGGACCAAGCATGAGTATGGGTTCATGGCAATCATTTTTAATGGTGGTGTCGTTCTGGTCCTTACTGATTATGCTGGGAGAATAATGGCGGCTTTGTTTTTAGTGTTGTTTGGGCACTGGCTTTTTGGCTGTCATTCTTTTGGCTCTTTTTTAGTTTAACTAAAAAAGAAAAATAAAATTGACCGGTTCCTAAGTAAACCGTAGAACCCATGACTAGGTAAGTTCCTAGTTCTAAGTATACAAGATAGGTTTTAGGTTTCAAAAAATGAAGAACCGATTTTGACCAGTAGATTACGGTTCTAGGTAAAACCTAGATGAAACTTGAACCTGCTCACTCCTAATATATATTATGTCTTGTGGCTTCTCCGGTTAGATACCATGCTTGGAGCTCACTGAGTTTTGTTTGGGGCAGCTCAGACTTGTGGATGGTGATGAGGCCTAATTAGTTTTCTCTATGTTTATAAGATGTACAATGTTCGCTTTTCCCATGATGATGGTATGGGACATTTTATATATATTAGATACGGTGAAATTTGAGTATAATTTTTCAAACTTTATTACTTAATCTTCAAGTATGTAAACAACTTGAAATAATAATAAAAAAAAATGCGATGAATCTCCAATTTAAAAGCAGGAAAGACAAAAGAAATCGTGTTATCTGAGGAGGCAATCAAAAAAAGAAGAAGCTCTAATTGGCCTAAAAAAGTTATCCTGAGGTCATGCAAAATTTACGAAAGTGACAATTTTTCATCGACTTTATCCCAATTTTTCAAAGATCTGACCCAAGCCATTAAAATTTTATCGCAAGAAACCAAGTTGCCGCCGTTTCCAAGGCTGCGATGGCTTTCAACCGGTGAGTGGAAGACATACATTAGACAAATATGGACGGTATAAGTACTTTTGATAACTACATAAAATTTATTTTCCTAAAATAAAAAAAAAAAAGAACACGAATGCATTTAATGTGACCCATAAAAATTTTTGTGACATGGAATTTCTTCTAATTTTTTGATAATGTTTTTACATTTTTTTCCCTTTCTTCTTCTTCCTTCTCTAGCCGATTGTTGCGGCAGCAAGCAATGGCAACCAGCAGGGGCATACGACGACAACCGGCAACAACGGACGACAAGGACCGGCAAACGACTACAAGTGGCAAAGCACGGCAGGACCAGCGACAAGCGGCAGCGACGAGTGACAATGCTTCAGCGGTCAGTTAGAAGAGAAAGAAGAAGAAAAAAAAAAAAAAAAAAAAAAAACTTATTTCTAGAATTTATTCCCAAAAACAATAAGCTTTTTTTTTTTTTTTTTTCTAATTCTTGTTCCTATTCTAAATCTATTCCCTAACAACTTTTCTATTACAAGGAATAGAAAAACTAACTAATGTTATCATTCGGACGACAATAATAGACGTTATTTGCATGGCAACAACAATTGTTCTCAAGGAATAGAAAAATTAATTGAAGTGTAGAGTCTGCATGGCAACATTTCTATTTTTCTATTTTTCTATTTTTTTGTTCCTTGAATAGACTTATCACACTTTTGAGAAGTCTCACCACCTTTATAAGCCTCCGCGAATAATGATAGACACGATAGTAGAAATAATATGGGAAAATTTCCGAAAATGTCCTAAACTTTTAACACGCGTGCCAATTTCAATTGAATCCTAAATTTTTTTAGATTTACCAATCTCAAACCTTTCAGTGCTAATTTAATTTTAAACATTTTGACGATTTCCTAATTTAATCATTCCAACTAATTTTGGTCAAAATCATTGACGTTGATGATAGTTGTGTCACTTTAGACGATCGACGCTAACAAAGATAATATTTTGCATTTAAAAATCTAATTTTTTATTTTATTTAATTTTCTTTTCCTTCTTTTCTTTCCTTTTCTTTTTTTTTCTCCATTTTGCTCCGACAATCACCAAGCCTCAATGATAACCAATGACTGGTCACAAGTGAGGGCTAGTGGGGTCAACTTCGTCAGCTTTCACTAGGGATAACCTCATCAGCCACTATTGAGGCGAGACCTCATCGGATATGGCAAGAGTTGAGCCTCGCCTTCCCTAGTGGCTAGGTGAGGCTCAACCTCGCCGGATGTTGCAAGAGCAACCGTTGCCCAAGGCTAGCAACCTCTGTCGGCCTTGGTCAAGGCTCAATGATGGCTAATGGAGGGAATATGAGAAAAAGGAAAAAAGAAAAAAAGGAAAAAAAAAAACTGAAAATTAAAAAGACTTGCAAAAATTATCAACATCAGTCTTGGCTGTGTCAGACTACAACGTTAGCAATTTCTGACCAAAGTTAGTTAGAATAACTAGATTGGCAAATTGTCAAAAGTTGAGGACTCAATTAATACAATTGAAAGGTCTATGATTAAATTGGTATAAGTGCAATAAGTCTAAATATTTTGTTGGTCATTTCCCTAAAATTCTAGGTATCAAACCAGCCTCGAGTTTGACAATACTAATAGAAGACCGGAGCCGTAAGCTAATTTAGTTGAGTAATTATGTTTGTCTGGGTATGATGTACTTTGGCAAACGTCCTCGTGCATATGATTACTTTGTTAACCTATTCTCTGCAACCTATATCAATCGGGAAAAAATTGTTTTTATGCACTAAATAAGTGTCAAGCTTGCTAATTTTGAAGGTATTCCCCGCTGGCCGAAAGCCATGGAGCATAGATTCAACTTCATTAAAATAACACGTCAACTTAGAGTTAAGAGTAATGTTAATCTCAATCACCACGTTAAGATGACTACTCCCTTTCATTTTATAGTCGCCACCGAATATATCTCCAACAAAAGTGTTTTCCCTTCTTTTTGCCAAGTTGCGACGATGTTTGTATAGTTGCAACAGCTTTCTCGCCAAGAACTCGATGGACAGATTAATGAACAAATCCCCAGCAGTCATGCAAACGTTAACAACAAAACCCAGCAGTTTTTCAAACAAACGATCACACTAAATGCTTAGAGCTATCTCAGAAACATTAGCTCAATCCTAACTGATCAAACGGAGACAACAATATCACCTCAACAACCCTGCTATTCTAACATCTATGAGATGGTAGTGTTATAAAGAAACAGATTAAGAGTGCCTGATAATGAATCGAAGTCAAACTCAGCGTCGGCAATGAGCTTTGCACATATACCTACAGTCATATAAGCAAGGTCCACCACAGTGGAGAGGGCAATCCAATCTCATTCCTTTGCACCTTCCTTTAACCATGCACTGAGCAAACTCGCCCATCACGTACTCTTCCTTGTCATGCATCCATTTCCGGTGACTTCTGTGTCTGCTCGATTTCGGCTGCCTGCTGCAACCCCACTTCCACCAACTGCCACCACCACCTCCTCCTCCCCAACCCCATCCAGTGCCTCCACCACCACCACCTCCGCCGCCCCCGCCACCACCGGTCCCATATCCCCACGAGAAACCTCCTCCACCACCGCCACCACCTCCTCCTCCACCCCCACCAGTGCCACCTCGGTAATATACTGAGTCCCCATTTTTTACCACTCCTTCATTGTATGTCTTGTTATGATCTACTTGCCCACGGCCCAAAGAGAGTTGAGTGATTGCTGAAGAAGTGGCGTTTTGTGCTGCTTCATCAGATGCCGTGATGTGAATGATAGGAATGGCAAGAAAAAATAGCAGAGAGCAGGACATTTTGGCTAGGGTCAACATCCTTTTTGGTGAGTCCAATTGTGCAGATCCACTGACATGCATATTCCTAGTTGACATATATAAGGACTACAGGGAAAATGGTGACAGCTAGATTACCCCCAACCGTATCCCAGATCTCTAAGAAAGCACGAGTGCGAGAGAGAGAGAGAGAGAGAGAGAGAGGGAGGTAACTTATGGTGCACTTTTGTCCCCACCTGCCATTACAGTGACCAGCGCACGCTTCAAGGTACATAGATGCTATGCATATTTTACAGTTACACCAATTTAAGGAGTATGGTTGGTGCCAATAGCCACCACCATATTGGGGTTACATAAAATATCCTTTTAATCACAGTTATGTGCCCATGCCATCATACTACCAACCTATCTTTAGTAAACAAACTAGACAACAACCAATATGTTATGTTAACTACAAAGTATATAATTCCCAGCGTGTAGCTCGACGTATTGAATGAGAAGCTAGTGACAGGACACGTGACTCTGAAGACATGTATTATGGTTATCAGAAAGAAAGCTAGACCAGGGGCCACTGTTAATCATTTTCCAACAATATGAGTACAGTAAACTTGAAGAAGAAGCCAGCCAATCAAATGACAAGAAGATCAAACATTAGATCGAGCCTATGGGGAGATATATGCACCTTTTACTCCTACATCGTCCCCCCTCTAAGACGCATTAAAATGCAATTATTAATAGAAAAAGCTATTTTTAGAGCGATTAAGATCCCCAAGGAAAGATCCGATTGTAGAAGTGCTTGCCTTTTCCAGCAACAGAAATTATAGCGGAGAAACCAATAACTTGGACGATTCTTTATTAGATTTGCATTACCGCCAACTTGATAAACATGACCACTTTTAATATAAAGAAAAGTATAATCACCATCTTTAAACTTTTGACTCCTTGATGAAGAAGCTGAAAAGTCTTTATCTCCCCTCTCTCCTGTGTCCATCATATTCTTCAACTTTCAGTCATGGGAGAGGGTTTGAATTTGTTTCACCCTCTCCTCCATCTGTTGTTGATTTTATTTGAGTTTTCTTATTATTTTTTTTTTTTTTCTTCTTACCTAATCTAAATATGTGAGTTCTCTTTTCTCTGTCTAATTCTATAATTGAGAGTTTGAACTTTCCTAATCTAATTCTAGACCTAGGAGTTCTTCTCTCCCAAATTAGATAGGCGAGTCTAATAATGTTTTAGGGGATTCAATGTTCCCATGCTCTGTCTGTGTACACAGTATTCCACCTCCAATTTAGATTAGGCGAGTCTAATAATGTTTTAGGTGTAGTATTCTAGGTACATTTTTGTTTTGCACCATACCTAAAGTAAAATTTTTAACTTCGCATAAAGAATTCAATGCCTCACGCGGTAATCTATGTGAAAATTGTGGAGTACGGTTTTTTGTCTAGTCAGCAAGATTAATACAAATATAAAAAGAAGAAAAAAAAATACGGATCAGGCAACATTACGTGAGAACCTCGTCAACAAAAAGCGTTGAAGTAAAGAAACTTATGTAAAGAAAGGAGCAAAATTTTACAAGTCTGGGATCATCATCTTCTACAGCTAAATAAATAGCAAATTCAACAAATTCAAAGTTCAATAGAGTACCAGCTACCTGCTACAGGGAGTCCAACTCCAACCAATATTGCCACAAAACGGCCACATCAACCGTAAATATCCGACGGTTGAGGGTAGCCCGGCAGGGGCGACCTGAGAACACATCCGGCACGATGCCAAGTTGCAGCACATCAGAAGTCGATGAACATGCTCGATGTGATCTCATGTCGCTCCTGTGGGGCTCCTCAGCCAAATTATGCACTCAAAATTCCATGGCACTGCGGTTTTTCATCTGTGTATCCTTTGGACTTTAAATAGGATGGAGATGGAGCTGACGATCTAGTACTACACCAAAATGTACGTGAAATTTGAGTACCTGAGATTTCCACGCTCGTAGTGAGCGAGCGTGGACTGTGAGTACAAGTTTGTACTTTGAACAGTATTGTACTGGAAAATCAACTAGCTCTCTTATGGGAAAGATTGTACTATTGCAGTACTCTGTCGAAAATTTCTTTCTTTCTTTGAATCCCGTGTGGATTTTTCCATTTTATAAGATGTGGGTAGTGCCTCCATGAAAATCAGGAGAAACATTGTCCAAAAAAATCCTAAATTTTTTATGTCTTTATTGATTTTATCATTATCTTAACAATTTTCACATATTGTCAATTAAGTTCATTTAGTTAATTATGTCCAAAAATTGCTGACATAAATATTAATAATATCGCGTAAGACAACTCACACTCATGAGAACATTTTTAACATTTTTTTTTTCTTTCTTCTTTTTTTGTCAAAGGCCGGCCATCAACCACAAGCGAAGGCCAGGCTAGGTGGCCTTGCTTGGACGAAGGTTGCTCTTGCCTGCCATAAGGGAGCCACGACTAAGCCTTGTTACGCCTGGCTCTTATCCAGCTGGGCCTTGCCTATGATGAGTGAGGCCAATGGTCGGTCACTAGCAAAAGGAAGAAGAAAGGAAGAGAAAAAAAGAAAAATTCTCACCGCCCAAAGAGGTCTTCTCCAAAAAAAAAAACCGCTAGGAGTCGCATAAGCCCCCACGATCCAAGATAGTCTTAATCAGCTGTATATTTAAACCCTTCTATCCTACGAGACTTGGCAATGTCCATTTTCGCAGAGAAACAAACTGAAGTCAATTTTCAAGAGATGACCACAGGCATCTTACATTTCCAACGGAAAACAGAGGCCGTACTATCAACAAGGTCAATAGATGTAGTGACTATTTTTATCGAGCAGGGAAGATTTGTGATCCTTGCGTAAGATAACACATGCATTAACACAATAGAAAAATGAGTAAACATGTCGATTCATAGAGAAGAACGTCAAAGAAGAATCTCACAATACTGCAGTCTGCTGCAATATTTCCTGGGTATAGCAATCCTCCATTCCTCCACCTTAGATAGTCTTATTACATTTCATGTAAGCAAATTAGCAACATTGATGTGCAGCTGATATCCAACGTGTTCTCCCAGTTATGCAATTCAAATGTCCTGTTCTGTTCACATACAGCCACTCTTCACTAATCCAACAATTAGCTTTAACTGAACTCTAAAACCACCGTCATGCTCACCAGTTCAAACATTGTCCCAAACGGATACATGCTGCGTATGGCATGACATCTGCCATATCACAGAGTACATTATGGAAACATGATGGCAAGAGTGCTCTTCTCCAAGAGTACACAATTCAGATAAGCAATGCAAACAGGAAATAATGATGAATAACCCTAAAGGTTAGGATGCTGATCAACCGACAATGCTCGTTCAAAAATATGCCTGTAGCCGGCCACCACAATGGCCACCCTCGCCAGATCTACGTGAGGTTGTGCTGCCCTCGCCAGATTTGCATGAGGGTGTCATGGCTCTCACTGGCCCAGCCAAAAGCAAAAAAGAAAAGAAAAAAAGAAAAAAAAATCAGAATTAAAAAAAAAAAAAAAGAATTTGCAAAAAGAATCTACATCAATGCTGCCCATACCATATAGGAAAATCGATGTCTACATCAATAATTTCCTACCAAAATTTACTGAAGGGACTATTGAAAAATCAACAAAAAACTTATAATTAAATTGACCAAATTAGAAAGTTTAGAACTAAAATGGCCAACATACAATATGTTTAAGAATTTTTAGACAATTTTCCTCTCTAAAACAAATGCTGGAAAATTGATGGGGACAATCCTAACTTTTGGGGCAACTCAGCCGGTCCTAGGCCGAGGCCCTGTTCTGCTTACTACAATTAGCGTAGCAGCTTCTTTTCTTTTTTTGGGGGGCTGACTTCGGAGAGTACCACTGATATTACCGGAGGTTGGTTGGCGCATCCGGTAAAGTATTTCGCTAACTGGCACATAGCAATAGCATGCAAGATCAAATAAGCATTGATTATTGAAATCAAATAGAAGTCGGTAATTGTTTGGTAATACGTACTTTTAAATGTAAATTGCATAAATAACTATTTGTAGATTATTGAAACAGTTGGCAATTTGGAAACAGCTAAATTTATGTTGATAACTAACTTAAATCAATGACAATGAGGTGCCACAAAAATATAGTGAGAACTTTTTTTCATGTGCCAACACAAGCATGAGATTTGCTCCAAGAAAAGACAGTTCATCAGAATTTCAAACCATAATGGCAGTGAATGGAAAGAGCACTAGGTCCCCCTTCTTAAAAAGCAGTGCAGCTTCGAAGGTAACATAATTTTATCAAGAGCAGTCAATTGTACAATATCCAAATTCCTACCGAAACTGATGCCTCCAAATTATCATGGTCAATATCAGCCTGTTTGGCATGGGTATATTTTGCTACTATTGCTGCACAGTGGATAATAATAAATAGAAAGAAAAGCATTGCCCTTAGGAAATTGAAGCTGAAAATTGGGAAAACTTCAATGGAGGAGTCAACAGTAAGAAAATTAACACGAGCGGCCTCTCGGCCGAAGTAAGTAATGATTACATGGACTCTGGTCGCCATAATCGACTTACACGGATCAGCGGAGCAACTAATATCAAAAACAAAATTGTTGCGGCCACTGCAGTGGAAACTTACAATGAGTTCTGTACAATTATGTCAACAAGCAACATTGCCATTAGAAGACCACCATATTTCCTGCATGGAGGGTGGAAGAGCCAAAATTCCGATGCTTGCCATCAGCCACATTACTCAAGCGAAATCCACGATTTGGAAGCTGGTTTATAAGGAGAGTTTCCAGCTGGCAAGCCACGCTCTTCCCTGGAACTACGAAATAAATGAAAGACGCATTCTGCATTCCTTCCTTTGACCGATGTGCACGTATCCTGCCCTCAAGATCATCCGTCTAGTGCAAAAAGCAAACATGTTATTGAGCTAAGATTGGCAATATTGTCGTATAGAGAAAACTCCCAAGTACCAATGAGAAACTATAATCACTAACAGTTGTGGTCCGCAAGACAAAATGATATAGCATGCCCATCCCCATTACGTTTTTGCAGAAAAACCAATACATTGGGAAGTAATCATAATCTACCATGCAAAAAAGGTTGTATGTCCTAATTTATATCAAATGGAATGAAAATATGATTATTCATCATAAAGAAAAAGTTTTAGATAAAAAGGTCACTAAAATCCTCGGTGCACTCACTATGTTGTGAATTCAAAAAACAATAAAAAAACAGTTACATACAACACAGTAATAAGCATAATCAAATTCAGAATCTTTCCACGCAAAAAGAGATCCGAACTAGAGGTGGAAATGGGGAAATGGAGAAGGCAGAAGAAAGGTAATCGCCAGCTAAAAACATGGAATGTGCAAAGATAATTGTAAGAGGTTTGGTAACTTTACCATATATGGACAAATTTGGGACATTCCTAAAAGTGAGATCAATCTACCTTTTTTCAGTTATATATTAGATTAGTGCTGGAAGCAAATTACCTCTCCGACATATATCCCGTTGTCAGGTCTAAACATGACATAGACAACAGAAGCACCTATTGCAGATGGAGGTGGTTGTTCCCTAGCAGCCACGGACACACAGTGTAGTTCAGGAACTTCCAGTGGGTTCTTCAGCTTTTGGAGCTCCATCAACTTCTTTTGAACTATTGTTGTAACAGCTTTCTTGACATCTTGCTGCAGGGCTTCCGTTTGCTTTGTTGATTCAATCTCATGATGGAGGGTGTCTGCTCCAATGCGACTTAACTGAGGATGGGCCTTATCAGAACCTTTTACAACTTGTGCAGACAAACTATTTCCTTTCAAGCCATCCATCCCACAAGATACTTCTTTCTTGTGTTGCACATAAAGTTCTTCCGCTCTTTGTATTATTGTTTCGGGAATTCCTTCTTTCTTAGCTGTCTCAAATGCGAGGCTTTCTTGACAAATTCCATCTACCAATTTCCAAGTTGGCTTTGTCTGCCCATCAACATACGTTGTACCCATGGCTTTGTGCACTGTGTTCTTCGTATTCAAAGGCAAACTAAATATTCCATGCAAATGAGTGGATATAATACCCAGACAACCAATCCTATCAAGAGTTTCGACAATACTGCCAGCAATACAAGTCCCTTTTGCTGTTTCAGTTCCTCGACAGATTTCATCCACAAGCACAAGGCTTCTTGAAGTTGCTCTGGTAATAATAGATCGAATCTCAGACATCTCCACCTAAGACAATTGAAATATGAATGGACTTATCAATAAGCTCACGTAAACATGCACATTGGTGCCCATACATAAAGATACAAGTGCACAAATGCTATTTGTCAGGATCATCAAACAAGCACATGGTAGTCCCCGCCCTAACAATAATCACTTTTTTTAGTTTTAATCATTTTGGTTTTGGCCAGACAAGAGGCACTTCTCCATTGTTCGTCTCAACTGACTGATTGCCAAATTCCTTTCCCCATTCAGGAGCACCTTCATCACCACTGGTAAAATGAATAATATGGGATTTATTTGTCCTTGGCAAGTTATGAAATTTTCCTCCTAGAAAGAAAAAAGTTCCGAAAAATTCCTGGCATCAAAATGAACGTGTGAATGCACTACATAACAATGATATCACGCCAAAGAAAAATACGGTAATTGGCACAGGCATGATACGGTATGTGTCAAATTGGCACTACACAACAATAATATCACGCTAAAGAATGATATGGTATGTGTCAATTTGGCACGGGCATGTGGTGAGCACAAAGAATTCTTTAACCATCACTAAAGAGAGAGAGAAGTGTTAGCCCAAGAAGTGAACACCTGAAACGAGCTTTTTCCATCAGCAGGACTATCATAAGATTTCATATGAAGCATAATAGAATCAACATGTGGAATAAGAGCCGACTCTGCTGGGACCATCAGTCCACAAATTCCAAGTAGAGCAGCTGCACAAATTGATCGCAGCAAACTTGATTTACCACCACCGTTAGGTCCTGTCAAGAGAAACAATGACTGCATATCAACTGTATTGTGTACTGCACTGCCTTGCGCTACATCAAACCAATAAGGAGACAGGCCAACTATTTTCAGCCTATTTGATCCATCTGAAACTTCCACATCCTGCATTCAACAAATTTAAATGTGATTCAATGCTTAGGAACCAGGGGCAACAAAAAAAATTATGCACGGGGCCTCCATTAGGACTTTCCTTGACAAAAACAAGCCAGTAGAAGAGCCAAATGATTACAGGTGACATCATGGAGTAAAAAAGCATACAACATCTCGTGTTTCTCATCTCCATCAAAAGAAGTTGAGAAAGAAAACAAAACCCATGTCTTTATATATAGACCAATCAAACAAGTGAGGTTATGGCATAGAAAGCATTCAGTTAGATTGGGTCACTTAAAGAGGAAAGTAAAAAAGCAAGACACATTCATAAGGGAAAATTTGACCCAATTAGGCAGTATTAAGTGTCAAAAAACTTCCCTTAGAACATAAACAAGTCATGCTCCAAGTTTAACCTCACAGCAAAGCGAGCCGACCCAACCCTCAATGTTCACTTTAACAACATGCTGGCTTAATATATGGACATATTTCACCTTGCATATGGAAATAGCACCAAATGGACCCAATTATAAATGATACTATACTCATTCTAACACAGAAGCATAACACAGATTGCAGACTTACTTCTGGTGTTACCTTAGACTTAGAGAAGCTGGCAAGGGTGGGGAAAACCCATTTCCTCCTCCTCCCTTCACTGAAATACAAGAATCATTACAAGCCAAATCAGTATGTAGATTCTTAAATGCCCAAGCATGAGCCTAGTTATAAATATTAGTTAGATGTATGTCATATTATGAGAGAAATTAAGGAAAAGAACCATTTAGTACCCTTTCAGTACCTAATCTTGTTCATTTTAAGAAAGATTTTTTTTTTTTTTTTTTTTTTTGTCAGGCAATGTGTATTGATTTTATACCTATCCACTAACATGTACATGGCACCCTAACGCAGGAAACATGTGTAGCTCAAAATAGTTAAGTAAGTTCATTGACAAGACAGTCTGCTTTTCCCAGTATTCTTCTCTACCGAGAAATGCAGGGATAAAAGAAAGAAATCGTCCAACTTTAACCCTTTATGCAGAAGTGCTATCAATCTGTCATCACGTTTTATTATTGGAGTTGCCACAGAGCACAAGCCTTGTAGACAAAAGTTACAGATTGTACATAGATGTCCATTCCAACCTCACGTGGGCAAACAATGCTTTTGCAATAACAAGCAACATGGAAGCAAAGACAAGAACATTTGTCTTTATCTGCAGCTCAGCAGAGAGTCCCCGCAATAATTCCAAAACCCTTGCTTTAGCCTTGTCACCAGCCTCATGGTATCTAAAGAAGAAACATTTTGAATATGTTTGCGGTTAAAAAGGCTTAAAAAAGAAAGAACACAAAAAAGAAAAATGTTCTCCTGGATAAAAAGGAACAGCTACCTAGCCAAGGCCTGCTCCACCTTCAATGTAGTAAACCATTCCTCTCCAACCTTTCTACCTCTTGAATCTGCGGCAGGCTTAAGCTGCTTAATTTGATCTTCCCCTGGAGTACCAGCCCAAACTGTTGGTGCAAACCGTTTTCCCTTAAACCAAACTGCTTCATGTTCTCGAGAATATGTAATTTCTCCCTTTGGACCCCCAAGTGGAGCCGTCACAGACTTTATTCGTAAAGTGATCGGGACGAAATCTTCTTCAATCTGCAATCATCTTAAGCATCTGAATATTAAAATTGGAAAGGCTAAAAGAAGTCTGCAAAAGTTCTGGAAGAAAGTCACAAGTCATGGAAAAAAAGGGAAAATTACATTAATCACGCTCGGAGGTTAAAGAGGTTCTAATGATCTCACTGCTAGTATCAAAATTAGGTTTGCCTACTTTAGAATTAGATCGACCCCTTTTAGTACAAAAGGATCCACTTATCAATGTTATCCACTCTACATGGTGAAATTAATGGCTATGACATCCAACTCTCTGTAGTAGGGCCACTACTGCTCCCTGCTTCACTCCCCAGTTTGGAATGCCTTCTCAAAGGTTTAAGGACTTGGGCTGGGATAGATAGGTTGACCAGCCACCACCACAAAACTGAGGTAAATATGGCTTTTCAGGTAACACTAACTGAAGGCTATATATCACAAAGGTGCCTGCAGTCAAAATGACAAAGGATCTGCTGGAGAGGTGAAAGAGATCTGCTCTCTCATTCTCTCATTCCTGTGTCCATCCCCATTCCCAGAAAAAGGAAAGGGGTGTACTCATGTCTAAGCAGTTGAGTTGATGGAAGACAAAATATCCTTCAGGGATTATTTAATATAAGCAAGACAAAATATCCTTCAGGGATTATTTAATATAAGTTTAATATCTCGGGTGTTCATTTGTTTCTACTGGTATCAATTTGCAAAACCAAAATCCAACAAATGGATGAAGACTGACTATGGCTGGAGTTTGCATAAGATGCACTCACTCCACTTTGAAGCTGCTAATAATGCACCATAGTCGAAAAGCTAAATGCTAGGAGAGGCACAGGTAAACTCACAATCAAATATTGCCTGCATAATAGTCTGGTCAAGGCTGTATAACAGGGAACATGTAACTGCAAAGTAAGAATTGGTTTCCAACTAAAGAAAACTAACTTCATAAAAAATAACTTTTATCTGACCAAATTCACATCATCAAGGCCTGAATTACCAAACAAATGTTGAGTAGCCGTGCACATAGAAGAAGCACTTACGTGTATGTAAGGCACATACAGCCTAAATACTTACAGCTTTGGACAAGGCCCCTGCTGCCCGTTCAACCTCTGCAAAAGCTTCTTCTACATGTATCATTTTAATGCGCCCTTTCCATGAAGACTCCATGTCCTCGAAAAATTCAGCGGGAACAAAGGAACAGGAACTAATCTTTTGATCACTTTCACCATCTAGAGAGATCGTGCCACCAATTTTACTTGATGCCCATTCACATTCAGAAACCTGGAAAACATCCATCCAATTAATGCATAAATAACCAACATGTGATCATTATAAATCCCAGCTATCCATGAACTGGAATGAGAGAAAGAAAGAAGTCTGAGATCAGCTGCATAAATCATTCAGTCATAAATGCACTTATAACCCTTGAGTGTTGCACGTTGTATATCTTAAGTCTAATTATTTTTTCTGCTGGAGTGAAATAAGCATACAAGGTTAACTTTCATACGTGAAGTGTCACCTTTGTTTGATTTAGAGATAAAAGTACAACAATATAAGCATCGACCAATGATATCAAACTTTCCATGGAAGGGGAAATTTCAACATATCATGAATTTCACAAGAAAGAATATTTCACAAATCTTGAATATGTTTGCAGCGCCACTTGATTAATTATTTGACTATGCAAGGAACAGAAAATGCGATAGCCACATAACCAGTGAAGCAAAGAGCAAATCACAACCTTCTTGAGTTAAAGGGTCTCGATTTGATAGTCATTAACACAGACTAAGGCCATAGAAAGGTCGAGTGAAAGCTTAAAATCAGTTCAGAAAAGGAAAACAATTAAAAATGATAGAAAAATAAGAAAAAGAGCAAAAGCAAACGACGCAAAACAGTTTAAAAAGGACAAATTACATCAATAGCCCAGAAGCTGAAGGGCACATAAGAGTAGCAGAGATAAAGCAACACCAGGAGATGGGCTATAAAGCACTAATGCCCGTCTCTTTTTCCACATTTACTGGCTAAACAGCTAGAGATATTAAGACACAATTTTTGCAGCGGACAAAAGGGATGCCATAAAGTTTTGCTTTAACCAAGCTGAAAACAGTTAATAATATACCATCAAGCAGGTGTGGATTGGAAAATACTTTGCTAGGCTTAAGCTTCAGTAGAGAAATAAGTACACCCTTTGACTGCTGAAATAAATCTTCTACAGATTAGTCAGTGAGGATTTTAGTTTTCATTTATATTATCCAATTTATAAGGAAATAGAATTCTGAAGGCTGCAATTTGAGCAAGATCTATAAGATCGCAATGACCCTAAAGTTTATCGAGTAGGATCCAAGTTAAGGACTAGTTGGTTCATCACGTCTTTCATCACAAGCACAGTTCGAAAATAGCCATGTCTTTGTCTTATCCTCCAAAATAACTAAACAGTGTATCCATATCATAATTAGAACCTAAGACTCATTAACAACAAGATGATAAATTAGAAACTAAGACTAGTTATCTGGTACACGGAAGGCAGAGAAAGACCAGATAAATGGACTTCACTTTCTTCTCTGTTCTACTTTTTAATCCCCCTCCTCCGGGCAAAAAACCAGCTAGAGGGGCTCAGCTCCTATGAAAGAATGAAATGTCTCATCAAAGAGTCATTAAAACGCACATCTAGAAGTCCTGAATAAGAAAGAGCTACACATTTGAAATGTCTCATCGAAGAATTGTTAGTTTGAGGTCGGACCTCTTAAAGGGTTAATCAAATAATTTATAGAGACCTTGACATAGAATATAATGAAAAATGCATTGGCTTCTTCCCATGCAAGGTGCAGGCTGTCTACATACTAAAGCCTCAGATCAACCACAAAATATACTGTGCACATGTCTTAAACTTGTTTATTTGCATATATTGTAATGTGTAAGGAACATTAAGTTTCTTCCAATAACATAGTCATACAGATAAATAGACATGAATATCCACAGATTGAGAGAGCTTCATAGAACTCACTAATGTCTGAAAGTCGACTTTTAACCCTGTTGCAACCCATGTTGGATCCATTAATAGCTTTAAAATTTCTCTGAGCTCACAATTTCTGTACATGTGCATTACTTCATCAAGAACATTTTTAATTCTACAAAACTCAATATGATTGGCCTCCCTCAGTTCAAGTAGCTTCACAAGCTGCATAACAATGAAGAAAACTTTCATTAGGTCCTCCAGGCCTACCCTAGCATATGTGAGGTATATAAACAAACATATCAAGTAATTAATTTGAATTATGAAAAATCGAAATTGCAACTTGCAATTACTTAAATTATAAAATTAAAAAAAAAAATCAAGCAACACATGTCTACAAATTAATGCTTCAATGCTCCACATCTTCCTCTGGCCACCTAAAACAAGTAGATAACTAAATACAGCTTTTAACTGCACACCAGCATAAAGCATGACTGCAGCGACCTTAGTTATCATGATGCTTCTTTAGAAAGACACAAGTAAAACACGCAGAATTAGCAGACCTCAATCATAGAAGAAGAAACTTGAAGGGCAACACATTAAATGGAGGGATGGAACTCGAATACTCAGACTGATAAAAGCAGAAACGACAATTATGAACATATCACCTGTACACAATCAAACAAATAAACTAGAATCTAGTAACCTAGCATTGAATAAATAATTATTGTGAGAAAGATGGGGATGAAAAAGTTTATTATATGCATGCAGAAGTTCCAATAAGCACAAGAACTTTGTAGAAAAGGAGATGAATAAAGACATACTGCCAAACTACTAAGAAGCCTGATAAAAATGAGAATTGACCTTTGCAGATGAGATGCAAGTAAAGTCAGGAATTGAGCAATTTATCTCGTTCATTAGTTTGCAAGTAGCTGCCCAAACAGTAGAAACAGCAGGACTTAGCACAGAATCTTAAACAACAATATAAAGAAAACATTATTATGGTAATGCTAGTAAATGTTGACAAATGCAAGATAATATTGGAAGAGAGCTGGTCTCCACATTCCCCATTAATTATCACCCTGAGAATAGAATTGTTACAAGATGGCACAAACTTTCTTGCCAAATGTAATGCTACACCATGAAATCCATGCACAGAACTAATATGCACCTATATTCCGTAGTTATCGCACATATAGTCTGTTTGGTATAGCTATGGTTGTTCTGTGCTGTGTTGATAAACATACATTTAGCGACACATCTTTTCAAGGTGTTGTGCTGAGGCTATGAACAACTAATGCTTTGGCAAAAGCCACTGCAAGATTACTATGGTTATCAAAATGATGAGAAGACCTATAACATTGTTGTAGAGTTGTTACCAATGATTATATTTATATTGTTAGAACGTTTGCAATAAACCTTTTTAACCTTGTACTAGTAGGAGGAGGAGGAGTAATAGCAGTAACAATAACAACAATAATAATAATGACAAAGTTGTTGTTAGTATTATTATTTTATGTCTTATTATTCTTATGATTGCTGTTATAAATTAACATAAACATGCTATATTATTTCATATTTCTAAAAAAGTTGCTATAACTTTCCTTACCTTCTAGGGAAAGATATTAATGAAAATTTGAAATTTATAGAACTATGATCATTGATAGTCTTGATCCTTGTAGAGTGGAAAAGGGACTCTACTGGATCTGCACGAACCCCCTGAATATTAATATAATTAATACTTGCTTTTATTATTTTAGAGTTAACATATTTATATTATTATTTTGTTTTTAATTTCAAATTTCTAGAAATGCATTTGATGACCAGAAAATAGTAGGATATTCATAAGGGTACCTAATAGAATCTTCTTTGTAAAGTTTAAAATTTATAGCAATCAAAGCCACTAGAGGCAGCTTTTGGAAGTTGCTGTGAAAGTACTATAGTTGCAAAGGTGCTGCAGCTGTGAGATATATACCAAATGCCTCAAAAAGCAAAGCACCCCATTTTATAATTGTGGTAGCTAAGGAAAACCTAAAATAAGATCTATTGGTCTATCTTTGAGTTGTCACCCAAGAGATAGTGGCGGTTTCTAGTGTGATCAGGTGATGGCCACTGATATTGGATCACCGGCGGCTGGACACTCATGATCTGGCCATGTTTTTTTTTTTTATTTTATTTAAATAATGACTTAATTTATGTAAACTATGTTTTCATTTAAGCTAGTCATTTAATGAACACCAAACATCCAACAAGATGCTACATGCCAATGTTTAATCTTACATGTAGGAAGTAGAAAAACAAGGTTAAAGATAGAAAAGAACCGAGTATTTGTCTTCATAAAATATCTATCCTATTTAATAAATCCCAAAGACGGAACATAGCCTTAGATCTTCTACTATCTTTCCTATCATAAAATTAAATTCCACTCATTTGATTATCAAAAAATTGTTGAAAATGTCAAAACCACCTCAAGTACTTTTTCTCAAGTACAATTGATTCTTAAGCATTTACAATGTACAAGTATTCTAATATGCACCGCTCTCACTCTAAGTTGATAGATAACCCGAAGAAAAGCAATTGGCCTAATATCTAACGAAAAAAAGAGTTGGTCTTTCAAGGAAAAAAGAATGTCCAACAGGGCATGAGAGTAAAATTCGCATAGACTAAGAATGAGGTCTTCTTGAGATACCACACCAGGAATAAAAGTGAAATCATTCATGTAGTTTCTCATCACTCCAAGATAAGGCCATGAAAATGTATAAGGATAAAACAAAAATTTGAAAAGTACATATATTTACACAGGCATGTCCAATACCATACTCTATAGATTTACATAGTGGGGGACAGATTGCTGGAGGATGGAAGTTTGAGAAAGGGATAGAGAAAAGCACATTTAAATGTTCTGTTAAAGTGAAAGGACCATCAACCTAGATCCACCATTGTTCAAGAGACCACTTTCTATGAGTTGATAGCACTCATCCAACTAGTAGGAATCACAATAAGCCCCCTGATCCAAGATAGTAACAAGCATCTGTATCCAATCCTTCTATCCTTTGAGACTTACAATATCCATTTCCGCCAGGGATACAAAATGAAATTTTTTTTTTCTTTTTTTTGAATGACGAAGTGAAGATGTCACAAAGCTTAGGAGGACATTTTCAAGTGATCCCATTTTCGCCAAGAGATGGGGACTATACAACTCTAACTGCCAATTCTTGATTAAATCAACAGTAAAAAGTATCACTATTCCCATTAATTTTCAAGAGATGACCACAAGCATCTACCTTTTCCTAGGCAAAAGAGATCTAATGATCCATAAGTTTAATACAAAGGACGCAAACCATCAAGCAAGGGACTTAGAGTACATCACAGCACCTTGAATTGTGATTGCAATCTCATATGCAGGAGGATTAAGAAGAAGATCTCTAACATACCTGGCAATCAACAACAAAAGGGGGCAAAAAGAAAACACGTGCATTAGGAGAATTTATCCTTACTTGCTTCATAACAGACACTAGCAAAAATATTAAATGGACTTCCATGAATTATGACTTGCACTAAAACAGGTTAATTGGATCTGCTTCTTTATTTAGATGAAGTCTCGATGAAGAAGAATCTCTTTTGCAAGCTTCATATCTAATACAAACATAAATGTAAGTAGTTAAGCAAGCAAAGGCTCAATTAAAATGGGTCCATTCATCACATCTTTATAAACCACTTCTAAAGTCAGCTAGTCAAAATAACTGCAGTAGCTTTTAATCATAGTGGGTGTTACCATTGAAAATCAAACTACAGGCCATGTCTTAACCATCACTAGTACTTAAATAGACTTTAACGCTTATTAGTAACTGACCGTTCCTTATCTGACTACCATAAAAGTAATATCATCTGATTAATCAAACAGACACTGACTCACCACCTCTTAATCAATGCTACAGCTACAGAAGGACTTCAGTGTCATGTAAGACAGTAATATTAAAGAATCATTTCAAATTCAAATTTGTAAACCAAATGGACCTTGCGAGTTATATATCACTGAATCCATGTTAGTCCAACAAGATACACTTGTCAAACATTAGAAAGTTTGTAGATCCAAATAATCCTTTTGTCACACTTATCTAAAATGATTACCAATGAATCAATCCATACTCCATAAGGCCAAGCTTAAATCCTTCACTTTCCTGTAGTGTTGTATAGAAGAAAGCATGATAAACTGTGCATGCTCTGCTGACAGCTGACAAGGCCCACTGAGGGATTATTCTGGGATGATTATACTAAAGTGTAAATTGGCCAACTTACAGTGCAGACAGACCAGTGCAATTTGATGGGAGCAAAACCTTCAACAAGCAAGGTATGCCTTCTGTGGGTATGGCACCTGTAAGATGCAGTTGCATAATCATTACACACAGTACAACTCAAATGTGCAAAACCTTCACAGCATCAAAATATCCAGACCAAATTAAACCAACCAATTTGTGTTGCTGTCCCCAAATGCAAAGGCTGAGGTCTGTTTTCTGAAGACACGGTAACATTTCTAAATTTAACTTCGTTGTCAAGTCCATAAAGCTCCTTTACCTAAAAACAGAAAGAAACTGAAATGAAATAGAACAGTTTCTCATTAACTTTTGGATATTAGCCCAACGTGGATGTAGCACTGAAGAAAACCTTAAACAGAAGCTCAGGCACCAGATCGCCTTCCATCCATTCAAAGTTTCTGGAATTACATTCCCCCCACAATAAGCCTCCCTCGCCATATTCTCCCCAGCGGAAAGTGCCTAAAAACTTCCACATGTCAAATTATTGCAATAAATAATGGCTATTGTTGTCAAGAAGATAACAACTGTCTATTACAACAAAAAAAATGAATAAACATGTACATACATAGAGAAGAATGTCAGAATAATCTCAAAATACTGTAGTCTACTGCAATATTTCCTGAGTATAGCAATCCTTCATTCCTCCACCTTAGATTGTCTAAAACATTTTATGTAAGGAAGATTAGCAACACCGCTATCGCGCAGCTAATATCCAATGTGTTCTCCTGATTATGCAATTCAAGTTTTTTCTGTTCTGTTTATGTACAGCAACTTTTCACTGAGCTGACAATCTGATCTTAAAACCACCCTCCTGATGCTTGCTGCCAGCAATATTGTCACAAACAAATACATGCTACATGTGACATGAAATCTGTCATATTGCAGAATATGGTACAGAAACATAGGGCAAGATTGTTCCTCTCCAGCAGTACAAAATTCAGATAACCAACACAAACGGGAAAAACTGATGAATATCCCAAAAGGGAGGGATGCTGGTCAACAGTTTTATAAAATTAGGCAGTTTTTAAACAACAAAGTTGTAGTACTCAGCAGTTCTGTCAAGAAACTACTTAGGGATATAAGGGAAAATAAAAATATTCGGCCAAAACAGTAAAGGCTAGTGCTACGTTAATTCAAGGGGCTTTTGCTTGTTTAAGTACTGTCCAGATGCCTTTTATCATCTTTGGAAGGAACAATTTTGGGGGGGTAATGGGTAAGAGAAGGGGCAGAAAATTCATAGAAATTTTATAAATTTCTACCCCAAAAGAATTTCAAATTGTCATCCATTATCTCCCCCACTTCCCATCACCCCCTCTCCCGAAACAAAGCAATAGAGTAGTCAATATTGATTGGATGCTCGAATAGAGGCATCAAACACATGAAAACCAAAAACATTCTGTTAGATATGTATATTCCAAACAATTCTTTAACAGATTTTCTCATACCCTAAGGAAATAAGCTATGCCACTTGACACTAGCATACCTTCATATATGTCATCATTTTCTCTTCATCCTTTTGTGATAGGCACATGATAGTGTGCACAGATTCCCATCTCTTTGTAAGATTATTAGACAAGCTATTTGGCACACGATAGTGTAGGACCTGTTTGTTTATGTTTCTTCCAAAACCAAATAAATTTTTCTTTTGCTTTCCCACCAGAATTTCAAACACTATCTGAGTTTTGAAAAATTATGAAGAAACTGCATGTAAATCTACATGTCAACATTTGTATACTGAAGTTTCAGGTGTTTTAGGTTAGAAAAGAAAAAGTCGAAAGTACGTCAGCCACAAGATTTAGATTAAGCAAAAAGCAGAAGTCTATCCAGACATGCCCATATGCTTCTGCTAACGACATGGCTTGCTGAATGAAACCACAAAACAAACACATGTGAAACTCAAGTTATGAAGAAAAGAATTCGGACCAAGCAATGCATCATTGTAAAGGACAAAAAATTTCATTGACAAAACAAACAGGGACCCTGAAGATGCACATAGCTCAATGAGTGCTTTTAAAATGATATTCTTCAATAAGTTAAGAACAAGGTCTAACCAGATGAATTCTGCCTCAAGGATGTATGCAGAAATAAATGGTGGTACTGGCAAGTTCGCAGTTTTGTAACCAGGGCCTCTTCAGTTAGACCGTCCTCCAGCGAATATGTCTTCATAGTCTCTAAAACTAGAATCATGGAATATCCTCTAGCTGACCGAGATAAACCTGAATTTTTAAATATAAGGAAAAGTGAGAACTACATTACCTTTCATGCCAATTGCCGTGCATAATGCCAAAGCAAAAAGCATTCATCCAAGAGAGAAGTCACACCACAAAGGGAGGACAAAGGAAAGAGAAAGAACATGCAGGTTATACATACAAACAGCACTGCATCATAATTGCCACTCATTCCAGGATGTGAAGAAATCACTGCCTAAAAAACATGATTTTTCTGTACATTTACCAGTATCTCAAATTATGGGCCTCTCAAGGAGAACCCCAACATCTATGAGATAAATTGCTATAAAGATGGGTAGAAAAGCACTTAATGGCACAATCCCACATTATCCAAACAATATGGCCTCTGGATCCAGTAACTAACGCATTCTTTTCAACACAAGTAAACTTATGAATCTGATGAATACTTACATTCTTCTTAACGAACCAAACTTTTATTAAATGGAAAAAGTTTGTTCAGGATTAAAAAATTATTGGTCAATTTATCAAATGGTGGTATTCCAGTTTTTGAGAGAATTATTGTGCTGGCTTATATGACTTAGGGGTTGCAGAACAGGCTCCCAATGAGATATTAGATCATAAGTTCTTCATCCAAAAACTTCATATGCTACTTATGAAGATAGTGATAGTCGTTCATTTCTTCAGTCTTGCTGTTTTTAAGCAGTATAGGAGTCATGCTCTGTCTCACTTAGCAGTAGTAGTGAAGCATGTCTTCTTCATCTCTTCTGATATTGCATATTTCAATGGACCAAAACAGTTTCTCTTTTAATAATGCAGAATAATAGATACGTAGGTTATGTGCTTATTGACCATCTATAAAAAAAGTAGCTTAAGAAACCATGGAAAATTGAGGCTTTATGCTGCAATAAAGGCTAAAGGTACCCAAGAATCGTAGGAATTGTAACAACTGACTTTATGGAAGGACAAGTAACATGCGCTTACCAATAACTGGCATTGGCTCTGGAAACTCCAAATCATGATCAATACCAACAAGCCCATATACATAGGGACTACCAGGATGAGCATGCCTAAAGACAGAAAAAGAGTGAGGAGAAGAATTTGCACATTGAACATTGAGAGACCAAGAATAGATGATGAGATAGCAAAGGATACTATTGTATACATGGATGGGCCCACTCATAAAGGCTTCATTAAATTTCAAATTGTAAAATACTTTTACTCAACAACACGTATCAAACAATATATGACTATATCCTTTGCTCGCTCTGGGGATTACTCAACATCATAAGGAAAAGGAGAAGCCCCACTCTCTCCCATCCATCAGCAAACTCTTTTTTTACAGCAAACCATCAGCTTTGACATAATATCAGCCTATGGTATGGACAGCAGAATGTGAGTACTTATCTCAAGTATAAAATGGTGTAACAAATTTTGTTCAGCTGGCTTCAATCAGTCAGTTAGACATTTGATCAGCAGAGTACGAATAGCTATCTTAATTTAAGGTTGCCCAAGTTGACAGACACTTATTATCATATCATCCTAAATTAGAACTTAGGATAGCTGACTTTTGTTTCTTTCCTGTAGTTCTCATTCGATAAGAGATTAGGAAACCCCGTGATAATTAAACTTTACTCAATGATGAAGTGTACGAGGGCAAGCAACAGTATTTAATCTCTCTTTGATTGATCAATGTTTGATATTCCGAATCCTCATTATATCCAACCAAATGTGTATGGGAGCATCATAGTTTACAATCTCCGTGACATCCTTCTTCACTTCAATATCCCTAGTGGATGCGCACCTCCCATTCAGGTAAAGCATAGGAAAATTTAGCTGAAACCCATGGCTATGTAACCAGCAACCTTCTACTCCAGTTTTAATTCTATTCACAGCTGGTCTCTATCCACCTCAAGAAAAGAGAAACAAGAAAACTAGCCTAAAAAGATGTCCAGAATCTAATGCAGATCCTTGTTGTACAAAAGAATAACACCACCACTACTGCCAAAAGCTGTTAAAAGTCAGAAAGAAACCCTACAAATGCTTCTACTGGCTGCCTCTCATATAACTTCCTAATCATCTGTTCTTGGATATAAATAAATTTTCTTATCCACACATTCAGACATAACTTGGTGAATACTCACTCTTTTTCCTATACCAAATTTAATCTGAATTAAACCTTCTATAAAATGCCCACACATCTACTCAAGCATCTCTACCTCCAGCACACTCATTTCACAAGTACAACGGAACAAGATCGAATGAGAAAAATTTATCCAAAAGATCACTAAATCACTCTGCACTTACCCTGATATAAAACGACTCTTCCGACATCGAGCTTGAGTTGGACCCTGAACTTCTTCTACTATGCACTGAATAAACCAAAGCCAGACACTTCAATGAAAAGTCAAACCAAGGCAGGTATATATATTACATAGCCGAGAAACATATGCTTTTCATACAACTTTACCAATATACATACAGACATCTGAAGATGGACTAATAGGAAAGAAAAGAACAAAACATAGTTCAAGCAGCAGCAAGCAGCAGATATATGAGGCACGATCATGAAGGCTAAACAAGTTGGCATTGAAGATCATGAATCACCAACTAGAGGTCATAGATGAAATCACTGAATTTCCATGTCCTTTTGCAATTGAGATGTAGCCTTTTGTTTCAGAATTTGTTAAAAAGTGCCCCTAAGACACTAAACAAGATGTGTTAATTATGCTTTGAAACTTATGGTTTTAGTATGACATGCGAAATAGAAAATAATTTTCTATCTTCAATGTTCTCTAATGTGTATTTAAAATTGTTCTTATGTCTTTTTATTATTAGGTGCCCTTTGGGCACTTGTTAACAAGACCCTTTTTTCTTTCACCAAGTTCTTCTCATGCCTCTGCATTTGAACATCACATTTGGACACATTAAATCAGCAATCAAAATTTTCAAACAAAAAAGCACTATCATATGAACATCAAGCTGTATAATCGTAAGACACCTGAAATCTAGGTCAACTGGATCAGAAGTCTAAATGCCATGCCTTGAAATCAAATAGTAAAGTGAAAATATAGAGGGAAAAAGAATAAGCAGAAAACTGGTAAAGATTCAAATACTAACAAAGTCTGATCCAATGGGCAGACCTCTGCTAGACATGGCCCATGTATGAGAGATGGCTGATAATTCTAGGCTTTTAAAACAATTACCAGATGAGATTTACAAGTACATCCATGGCAAGCATTTGGGACTTCCATGCCTCGTTTGGAGAAAAATCCCCATAGAATATGGACCATTTGGACGTGAATTATTGACCATGAGCACAGCAGTATTATTTAACCATGCCAATGGAATGAGAACCACGACTAAGTATTGCTCTTTTATTTATTTGAATTGGCCAATATATATATATATATATTTGGTGCATGATGAGTCAATTAATAGTGGCATAGTTCATGGTGACATAAACAAGATCTTGTTTTGGGTTTATCTCAAAATGAAAGTCAGCTACTTCTACTTCTTTCTATGAAAAAAGAGCTTAAGTTCAAGAACATGATAGCAGAGTCTGCAAACTATGCAATCCGAGACCATGTCATGCAAGAGCTATAGGTAATAAACATATGAAAATCATGCAATCAGAAAATAAATCTGGATATCCAAAACAACCCCCCCCAAGAGCCGCCCTGGGGGGGGGGGGGGGTGTTTTGCTGGAGGCATGACTCGATATAGGGAAAAAGACAAGAACAACAGCACCATGATCAAATATCCATAACAACAGTAAAAATCCACTAGACTGAGGAACGGTTTCCTTAGGCACATTGAGCAGCACAAGAGAACAAAGTCACTGATTCTTACCACAGAAAAGCCATTCCGAGTGAGGTCATCCAGAGTTTGTCGAAGATTCTGCAAACAAATCATTTTCAAAATCAATTGAATTCTTTTTTTCAGAAAAAAAATCAACAAAAATGAAAGACAAAATGAACATCCATAACAATTGTGCTATGCCTGCAAAACTTCATACAGAATCTTCTTAAACATCAAAAGCAGTTTTAAGGAAGAGTATCATGATCAAGAAGTAGCTGTGATAAGCAAATCTTTTTATCTATTAAGTGCTTGGATTTGTTCCATCCAGTCCAATTATATGACACCTAGAAAGCACAGGAGGTTTAATTCTGCTCCATCTGTTCTGAGATTGAATATATTAGCCAGTTCTTTTCTTAATAAAGGAAACTGCAGTAGGATTACAGGGAGTTGCAATAATCTCTTTGATTTGTATTAGATGCTGCATGAATGTCATAACCCATGTAAGATTTTATGGGACCACTACCAGCTGTTCTAAAATCTTAAAGGTGTGATTTGTTATTAGCCTAAAGCATGGAAATATTCAATTGGGGAGGCAAATAGGGGCATGGAAGATGTGATCAAGATCTCCTAGCTCTGATACCATGTAAGATTTCATGGGACCAATGACAATTATTATAAAAGCTTGAAGCTGTTAGATGAAGGCATGGTTTATTTTTTAAATGTTCTAAAAACCCAAAAGGGAGAGTGGCTTGGATGGCACCATTTCCTTTTATTTGGATGAGCATAAAGGTTTTAAGGGTTATAGCAAAGACATCCAACATGGGTACCTGCAGCATAGATCACCGGGTACACAGAATAAAAACAGACACACAGAATGGCCCTTGTGTAAAATGGGGTACAATAGAGGTAGCCTTTTTAGTTTATGTTGTTGAAAACAAGATTATTTTAACTTCTTTTTAGGAAAATAATCATACCAATGTACTTGATGCATAGCTAAAAAATTAGCATCACATATTAAAACAAGAAACTCATAAATAAGTATATGCTCAGAACTTAAATTTGTAAATTTGTTAATATTTCATCCAAAATGTTGGGAACATTGATAATAATTAACAGCATTACTGGCGTAGTCTCTTTTTCTATTTTTCCTTTATTTTATAGCATCCTTGACAGAATCCAGGTCTGCCCATTTTAGTGCTTTGAATTGTTAATTTCCCATTGAACAAGCATTTCAAATCAAGGATCACTCTGAAATAAGTATTTAAGTGTATCATATTAACCATGTTATAAGTCCACTAGGCCCTCAATAAACTTCAACAACATTCACATTGAAGTTGCGTGCGAGACCAGTAGTTCTAAAACTTAAAGTGTCAGAGAAGAGAACAGCTCGCTTTATAATTTATATCTTAACATTCAACACACAGGAAGGCCAGTAGAATGACCAAAGCCCCACGTGTCTAAACCTGATAAGTGATGGTGGAAGACTTTGTAGAAACCAATAATGTGTAAAGAAGTGAACTTCATAAACAAGTGAGAAGGAAGTATGAAGAATCAAACTTGAGACTATTGGCTTTGCTATGCATCTGTGTGCATGTTGTGTGCCAAAATATTTTTTCTAAAAGCTTCAGCTATTACAGAATGGTAAAGAAAGTTAGCAATCCCATCCATGGCGTTTCCATTGTATGGAGTGTCTACGCTCGAGCAGAAAGGTAAAATACAAGGAACTCAGATGGAGAGAAAAAGAAAAAGTTACGATGAGAACAAGTTTTGATGAGATGACCTAAGATGGCCCTAGTATGATCATGCTGCTCTTGACACCAAGTCATTTTGCTATCAAAGAAGATGTCACTTTATTTTAACACTAGATATCTATCGTTAAAAATTCCACAATCACGCAGAGAGCATGACCATTTACGTATCAGATAAATAGCAAGAAAAGTTGAATCATAATCCCAAATTATATGCTATAATGGCCCATCAGCAGGGGAAAGTATCTAGCAAGCCAAAATTGATAACATCAAAGACATAAAAGACATGCACATACAATAAAACAATACCATGACAGGGCATCCAGCCCTGGGAATGCTATCCGAGCGCAAGCCACCAAAAGGATTCAGACCAGCATATTCAACAAGAATACAAGCATCTATCCCAATTGCCTCATAAAAATCTCCAACCTAAGGGAAGAAAATGATCAAATTATTGTCATGAGAAATGCCAAACGGGTTATTGCATTTCAACTTGAATGGCACCACAAGCACATTTAGGATATGAACATACTCTGCATAGCAAAACTTCTCTAGGAAACTTTGACTTGAACTGCAATATTTCCGAGTTTAGCGACCCTTCTTTTAGACTACATAAAATACAACCGGGGTAAATATCAACTTACTCTTAGATTAACCAGAAGTATCTATCAAACCATCAACAAAGACGAGGAAATATATTCATTTATCTGCCAGTGCAAACTTGAATAAGAAAAAAGAAAAATGTTGTGTGATCTGGACATCAATTAATTCCAAGCAAATGGCAGGACATATCCAGTAATGTCCCACAAATCCATGAAGAATTGGTTGTCTTAATTACCAAGGTTCTCCCATTGAGAAGATTCGTTTGATCCATAGATAGTGCATATGCACACTTTAATTCACAGCAAGCCTCAAAAGCATAGAAAAACGGCATATCGACACTTCCACTCAACTTGAACTGAAATACTACGGTCACAGCTTCTTCCTACATGGCTAAGAAAAGTTTATAGTAACTTATGGATACTGCTCACTAATTCACGAGACTCAATGATAGGGAATTTAATTGATGATAGACAGTAAGAATAACTAGCCCACTCAACACGTGTAAATGAAAATTGACAATGGATGATCTCAAATATGAATTATTGAAGGTGCAAAAGGCATTAGGGTTGTATAACAGTCTAAAGAGTCTGCTGGAGATACTTTCTTAGAACCAAAAATAGGATCCCCTGATTTTGCCCATTTAACCACCATGTTTTATTTTGAGACTAATCCACTCAGTACAAGAAACAAAGACCTGCTTTTTTCCCTATTATAATAATTTAACTCATTTATACTTTTTGGTCTTCCCCATTTATATATTACTTAATTTACCAAAAAAAAAAAAAAAAAATTTACTCATCAACCAAGTTGTCTACACAAGCCTATCAACATGTCACTGGTCCATGTTTAATCACCAAATATAGAAATGGAGAGTCAAAACCTTGCTGGTATCAAATTTCCACATGCAGAGAGCTAAATAGGCTCGAAAGCAGCGAATGCATATGATAAACGTTGCTAGCGAAATATGGCATTTTTGTTTCTGAAAAAATAGTTGTGACCAGGCAAACGTAAAGTGCATGACTTAGAATCATGAAAAATCACCTTCCATTTTTCAAATTAACATTAACACCTAGCAAATTGGAATATACAAGCCTGGTGACCAATTGGACCGTGGAATGCTTCCTGCAAATCTGCAACCTCTGCAGAAAAAGATATAACACAATGGGAATCATTCTCTTTAGAACAGGAAGGAAAAAATGTACAAGCCACTGAGAAAGAAACTCCAAGCTCATATTCGATATACTGATGCTTCAACCGGCAAACCTCTTTCCACCATTGCATGTGAGAAATGTATTTGTCATCAAGGATGTCATCAGATGTTTTTCTTTTCTTGGTAGATTTTGTGCTTCCCTTCAAAGTCTTCTGGTTTCTGTAACATCGGATTTGCAAAAGCTGTCTGCTTCGGTGTGAATAACTAGAAAGTGCAGTTTGAAACAGAAACAGAAACAGAATTAACTCATCTTGAAGTTGTGAATTTATAGCAAATTCATGCATAGATCCTATTGCCATGCAGACTACTAGTCAAATCAAGATTCATGCCAAAAATGGATCCCATTCTCCACTGAGAACCAAGAACCAAGGTCACAAGAGTCAACTACTAAATTCAATAACCTTGTGGTATAACTACAGTTAGTGAATAATAGGATGACATTTGAAACCAGAATATAGAATGATGCAAACTCTAGTGCGGTCGGTCGGTGATTTGAAACTGATTAGGTGATTACCCACATGATAACATGCTAGAATTAAGGATTAATGCTCCACAATGTCCAATTAAGTCCATGAAGAGAGTAAACGGATGCGACAACCGCAAGTCAACACGTGCCCCTATATTCCCAGTTAACTAGAGAGCGACCGAATGAACAATGAGGCTGGCATTGCACTGCGATGTCCATTCAGCTTTCTGCGGAAAACCCACGTCTCCACAGCAGAAGGCGCTACTTTCGCTACGACTCTAGTCCCGTGAGAGCACGCCCTCGTCAACCGCAGGCGCTTGCCGAAACACTTCCAAACGAACAACAGTTACCGAACCCAAAAAGGAAAGACAAAAACACACACACACACACCCAAAAACAGGGGTAGAGAGAGAGAGAAGTGTTACGTGGAGGGTGGCGGGGCGCCGACCGAGCAGTGCCTGGAAAGAGGCAGAGGAGGGCGGAGGAGGAGAGACAGGGACCGCCATTTGGGCAGCGAAACGACGGCGTTCCGGGTCGCGAGCCAGCACATTTTCGGTGGGGGGCGTCCCCCTTCGCTTCGCCCGGCGCGCTCTCGCCGCCGCCGCCGTCCAACGGGTTCCGGCGAGGGGACTCCGTTTAGGGTTTTACACGAGGGGGCCGAACCGATGAACTCCCCCACCTCCAGTCCCGCTCAGTAGCGCAGCTCCTTTCCCGCCACTACGGAACGAGAGAAGCTCAGACCGGAAAAGGCGAGAAGACAAAAAGGCTTTGCTTTTGCTGTATCTTCGGTCTCTGTCTCTGTCTCTGTCGTCCGTACGATCCTAGGAGAGGCTCGCTCACGTGCGAGCGCACGTGAGATTGTCTTGTCGGGGGACCCAATGCGATCACCGCCGTTGATTTATGATTTTATTTTTTATCTACCCGGAAACTTTTCAAAAATATACATGCCATAAAGTTCCTTTTGTGGAGGCCATAAATTATTACAGAAGTTCTAAATATTCCTACTTTTAGATTAGAAACTCTGGCTGTCTTCGCTCAAGTTATCTTGGTTGCAGCAACATATATTGGTGTACTATATCCGGAGAAGAGGATTAATATCCAAATAGCTACTAAACGTGTAATAAATTTACTTAAAACTAATTTTTTAACCATAAAAAATCTCAAGATTATACATTTATAATTAATTTATCCCAAGTTAATTTTCATTAAATTGAATTGATACCATGAAAAATCGCAAAATTAGTATGCATGTGACATTGGAGGATAAAACCTCAAATTGGTATAAACACCAATTATCACATTCATTTAATTCAGCGATTTGATAACAAGTGATAATATGATTTGCTTAAGAACGAATTATAAAATTTGTTAATTTTTTGTTCTCCTAAAAAAGAAAAACAATATCGACAAACAAGATCTACGCAACTCCTCCTTTAATGCTAAAACTTTGGAAATATCCCTAAAAACTAAAAAGAGAGAGACGGTTTTCTCGATAAAAATTGACGACTTGCAATTATAGGCAGGACTTCACATGCAAGCATTAATCTTCCTATATCTGTTCTATATAAAACGTCACATGGCTTGCAACTCTCCACCAATTTAAATGCTCGTGTCTGTTAGCGACATGGCTGCGGTAACCAATCGAGAAAAGAAAAACAAGGCATGGTCAACTTCGTACCGGTAAAAGTTTACATTCATCTTTGGATGGGTGCATTGGGTGGTTCCTTAAGCTGTGTTTGGTCAATAGATAAAAATCAAGATAGGATATGCGTTTGGTAGTTGTCTAGGATAAGGTAAGGTCGGATATAGACGGGATATAAATTGAATAAAAAAATTTGAGGGAATGAGATAAGGTTGGATAGTATTTTAAAACATAGAATTCTCATAGAATTTTACGAAAGCCTTCTTCCTCCACCAAGGTAAAAACCCCTGTCTACTAACAATCACCCGCCGGTTGCCCTCCCGATCGATTCCCCCACCACAATGTTTTCCCCGCTTCAATTGCGCTCCGGTCGTCGAGGTCACCGGCGCCCCAATCGTCCCTGTTGTGCCACCGGGTCCGAGCGGTCGCGGCCCGTTTCGGCACAGTGGGGATGCAGGGAAAGTACGTGAATCCTTTTGTTATGTTTTTGACTTTTTTTCGTGGGTTAGGAGTAGAGGTGTTAAATGGGTTGCACAACCCATTTATGGACCCATTTATGGTTAAATGGGTCATTAATGGGTCAAGCTTTCTTTCATAAAGCATCAATAATGGGTTTTAATGGATCAAGACTAAAATATATGAGTTTTAAATGGGTTAGAGAGCTAACCCATTTATGACCCATTTATCAACCCATTAAAAATAACTCATTTATTTTCACTCAAAACCTCACAATCTCTCTCATCTCTTTAACTTTATAATTTATTTTTTTATAAAAACCGAAATTATAATTATTTTTTCTTTTTTCTTTCCATTTTTTTTCTTTCTTCTTCCTCCGGTCGCCGGCATGGCGATGGCCGGTGATCGGCCAAGCGAGCTAGCCGGATTTGGCGAGGCGGAGGCCTGCCAACGCCCGGCGAGGCTTGAGCTCGCTAGATCTGGCGAGTCAGAGGCCTCACCGACGTCCGGTAAGGCTCGAGCCTCGCCAAATCCAGCAAGGGGTGAGCTCGAGCTCGCTCGACGCCGGCGAGCCTCAAGCTCGCCGGATCTGGAGCCTCGCCGATCTGGCAAGACTTGAGCTCACCGGTGTCGGGTGAGCTCGAGCTCGCCGGATCTGGCGAGCCTCGAGCTCGCTGGCATCGGTGAGCTGGGCGAGCTCGAGGCTCGCCTGTGGCCGGCCACCGGCAGTCGTCATGGCCGGCGGCTAACCAAAGAAGAAGAAGAAGAAAGAAGAAAAAAGAAAAAGAAATATTATATTCTTTAAAATAAAAAAAATTAAAAAAAATTTTTAAAAAAATAATAAATAATTAAAATTCGATTTTAAAAAAAAATTGTTTGAAAAATTATAAAAATCGTCCATTAAATTTGTTGTATAAAACCATTTTAGCAATATCATTTTTTTAAAATATATATGGGACGAGTACGGACTGGTCGGGTCGGTATGGGTAAAATTTTTTTTTTTTTGTAATAAATGGGTCATAAACGGGTTAAATGGGTCAATTTGGGTTGGACCATTTATAACCCGACCCACCTGTTTAACGGGTCTAGTTAGGAGTGTGGTGTCCCTTTTTTTGTTTTTTTGTTTTTCGTCAGCTTGCAGTTATGGTGGGTGGGATTGATTGAGGCAAATGTGACTAATTGCTTGAGAAAATTGAAGCTTTTCAGTTTTCGTTTGAGCTCCAGATGATGATTTTGGCTGGGTCCAGCGGTTTGGATCGTTGCAGTTTCCGCTTTTATTAGGGCGGCGTTCGCGAGCGCGGTGATTTCTACCGGAGGTTTTGACTGGCGGGGAAGAGGGAGTTGGTGGTTTGGCTAGGAGATTGGGGTTAGTTGAGTGGAGGAAGAATTTAGCCGTGGAAATCGGAACGTGGGGTTGGCATCACCGTCCTTGTGCCTTGTTTTTCCTTTTTCTTTTTCTTTTTTCCGTGTTGAGTTCGGTTGTTATGTAATGGTGTTGCAGGCTGCGTGGAGGTGATGCGGTGATATTAATCTGCGAGCTTAGTAAAGAAACTTTTAGTACGGGTCCGTAGTGTTCATCGATTGGAGCATTACCGCGTAAGCAAGATAACTTTGCACGTAGGTACGTGAGGGATTGGATTGTTGCGTGAGTGGGCGAACACTCTCGTGCTTTGCATCTACTGTTTTGAGGTCAATCTGTAGCGCATTTGCTGTTCTGTTAGTGTTTGTGTTGACCATATCCGACTTTAAATCCGTAGTTCACCAAATAATTGATGGGATATGAAGAAATTCATGGATTTCTTATCCTATCTTATCTAGTCCGTTTAGAAATTCAGATGACCAAATGCAGGTTAATGACACTATTTTGACTAGGATAGTGATGATCTATCAAGCGGGGCGCGATCCGTTTCGTGCCTTGCTCGATGGAGGGACGGCCTGGGGAATTCAACTGTGCTGTAAAGCCCCATAGAAGGGGACGAAACTCTCGGCCAGCCCAAAAGGCCATCGTGTACCTCATTAACTTTGGAAGAAGGAAACCGGTTCAAAGGCCAAGTGATGAGATGTTTCAGTGGCTTCGTGGAGTAGATTTTAGACATTACCGTGTTGAGCTTTCGTCCTCAATCAAGTGGTCCATTTTGCACGTATGGTCTTAGCAGTGAGTTCGCTAGTTTACAGAGTTCGAGTCGGAATCTGGAGTGTCGGGACTTGATCAATCCGATGTTTATATTCCAATATCAAGGCAGCCAAAATGCCCACCGGCTAATTACTCGCCACTCTCGTTCTTCATGATTGATGCTTGATTCAGCAACAGTATTTTGTGCTGTATTCCTATTCCTTGGCGTGATCCATGGCGCACAAGTCTCGACTCGTTTGATATCGTTTTCACTTATCAATTATATCCACATTACATCTTTTCAGCAACTTCTTTTTCATGTCGGGCACTTGTTTCGTGTTTACTTGCCATATAAGTAATATGTCTGCAGCCCCGATGGCCCACTGTCGATTTTTGAAAGATAATCACACGCTTTTGATCTAGATAACACTTATTTTTAGGTGCTTTACCATGACCATATGCTGCTTTCGGCTGCAGACCGGTTTGATGGACTGCCAATAAGCTTAGACAGCGATGCGCCAATGGTTCCCTGGCAGGATCAATACTCAAGTGGAAATTTGCTTGCTGAATCTCATCTCGAGCCTCAGATGGGACCCGAACGAGCATCAACCAAAGTTGTGACCTTTTCAGCGGCTACACATGGGAAGGGAAGTTTTCTGGCGCCCTGGGGGGCTTCAGACAAGGTGAACCAGACCATATGGAGCAACACATTCTTATGGATCAAGATTGGCATTTTAAAGGTTCTGCTACACAGAATAATCCTTAACAACATGAACATCTCCGACAACCGGTGCATCCATGTAGGACATGCCGGTCTCTAACCTTACAAGTACAGCAGATCTGTGATCATTGATATGCTTCGTCCCAGCCAAAATATAGTGCTGAGCACCTTTAATGGAAGGCAACCCCTGTCAAGAAACCAACCTATTTCTCTGCAATGAAGAAGCTCTCACCAAGTACCAGACCCAGTGTAATCCAGATAATTCTAACTCTTGAGACGATTAACAAAGAGATGACTCATGGATTGGAAATCTCAGCAGGTTTTCATAGAAGTCATGGCATCAGGACTGACCTCGTGTGCATATTGCACTTGGCACCATCCGAGCTACCGATAATGAGATTAACAGCTCCAGTAACTGAGGAGAGCTTTCAAATCCGATTTCACACCAAGTTCTCAAGCCAAGGTGCACAAACAACAAGAAGATGCGTGTGCTGTGATTAGAAGCAAAGACAGAGGAAGCCAAAGACCAGCTTCATCCTCTCAAATGAGCTAAGCCGACACGTGTGCGCATAAACTAGATCACAAGCTTTGTTTTGCCGGAGTGAGCGCAAAAGTCATTGGCTGTGAAGATTCCTCGCTTTGCAGATACAAAATGTTTTGAGCTCAATAACAGCAGAAGCGAAGAGGAGCAGATGTAGACGAGCAGATAACCAGATGGGGAAAAACCATGAGCAGTGACGAAATGAGTAGCGAAATCGTGCCGTTTGAGCCGATAATCGAAAACCTCAAAAGACAAACATGTAAAAAGTCTTAGAATACTTCAAACAAAGTAACAATACGACTGCTAAAACAACATAAGCATAAAAGCATCAGAACATGGCAAACTAAGTATGGAAAACACCTTCAAAGTTTCTGTAGCTGAAGAGACCGAGCCAATTACATGTGGCATCTATGCACCCATTGCTAAAATACTTGTAGAAGCCATGCCAATCCAAGTTCCTAACTACTTCACTGTCAGGACACCAACATACGTAACTCGATCCTCAAACCAGGCTACATAGCCGAAGGTTCAGCAATTAGCAACTCCATTTAATATAAGCCATGCGCTTCTACCAAGATGCAGCCTTAATCCCTGCAGAAATGAAATAAATATTATACTCCTTGAAAGCATGGAATCTTAACCTTGACATACTGGAGAAACCCAATGCTCTAAGCCTACTATTAAGGGGTATCATTTATTGGAATGCACAAGAAAAAGAAGAAAAAAGTAGAACCTGACAAAGACTGACAACCCAAGTCATGTTCCCCAAGTAACGTTCCTAGATAGTTCTCTAACAGCTAGTGGTTCTATTACCACGGGGACTGTCACAAAGTAAAAGCGTCTACTGGTGAACTTAAGGCCTACCCATTGGCATAAGGGGAATCACGAGAAGCACGGCGCTGCGGAGGGGAACGGCTATAGCTGCGGTCACGTCGAGGAGGTGTGATGCTGCGGTCACGTCGAGGAGGTGTGATGCTGCGGCGGCGCAGAGATCTATCCCGGGGGCTGTAGCTCCTGCAATTTTATGCAGGTCGGATGAATATACTCACATAAAAGAAAAGGCCAAATGTACGGACAGTAAACAAAACATGTAGAACAGAAAGTTCTATAGGAAAAATCAAAGTATGACACACACTATGTTCTATCAAAAAGAATAATCACCATTGTGATCTTATTCTCCTAATCTTGTTCAATTGGAGACTTTTACCATAAAACACAAACAGCTTTTATATACTGTAAAGCATGGAAAGAGTAGATCATAACATAGATCATAACAGAGCACAAATGAACTAGAAGCAGTATTAAAAACCTAGATGACTGTTCTTAAAACATGTGGCCAGCAATGGCGATTTTACCAAATATCAACCACCACACTTTGCACTTCAGGGGTCAAAGCCATGGGGTTGGACATCTCAATCACTAAGCTAGCTGCATTAGACAGATGCATCAATCAAATTTCATTTTTTACAGTTGAATACAAAAAGGCCAAGATCCATGCTAACTCTGCATATCCTTTCCCTGTCCAAAATCTGCTAATTCTTCCTCTCTCAGCATTTCAGTGGGTCATCTAGAAGCATTATTTCATTCCTCAATCTTTATTTCTATTTTTCATTAGTCGATTTCCATCCCCCTTTTGATTATCATGGTACAACTGCCGCCATAAGAGCAAATCAATCAGATTGAAAGTTTTGTTTTTCTCTCAAAGAGTTATTTCAGTCTAGCTTTGTTTCCCATTACCATAGTTGAGCTTTTTCCCAAATGAGAACAAGAATGGACATTTCAATTTAAGTATTGCCAGCAAATATCATCTGAACACAAGACACTGGGACCCCATCAAGCCCATTCTACAAAAAGCTAAAACATCATCAAATGATTGTCAGCAGAGACAATCCCGTTAGAGTGAAAAATAGAGCATTGACATTAAGGAATGAAACTAAAACACATTGCAGCATAATCAGAAAATTAAGCCAATCACAAAAAATAACTAATTCAACAGACCTTCTCCCATAACTGGGGCTCCTACGCCGCCTAGGACTGGGGCTCCTATGCCGTCCACTTCCCAAGCCTCTTGAACCAACGCGCGAGCGACACTCTCTGGCAAAATGGCCTGGCTCCCCACACTCATAACACTTGGAGTCCTCACCTCCGCCAAAGCCACGTCCACCACGCCCACCGCCACGGCCTCCACCACCCTTGTTGTGAGAGACTTCCACACGCCAACCATTCTTTCCTGTATATACAGCATTAATACATGGAGATTCTCAAAAGACACAAGCACATCATAAGTGGGATAATAATGTAAGTAAGATTAAACTGTAGAATCACCAAAGGATGTCCATCATGCTCAACTTCACTTTTCCTTAGTAAATTAATTAAATATGCATTGCTGAATTTATCAATTCCTCCTTAGTCTGTTTCAAACCGAGTCCAATGACACACTCTAATATTTTAAATGCCCAAAAATTACCAGCTCCTTGACTATATGAAGAAGTGAAGAACAATAAATCACAGATCAATGCATGATGAAGACAGAGATGGTTTATTGAAAAGGCTCTCCCAGTATAAGATTCGAGTATGCAAATAACATTTCTAAAACAGCAGTCAACTAAATAAACAATGTCTGAGCCATCGTAACTAGACTAATGTCTGTAACCAAGCTTTCATTCATAGATCATTTATACATGCTCAGATTTTCTTGTCAAAAAGGTTTTATTTTTTAAGCATGGTGGTAGTAGCATTTCAACCACAGTTCTCTAAACAGACACTTCAGCTGCAGCTTGTTTAATTCACCGGAAAATACAGCTACTCCCCCAAATGAAAAAGTCTATACCAGTCACCTGTACAAACTATCCCAGTAAAGATCACAGAAAACAATTGCCATATGAAATTAACAACTTGTGAGTGCATACAATGGAAGAAAATTTGAGAGATCTGAGCCAGAGACGAGGGCAGGTCAAAGAAGACGTCGTACAAAGAGGGGAAAAGAAAAGGATCTTTTTACCGACCATCCAATGAACGAATAGCATCTAGAGCATCTCTTCGATCATCAAACTCGATAAATGCATAACCCGGCGGCCTCCGAGCAACCCAGACACTGCATTCATACCACCCAAGAAATCAAAATCTAGCACTGCATCAATCAGCAACACTAAACAGTAGACAAAAATGAAGGGTTTTGCGCAATACCCACAAAACCCTAACCGATAACGAGACAAACAGAAATAGTCAGCAACGAAAAAGGAGGAAACCCAAACAGAAAAATCCATCCTTTAGGTCAGAATCACCTTCTAAGAACACCGAAAGTACGGAATTCGTCCTCAAGATCCCTCTCCGACACCCGCGGGTCCAAATTCCCGACGTACACTCGGGACATTGCAGCAGCCACCAGCTTCAAACCTCCACAGCCAAAAAAGCGAACAAGATCACCAAAAACAAGATCCCAAAACCACAGCAAACCACCTCCCGAAGCAAGCACCCAAAGAAGGAAACGACAAGAAAAGCAAACACCAAACAGATTCAAGGGTCGGAACGAAGACAAAGCAGCAGCTCAAGCACGAGACACGACCGGACAATTCGCTTTGAGTTCGAGACCAACGACCGTACCTAGGATTCCGAAATGAAACGGACCGCGTGAATCGAGGCTTACCTCTTCAGAGATTCTCTCGACGATTTCGAAGGGGATCGACTGCAAGTTTGAGCGCTTCTTCGATGTCGCGACCTCGGTGAACAATAGACGAAGCTCGGCGAGTCTCCTCTGGAGATGTCGGCTCGAGACGAAGACGTTGGGCCTCGCCACGCTCTGGGCCTGCCCCGGTTTGAATGTGGATATGGGCCCTTGGAGGGCTCGACGCACCGGGCCTGTTTTTGTTTCAAGGGGCTTCATACTATGGCAATATATATAGGCATATATCTCGAGGACTCAAGAGTAGAGCAGTGCATATGGCTTTTTATTGAATAGGACTCGAATGACCAATCTTTTTGAATTGACATGACGCCAATGTAGAAATCGATGTTAAGTGGTTACAAAATTACCAGATCGTTGACGGCAAGGATGCTTATCAATGTCCACAGTACGGTCACCGATGTACTATGACGATTGGTCAACAATTGACATTCGGATGAATTTAGATAAGTGTTGAATGAAGAAACTGAAGAGGTGAAGATGTCGATTGATGGTTAAATCTAGTTATGATCAAGAAGTCATAATCGCTTGTAGATAATGCCGACGTGCAATCATGGAGCCTAAAATTGTGGAGATGTAGCTAAGCAGTGGCAATTGAAGAGTTGTATCCACTTGTAAACAAAGTCAGACGTGAAATCATAGTGTGTGATCATGGAGCCTAAAATTATGGAGATATGGTTGTAACCATTAATTTGAATATTAACCGTTTAGAAGTGATTACAATTTGTAACGGAGCTATATAAGCCATGTTGAATATTGTTGAAAAAGGCCATCATCAACAAAAATTATGTGTCTTTCAGTTTATCAATTTATGGTTCAAATTCCTGCATTTACTATCCTTCAGAGTAATTAGTTTTAGTTCTTACTTACGCATTTTATTTCCTATTCAAATTGTCATGGAACCCAATTCAATAAAAATCGAGGATCAATTTTCGGTGAAGTTTCGCTATGTGGAGCGATTCTCAGCAAAACAGGAGTAGATGGACCTTGCAAAAGGATGACGATGCCCTGCTTTAAAGAGGATCTAATATTCTTGATTTTCATGCGTGCAACAAGGGTCATTAGTAATTTGCATGTTGGAGACAAATATTTTGAAGTTTGATTGACTGCATAATATAATTTTACAGAGTAAGTAGAGTTTAAGAAGAACAAATGTTAACGGAAGCATTTTTTCCTTGTTTTGCCCAAAATTGATTATGTGAGACTCTTTAAACACTTGATTAGTTTGTCCAATAGACATTTTTGAATGCTTCTGGGACGTGGTGGGGCCAACAGGATATGCGAACGTAGTATTTTTTTTTTATATATAAAAAATACTATGATGATTTGAATCAAAGCTACGAATGAGGATGGTGAACGAACTCTCCATTTGAAAAGCCTCTTCGCTCAATTTAGATGGAGAACCATATTTGAAAATAAAAACCAACCAAATGAAGAAAAAAATGGTCAAAAACATTGGATGAACTTGTTGAAGATTCAGCTTTTATGATATATAATATAGAATTAGAGGACAACAATACTACAAGTGTCCTATCTATCGTATGACACTCGATTGAATGTGTCATAACTTTTTTTTTTTTTATCATTACATACTGTAATTACCTAAAAACGATTACTTGAGTACCATAACTTTTAAGAACGTTTACCCAAATGTCATTTCACATTGGACTTATGATATTTGTGGATGTTTTAAAAAAATTATGACATTTGAAAATTTATATGGCACTCAAGTAATTTGAAAAAAAAATAAAATTTGACACTCAAGTGAAAGCCCTACGTGAGTGCTATATGAAAATTATAGCACTTATGATTTCTTTTTTCCATGAATTAGAATATGGCAAATCAAAAGAAGAAAATACATGAAAATATGAAATTCGTGTAGAAAAGGTCTGTTTTACCTGTTAAAAGAGAACAAACATCCACAGAGATGGTTGCTTGGAAGAGAAGGAAAAAGCATTGGTACGTCTTCCACAAACCCTCCAGATGGACCAGGGATTAGGAAAAGCCGAGAAATTTGAGATTCTAATCCCTTCGAATCACATGTTTATGATATTTCACTTTTCATGTTATTAACATAAATATTATCTATAAGTGATATATTCTTCATTTCTCATGAGAATTGCAAGAGTTATAGATGACAAAGCTACTGTGTACGGAATGGATAAATATATTAGAAGTCTTAAAACTTGTCATAAAAGTACAATTGAATTTTAAAATTTTCAAAAAATGCAATCAAGTCCTAAAAGTTATTACAAAAGTGCAATTGAATCCTTAAACATTCAAAAAGTGCAATCAAATTCTCGAACTTGTTAAGTTAGTACAATCAAATCCTTAAATTTGTTAGCATTTTTTGTGTGTCAAGTTAGACGGAGTTAATGGAAGAATTGCATTGCACCAACTTGATAAGTTTTAAAACTTGATTATACTAACTTCACAATTTTTAAGACTTGATTGTACTAATTTGATAAGTTCTAAGATTTGAGTGCACTTTTTGAAAGCCTTATGATTCAATTGTACTTTCGTGATAAGTTTTAAAACTTTTATGGCCTGTTTGGCAACTTGTCAAACAATGTTAATTTCTATTCTTTTGTTCTCGGGAATAGATTTAGAAAATAAATTTGTTTGATAAAATTTTTATTCCCGGGAACAAATTTCTATTTATTTTTTTTGGTTTCCAGAAGTAGATTTGGAACATAATCAAGAAGTAAAAAAGAAGAAGTTAATTCTTTGTTCCTAGGAACAACTCTAGAATCAAACACCTATTTTCTCTCTTTTCTTTTATTTTCTTTTTTTGTTCTTCTTCCCTCTTTCTTCTTCTTCTTCAACTGCCGCTATCCACCGCCATCTGTCGCCTGTCACCACCAGTTGTTGGTGACCGGTTCGGTGAGCTTGTCTAAGGCTTGCCAGGTCAGGGCGAGGTCCTATGAGCTCGTTGGAGGCTCACCTTGCCTCGCCAAGCAACGCTGACCTCACGATGCCCCAGTGAGGTCATGCCCTGTCGGTGACTAGACAAGCTCAGCCTTGCCAGATATTTGGGCGAGGCTGCTTGCCTAGCCAAGGCTCGACCGAGCCTCGCCCAGCTATTGGCGAGGCTAGGCGACAAGGCATGGTCTCACCGAGAGCAGGCGATGCTACGATGAGGTCGCCGGCCTTGGGATGACCATTGACCGGTCACCTTGAAGAAGAAGAATGAGAGAAAGAAAGGGAAAAAAGAAAAGAAGAAAAAATAAAAAAGAGGAAAACAATAATAAAATTGTTTTAAAAAAATGATTTGAAGTAGAAATACGATGTCAAACGCAATTCCGTTCCAGGAATTGAAATTTTGGACAATTACCAAACAGCTTAAAATGCATAGAAATTGTTCCTAGGAACACAATAAAAAAAAAATTCATTTCTGATCAGAAATTGTTCTCGGGAACAAAAGTGTTACCAAACGCACCCTTAGTAACCTTATCCCTTTGTATAGAACATATTCATATACATATGGTATTAACAATAAGAAGTCTAAGCATGTATAAAGACCATTGTTCTACAGGAGGTGAACAAGCTATTGGACGTAAAATGCGTTGGTGGCTAGATTGACCTAGCAAATGCTCAACAAGTTGTTGGATAAGGAATATATTATTGTTCAGAAAGATTTGGAGGATGGTGAACAAACTCGAGAATGCGTGATCGTTGAAGAGTTTGGATGAATTAATATAAGGCAAATAGACTAGAGGAGGACTTCCGTTTTTTAGAAGAGTTTGGATGGAGTGGAAAGTCTACAGAATATTAAGGACGTCAGTCTGCATGGAAGTGCCAAAAAGTTCAAGGGAAAATAAACTTGTTTATTCATGAGTTCAGTTGGACCTGTCTATAGAAGGTGTTCTCGCTACAAACAGAGAAATAATTTCAGTACGAGCCTTTACAATCCTAAAGAGAAGATCCAGACTCTCAATTTGACTAAAGTTACTGACCAAAAAAAAAAAAAAAAAAAATTGACTTGAGTTCATATTGATGTTTTACACATGGTCTTAGAAGTTGGAATCCCTAAAAGCGGACCGGAGAAGATCAAATTAAGTAGACAAACTGTTGCAGAAGCAAAACTGACTATTTTAGGAAATTATCTTTATGGAGTTTTAGAGCGATTTCTGTGACTGTATATGATAGAACCGACGGCTATTCGTGAGATTTGAAATTCAAGTGGTCATTGAGGTATAATGGCAATATATTCAACCTAATTGATAGTTTTTCTTTCGTTTTTTTCTTTTGGATAGACCCACGACCAATAGTTGAGTTGGGGGAAAATGAACAAAACTAGTCTTTGCTCTAAGTGTGTATCTTCTTGTTGTGCTTGTATGTAGAAGCCGTGTAAACCTAATTATGTTTTTCAGCAGAAAATTTGAGTCTCTATAATTAGTTAACATAATGCTAAGAGTAGTAAGGATCGGTTATATCTGTAAAAGCCAAGCTACAAGAAGAAGCACGCATATTAATACGTTGTGCTAGCTCAAAAATTACATAGTGGATTCCAACCTTAGTTTTAACTGTTAGAGTTGACGAGTGGAACATGCCGAGTGGAAAGGCTAAATCGCCATATATATACTTTGACTCTCTTATCCCTTAATTTCCTTTTATATTTTGCTGACGGAAGATAATTGTTTCTGTATATTCACTATCGTTCTACAGTACAAGTGCACGTTTTACACATTATCCAACCTTTGAACATGAAAAGGTTTAAAGTTTTCTTATATAACTAATTCACTACCCTCTTAATTTTTAGTGCCTAATCCATTTATCATAGCAAATGGTGAATTAATGAACGCTAAAATAAAGTAGGACTATATTAACGGTTGTTTCTAGTTACTTAGTAAATACCAACATAGGGAAGAATCGGACTCGTCATGCATTTTCTATTATTTTTTTTTTGGTGAAGTGTGCGATAAGTATTTTAAAAAATAAAACTTCCAAATAAAATATTTTTTTGTTAGAACTTCCAAATAAAGTATGCTTAACAAGTCATTGGCACATTTTATAATGCGGCCAATTACTAGATGAGATGAAATTCGGGCAATGAGTTGCTTAAAGTTGTTGGGTGGGCATGGACAAGAGAACTATGAACGCATGGAACATGCAAAATTGGCGAGGATAGGAAGGTTTCATGGAGAGATTTGACTTCTAGGGCAGCTTTTAGGGAAAAGTGTCAAACAGCTGCTAAATTATTGTATTAATGCCAAATTAATCTTAAACATTTTAATGGTGCCATTTAGTCCTAAACTTTTTTGACTTTGTATAAATTTAGTCTTAAATCTTTTCTCATAACTTTTAGGTTTCAAAAGTTTGAAATAGTTAAGTGCAAGAAAAATTTTAAAGTATGATGCAATCTTGTATCCTATATCCTATGCAAGGATCTCGGCAAAAAATACAAGGTATATGTAAAAAGCTGAGGTGTCAAAAATTGAACCGAACCAAATGTAAAATTTGAACATTTTCAATTCATTTTTATTTCAATTTGAATAATAAATAAAGGAATTTAGTTGGTTGATAGTTTGGTTCGGATTGAATCAGATTGCTCACTAAGACCCTGTTTGGTAACCATCCCGGAACAATTGATTCTATTATATTGTTTCTTGAAAAAAAAAAGAACATAAATTTGTTTGGTAAAATTTTTGTTCTCGAGAATAGATTCAGAATAGAATCAAGAAGTAGAAAAAAATTGTTTCTTATTCCTAAAAACAATTTCAAGAATCAAGCCTAACTTTTTTTTTCCTTTCTTTTCTTGTCTTCTTTTCTCCTTCTCTCTTCTTCTTTTTCTTTCTCCCAATCCCAGCTGCTTACCAGCCATTGTCGACCATCGCCATCGCCGCTGCCACCGCAGGTAGGCAATCGACTGGGCGAGGTCCAATGTGCTTGCCATGGTTAGGCAAGCCTTTGGTGAGCTCACCAAACCTCGCCCAGCCAATCGCCAGCCACGGCAGCAAGCGATCAACCACAAAGAAGGAGGAAAAAGAAGAGGAAACTGAAAAGAAAAAAGAAAAAAGAAAAAGAAAAAAAAAAGAAAATAAAAATAAAAATGTAATGAAAGTATTAAAAGATTAAAAGAAATAAAAAAATTAAGAATCTTACCATACGCATTTTTAGCATGAGAATAGAAATTTTGTACAGTTATCAAACGTGTTTGCTCATAAATTATTTTCGAGAATAAAATTAGAAAAAGACCATTTCTAATTAAAAATTGTTTCCGGAAATAGAATTGTTATCAAATACGCCCTAATTCACGACTACTCCTCTCTCTCTCTCTCTCTCTCTCTCTCTCTCTCTCTCTCTCCATTTTTTGCTTTATTCTCTCACTTCATCTGTTTTTGCACTATCACTATCATGCTTTAGCCCCCCTCACTTTCTCTCTTTTTTCGTTCTCTGCTTGATTCTCTCTCTTCATCTGTTTTTGCACTATCACTATCATGCTTTAGCCCCCCTCACTTTCTCTCTTTTTTCGTTCTCTGCTTGATTCTCTCTCTTCTTCTTCACTCATAGCATTTTTTTTTATGACCCGGGAACTATCGTACAATCGGTAGCCAGTGACGTAAACCCAAGACGAATATAGCATTTTCATCTCTATAAAGTGACAACACATAAACCGAGAGATTGATCCTCTCTCTACCACCATTTAGAAAGCACCACTAATATTTTCAAAATTATCAATATCATGACCATTCAAAGATTCACTATTTAAACCTACGTCTTCACCAATACTTTTACTCTTGTAAGGAACAACAACATCCTTTTGATATTAATAATTTTGAAGAAATTAACCGCCATTTTTGGATTCAGAGCAGAATTGGGATTGAACTTAAGGTTGATTTTTTTAAGGAAATTAGGCCTTCAAATGGATATGCACATATTTTATAGCGATAGATGAACCATGGATGGAACACAACAAGAACAAGAGGACAAGAACTCCCCTTGCTTCTTTATTTCCAATATACAGCACACAACACACTGATAACAGAACACTGAAACTTTCTTCTTTTTCCCCGAAAGGAAGTGGCGCTCCATTTCTCTAACGGTGGCGACAGGGCTTGTAGCTCCCCTAAAGGATAGAGCATGCGTTCTCGTTCACCCACTCTTCAAGCTTGTACACGCCCTTTAACTTGCGGTACAGCCCTAAGAAATCGCCCGTGGTCCATCTCCTCCCCTGCAAAACCGATACTCGTATCTCTCATGCCGTCATGGAAGCGAAGATTATGTAGGAAGGATGAGACGAATTAAAGACAATTGAATCGGATTATGTCATGATGATTCTGTCCACTTGAGGTGGTGATTTCGTGTGTGTGTGTGTGTGAGACAGAGAGAGAGAGAGGGATCTTACTTCGTCATTAGCTCCTCCCGCCGTCCTACGGCCTATTCTTTCCAGCATGACAGTGTTCATAGGTAAATACGTACTTGAACTCTAGTGATTCTTTTTTTTTCCTGCTAAGAAAGAATTAAGTTTTTTTTTCTTTTTCTAGGGTATGGCAGAGGTGAATATCATGTTTGGGTTTTGTAAAACTTTTTCAGCTTTCGAAAATCGATTTACAAACCATACTATTATCTTCTGGACCAACTTATGCAAACCATGTTTGTACATGTTGTCTATGTAATCGGGGTGAAAATCTTTTTGAAGAAGAAGATAGTACTTTTGATCTTGTCATTAGTTTCAACTCGATGAAAGGGAGGTGGACATTCCTCTTTGGAGGTAATCTTATTGAAAATGTAAATTTTAGTAGAGTGTTGAATTTTCTGCATCATATACCATTTTGCTATACTAGTGCATTCAGGCGTTGTCTCTATTTGGAATCATCGTGTGGGCTGCACCGGCCAATATACAGATTTAGTCTTACCCGTTGCGCGCAAAACAAAAAGGCGATTCAAATATATCTTCTAAATTATGAAGAATCATGATCGAACGTTTATCTGTTTTAATTTAAACTGTAATTTTTACCTTTCGACCGGGTACATCAGTACTAGGCCTGCGTTTCAGTAGGTGTTTATACTCATCGCGGCTGAGGACGTAGAAGAAGGTGACCAGTTCCTTAAAACTGAGAGTGCCGTTGTTGTCCTTGTCCAGCTCTGCGAAGAGATTATCAGTGTCGACATCTTCGAGCCCGGCATGGCTCAGGAAGGTCATGGACTCTTCGACACTTATGTTGCCGCTCTTGTCCTTGTCCATGGTCTCGAAGAAGCTCTTGGCCGCCTGCTTCTGGTCCTCCGTCAAGTCATCGAAGTGAGCAGATGCAGCCTCGCGGACCTTTTCTATATCTATGTCTGTCGAGACGGGCTTGCTTGGCTCGGTCGGCGAGGCCTCCAAGGCCTCCAAGGCCATGTCCATCCCTCCCCCTCTTTCTCTCCTTTGCCTCCCTCTTTGAGGATGTGTGCAAGTGCTGTTGCTATGGGGGTTATTGAAGTATTTATAGAAAATTACAGTCGAGCGTTCCATGAGTTACACACACAAAAGAAAGAAAGAAAGAAAAATATGTGAATGATTATTAAATTTTAAATGTGTGTACGATCAACGTCAATGCATATGAAGCACAGAGAGAGGAAGCAAAATAAATTCGTGGACTTCAATTAGGACGTACAAGTCCCTACATTTGCTAAGACCAACGTTACGTGGACGAGAAAATCTTATTAAAACATTTTTTTATCTGACGGGTCAATATTTTCATTGAATATTTAAAGAAACTAGTAGTCCAATGCATGGATCCCACTTCCTGCTCGAGACGACATCATCAGAAAATCAAAGTGAGGGGACCAGTCAGCCCGAAGCAGGTCCATCTAATATTTGATTTGATTGAAACTTTCGAATATTTTGTATTGCCACTATCTGGTCACTTGTTGGACATCTCATGAGTCACGTTAAGATTAAGTCTAAGCCTTTGACATTTATGAATGATTCCAACTAAGAATAGGTAATATTTAATTGGTGATATTCGTTCCGGTGATTTCCAAATTTTAAGCCAGAAATCTCCTTATGCTATATGACCTAGAATTCTCTTTTCCCAGTTATTTTGTTCTCGGAGCAATTTTAGTCTCCACCATGCCTTGAATGTGTCCATAATGGTCGGTGAGTGAAGAGTACTGATCCAAAACCTTGAGAAAAGTAAGATAGCGTAGGGGAATGCACTACTTCGGTTCAACTCGGGAATCTAACCGAACCTGCCTGGACCTATCAGTTCAAGATCAAGGAGAATTGGTTCAATTCTCAGTTCCGCCTGGGAAATCTCCTTACGTTATGACCAAGAATTGGTTTAATTCTCAGTTCAAGATCATTGCTAACTAGTGATTTCTAATTTTTAAGCCAAAAATCTCCTTACGTTATGACCAAGAATTCTCTTTTCCTAGCTATTTTGTTCTCTGAGCAATTTTAGTCTCCACCATACCTTGAATGAGTGTCCATAACCGTATGTGAGTGAAGAGTACTAATTCAAAACCTTGAGAAAAGTAAGATAGTGTAGGGGAATGTGCATAAGGTCGGTTCAACTCGAGAATCCGACCGAACTTGCTTGGACCTATTATTTTAAGATTAGTGCTAAGGAAAATTAGTCTGGTTCCCAATGCCAACTTGAGAAATTGAGAGGCAAAAATTATTCGAGACGAAATCAACAAATACCCTAGGATAGCGTTGGCTTCTTTACCGGGCCACCATTATGGACAAATTACACGCGTCATATAATCTTTGCAATTCCCATAAATGAGGTCTATGCCTATTGAAATCATTAAAATTCAAGACAAGACAGCATCGACATACATTTGGACCGTTTCCTGGTTAAACCAGTTTTGAAGCATCTTTAAAACAATAAATATTTTTGCACCCCTATAAATTGAATCATTCTCTTCGACATGAACAGAAAAATAAAATAGTCACTTGACTGACACATGTTTATAGTAAAATTATGCAACTTTTATATCGTATCATATCAATTATATTTTTACACAATATAAAAATGGACTGGTTCTCAAGTAAAATTGACAATCGGACCAAAACTAGCTGGAAATCGATCTACTCATGTTAAAGAAACATCTCCAAGTGATTTGGATAATTTCCAAACTATTATCGATATAATATTTACTATGAAATGTGTAGATGTTCGTGCCAAAGGACTACATAATATATCCATGGTGTAATCCAGTAGAAGGAAGTATGCAATAAGTCCCGATACGGTTTTTCGATGACAATGTCTATGTCGAAGTTGTAAAATATTGGGTCTTTGGTGTTATGGCAACCACATACATTTAATGATGTTTGTTGGATTAGCAAACTAGCTATTATGGCTCTGAAATCGCACAATAGTTAAATCCAGATGAAACCAATAATCGAGAAATTATGTTGTTTGACAAATTTGTAAAAGACTGCAACAAAATAATAGCAACATATGCTATTTGTAGGTAGCTTGCAAATGCTCAGGAAAAAAGATTGTATGGACAATTTTATCTCTGACAACAGTCCAACAGTAACTCTAACGGCTCTTTGCTTCTCCAATCCGCTGATAGTTATAAAAGAGAAGACCTTAGAAACCAAATGTTATAGAGAGCAACATACCAAGATCTAAAGATTTGTTACTAGTTGTGTTCCAAGCGAAATGCTCTCTTTTGATTGTTTCTCTGAGCATTATATTCGTGCTATTCGTGCTGTTTAAGTAATTATGTTAAAGATTAAGTGTACAAGAGTAAGAGTAGCAGCTAAATCCTAATAATGCGATCCATCTTATGAAAGGATCAATGTTTATTGATTGCAACTTTCTCAACAAATCACTAGCGCAATCTACAAGAGTGGATAGGGTTTCGGGAGAAAGCCGAACCACTATCCTTCACTCTTACTAGCACATGGTTCCATCACAAGTTATGAAACATGTTTTCTAAAACAACTTATTCACCTTCCTTTATATTGTATTATTAGCCCCCAACAACCCGAACCCAATCACTCCTAAGATAGAGTTAATAAAAAATACACAAGATAATTTCCAGTTAGCGGTGAAGAATTTAGAGTACATAGCATGAGCCTTCAATGATTGATTACTGTAATTCACAATTTCTGCATTTAGATCATGAATTGGTAGGGATCCAACTATAGGATTATTGAATTTCATACTTGACTATCTATAGAGTCTATCGACCTCGAGGAGGAGATAGAGTCGTTCCACAATTTGGGAACAATCTGCTTTAAGATAGAGTGAATTTGATGACTATTTTCTTGAGCTGAATCTAATCTCATAATCTTGTGAGTTCCAAATATTCAAACGAATCTCGGAGGTTGAAAACTCTCTAATGAAACATGAAAGAAACAAGTCCTTGAAGCAATAAATATTCTCTTTCCAATTTTAGGGATGAGCATCGATTTAGGGTCAACCTTGGACTAACCTTGGATCAGCCCAACCCAGTTGAACCTGATTTGGTTCCTTGGGGAAGTGGGTAAGTCCTTGGTCCTGAGATCTTTGGACTAGTACTGTTGGGGTTGATCATTGATTCTAGGAGTTTAGAGTCAGTTCAACTCGGACTAACCCTAATTGTATATATTATATACAACATATCTAAAACATATATATAATATTATTCATAATTTTTTTATATAAAGAAAATCCTAAGTTACACGGCGTCAACATCATTAAAAGGCTCCTTAGTGAGGAGTCTAAGTAATTTTACATTATTCTTTAATAGCTTAGACTTTTAATGTTTTTTACAGCATCGACAACCATAATTTATAAAGGAGAAAAATATTTGTGTGAGGAGTTCTCACGGAATCTAAAACAACGTAAACAACTTCTCACAGTATCCTCCTTCAGTACTTATTCTCTTTTGTCTTCTTTGTCCACTTAGTCTTCATTTTGCCAAAATCGAAAGAAACAGCTTCCCTACTTGCCCCTTGACACTTGCCTCACTCACTTTTGGTCGCTCACGCTGCTCGCCACTCGCCTCCCTTGTTGCTTGCCACTTGCCCTACTCGCTACTCGACGCTCACCCCATTTGATGCTTGCCACTTGCACTCCTCGCCTCTCTTTGTTGACCTTGCTTGTCGCCGAATTCATTGGGCCGGTCTAGTCCTTGGTCGCCTTTTCGAGGAGTACAAAAAATCAAACAAAAAAATTATCAGTTGGTCCTGGGTTAACCTTGGAACCAAACTAAACATATTGGGTTGGTTTGATTCTCAATCTTAAAAATTGAGGACCAACACTGTGCAAGTTGGTCCTAGGGTTAGGGGGTCGACCGACCCAATCCGGACCATACTCACCCCTCTCCAATTTGATACCAAAGCCTTTTTCTTGTCGATGTTAAAATATTTTGTCGATAAATAAGTCTTTTTAATCCTTTTATATGATTGTGTTCAATTATTTTGATGAAGACCGAGAAGTTACGTATTGTAGTTGGGGAGGAATCCAATATTTTAACCTGGTAAATATGAGTGTGAAAAAGAATGGATGGAGTCCAAGCTAAAGTTGTGCTTGGGATCAAATTGACTTGTGTTACATTGTAAGGAGTAAGCGACATTCTCTTGTGCCCTTTTTGAAAAATCAATGAAGAATCCACCACACGCCTTGAGTGCAATAATGGTCTGAAGCATAGCTAGCAGACATGAAGGGTGCGTATGGTTATGTTTTTATTCTTAGAAACAATTTTTATTTAGAAACATGTTTTTTTATTTCTATTCTCGGGAATAGTTTTTGAGCATTTTAAGATGTTTGATAAATACACAAAATTTATATTTCCAAAATAGAAATATGTTTGGTACGACTTCAAATATTTTTGTGACTTAGAATTTCTTTTATTTATTAATAATTTTATTAGTTTTTCTTCTTTTTCTTCTCCTTTCTCTAGCCAGTCACTGACCTTAGCCATGGCCGGCTGAGGGTTGGTGAGGTTGCCAGCCTCAGGGGAGCCTTGTCAGCCACTAGCGACCTCGTTCGACCATCGGTGAGGCTCGACCTCGCCCGAACCTTATCGGGTCAACCTCGCCATGGCCGAGCAAGGTTGAGCCTCTTTAATGGCTGAGTGAGGCTTAGGGGGCCTTACTAGAGGTTGGCGAGCTCGAGGCTACCTTGCCAAGGGCCGATGAGGCTTTGACGAGGTCACTGGGTGTGGCACCCCTCGACGGCCCCCAATCCGTTAGGGTCGCCACAGTTCGCTTACCTTTTACTTTCCCTAATAACATGTCACTCTGATACCATTTCAATTGCAACGGGTCCATACAACCTGAGGCTTTACATTTTTTTGATCGGTCCCTTACGCAATTCATATAGCGGAAGCACATCCATTAACTCCATTCCCTATATTCAGAAAACGATGCACACCAACTAAACATTTATAGGTAAAAGCCGAACACTCTTATTTACTTAAACCAGATGGACATCATTCATCGGTACATTAAAATGCCATGGTTTTCTATACTTGGCTATACTTCAAAAGATGACTGACATCTCCTCCAACAGTCGTATACTTAAAGTCCATCGATCAATGTCGGCGTCCAAAAGTTCATTCCTTTGTTATCTTCCTCCTCGCGGTCATATCCAATCACTTGATCCATCTACTGGTGGCAGTGTAAGTAGATGAATCTTATCTAGTCTGAAATATCAATCCCTAAAAGGGGTGAGTATAACCACTCAGCAGTAAAGATCCACCAAACTACTCATTACGTCAAATAGAACAATCAAGGCATCATAACAAAGCACATATCATTAATGCATTCAAGCATAACTTACCTTGCAGCTATGCATATGTCATTATATCATATGTGCATATACCATCATGCATCATCAAGCATTCATGCATATATCACCATGCCATATGTGCATATACCACCATGCACTCATCATCAAGCATTCATGCATATCCATGCCATATGTGCAAATACCACCATGTAGTCATGCATATCTCACCATGCCATCGTGCATATACCACCATGATTCATATCATCCATGCTATCAAGCATACATCACCATGAGATCCATTCATGCCTTCATGATCACATTTTCAATATCAAATAGCATTAATTTACTTTTATAAGTAGATCATGAATCATGCCATATGCATACACCCATGCACATGATTCATTTTTAATTCTTATTTTTCATAAGGATCTCATCAGTTTTTCTTTCCAGGGACCAATGTTTGCATCCCACAATTTATCGCTCGCACCCAATCTGGCATTGCGAGGAACCTCCAGTACACACCTCTGGGCATCCGGCACCCCCAAATTCCAGGCATCTCGTATCCCAATTGGCATCACAAGGTATTCCCTTGGCACACACCTCCGAGGCTTCCGGAATTACGTACCACCATACCACTAGGCATTCCCCTTGGAATTACGTACCGTATACCACCGGGCATTTCAAAACTCCCGAGGACATCCGGGCATGTATCGCAATACAACCGGGCATCCAAAGGATATCAACTCATTCGAACCTTTGGGCATCCCTACTACCGGGGCATTGTCGGCTCACACCTCCGACGGTATCATCATTATCATAATTTATATTCACATTTGTGTCTCAATATCAACATGGCACATGATGTAATGGCAACAAGGTCAATTTCAGCTTTTGATTTTATATGTAATGCCAAATATCATCACATGTGCAGCAAGATTCAATCACTTAAAAACAATATAATTCATGAGGCAAACTCATGGATTATTGCTATTATTTTAGAAACGGATGCGTTTTTTTTTAATTTACACTTCTTAAAAATTGAGTGATTGGCCCTAATACTTTCTAAGAATTTAATACATAATAGACAAGCTCTAGAGGCATTTATCTCATGAAGAACACAACACCACCAGAATTTCATACAAAACAGAATAGTCCATGCATTACAGCTTTTGAAATTCACACAATCCAGCTTGCACAGTTTTAGAAATTTTTTTAATTGAATACCCAAATGACCTTAAAAAATTGTGAAATTCGAACATGTGATATTCAAGACATAAAGGCAGATATTTCATGAAGAACACTACACTAAAAGATCCTCATATAATTCGGTATAGACCGTGCATCACAGCACTACTATTCTAACAGTTCAACTTGCACAATTTTTGAAACATTTTTGGTTAAATAGGCGAATGAACTTCAAAAATTACGAAATTTGAATATGTTGTAGGGAAGACATGAATAGAGAGATATTTAATGCAGAACACTTTTCCAAAAGAACCTCATAAAAAAACGATATAGTCCACGCATTGCAACTTACAAAGTCCGAATATATCAGATTGCATAGTTTTAGAAAAATTTCCGATTAAATACCCAAATGAACCTCAAAATTTATGAAATTCGAATATGTGAGAGAAAAGACCATAAGGTAGATACTTCATGAAGACATAGAAGTCAAATTCGTCCTAGATAATTAAATATGGTCGGTTAAAATATTTGTTCCTAGTACCGAAATTTCCAGATCTAACCATCTTCAAAGGACCACGATTTCACCTACAGTTCTGGTTTTTTTTCTCTAAATTTTTGATATGTTAAACCTCAGGATGTCCTTTACAACTTTTGTTAAGAAATCGAAGTGAAATTTCAACAAGAAGGTTACTTTACAGACCACGAAACCACTGAAGGTCATCACGACGAATTCCATATCTAGTCTCTCCAAAGAAAAATCATTTTACTAACCATTTCTTGTTCATTTTGCCTCAAATTTTAGTATGTTGTTCTTCAAAGTGTTCTCTAAAACTTTCATGAAGAAATCAAAACAATATTCCGACTAAAAAGTCACATGCAACACACAAACTTAAAGATGGTCAAACTGGTCTTTCCAGAAACAGCATGCATGACCAACGAATCCCTCTCCATAGCTCAGAAATTTCATCCCATCTAGCACAACCAAGACTTACCATCTACTAAACATACACACAGCAATACAAAGAGTAGGTTTTAGGTCTTCACTTGCCTCTAATCCAAAGAAAACACAGCAAGACAACGGCGGGAGACGGCCTTTCCTCTTCCCCCTCGTGACCCGCACTCGCCCCTCTCTCTCTCACTTGAACTCTCCTCCTCTCTCTCTCTCAATCTCACTCTCTCTTTCTCTCGGTTGCTCCGCCCCCTTCCCCTTTCCTTTTATTCTCTTATTTTCTTGTAATCATTAGGTTTTGCATGCATGAGACACTTGGCTCCAAGAGGAGGACAAGTGGCTTCAACAAGGAGACAAGTGGCTGCATCAAGAGGACAAATAGAGGAGGTGGCGTGGCCTCCATCCGGTTCTCCTCCATGGGCCGACGGTTTGGGCCTCTTGGCCTGCTTTGGGCCCGAAAATTTTGGGCCAAGTTGTCCCATGTCCAATTTAAATAGCCCATAGAAAAATATCAATAATGAGCCCATAATTCCTACACCACTTTAGGGCATTTGATTTTGATTTTTATTTATAAACATCAATTAACATTCCCATAATCAATTAACATTTTCATAGGGGGTTCGGTCCAAGAGATAAAATATCGTGGCCAATGATGTAATTGTCCCTATGAAAATATTGTTTATGGGAATGTTAATTGATTTTTTTTTATTCAAAGACAAATATCATTTCCCTCAAAATTAATATTTCGGGTTGTTGAAATTCCCAAATGCCACACTAGGCCTCGTTTGGCCAGTCGCTAAAAAGGAAGAAGAGAGGAAGAGAAAAAGAAGAAAAAAAAAAAAAAAGGCTAATTTCTTGACTTGATCCAAAGAACAAAAAAACAAATTTTTTTTTTGTTTATTATTTCTGCTCTAGAGAACAAAAAAATTATCAAATGTGTTTATGTTCTATTTATATTCTGGAGAACAAAAAAATAGAAACACATGTTCTTGGAAGCGTTACACAAAACACCCGAAGATACCACAAGATTCGATAGGTTGTTCCATCTCTTTCCCCAGTTTCCAAGAAATCAAAATATGATTACTTTCTTCAAAGTTAAATGCCCACTTAGTTTGATTCAGACATGGAACAATGATGCCTTCTTCTGCAATGCTGTAGAGGTTAGGCCAATTTTGATTCAAAGAGGCCTAATTTTTTTTATAAAAAAAACCTCAAATTTTAGGTATAGTCTTAATCCTATTATTTTTTTTTTTTTTTTTATCTTAGAAAAAATCCAATTTTAGGTCTAGTCCCAAATCTATCCCAAATTTTAGGTTTAGTCCCAAATTTGTCCCGAATTTTGTTTTGCCTAAAAAAAAACACCAACTTTTAATCTATCCTTAAATCTACCTCATGGTTCAATACTAATTTGATGTGGCATCTCCACATCGACGACAAATCCACATCAAAAGGTGACATGGAAAATTATCTTCAAATTAAAAGCGCTCTAGGATGTAAAAATTGGGGATGACTAACGGAGGTAGATTTAGGACTAGAGTAAAAATTGATGATATATATATTTTCGAGGAGAAAAAGTCAGGGATGGATTTAAGATTAAACATAAAGTTTGGGGTTTTTTACGAGACAAAAAAATTCGGGGAAGATTTCTGACTAAACCTAAAGTTTGAAGTTTTTCTAAGACAAAAAAAAGTTCATGACAAAATTAAGAATAGACCTAAAATTTGGAGTTTTTTTTTTTTTTTGGGAATTAGGCTGATCCAAGGATTTCGGCATTTTTATTTGAATTTGGCCTATAGATTGACCAAAAAATGGGCACCAGCCACCAGCCACACATCTATATACATTCACACTTTGATGACATGTGCTTCAATGTGGTAAAGTCTTGTGGATTGATCTTAGGAGTGAGCATGGTTCTAAATAACTAGATCAGTGGGATTTGTCCGATTCTAGGTTCAAATGTATGCAGGGTAAGTTACAAATTGCAAAAATTGGAGAATCCCTTTTGATGGGTAGGTTCCAAGTTTTAGGTAGGTGAAACTTAGAATTGAAACTTGAATTAAGTTCTCGTGTTTTTCTTAGTTTATGTCTTCATACGATCTTGCAGTATTTAATGATATTTGATAATAAATGTACGATTTGGAACCACTAGTTTGAATTTCTATTTTATAACTGAGACTTTTATTTTATTAATATTTCGTATTTTTCATGTGTCTAAATATAAATTATGGTAAGTGGATTATAATAGCAAATTATTGGTGAGCATGGCTTTAGGACAAAACCTAGAATTAGAGAACCAGACAGGTTTCTAACAATCCAATTTTAGGTTCCAAGGTATGTGGGGTACATTCCAGGTTCCGAAAATTGGGAAACCCATTTTAATAAGTAGGTTCCAAGTTTTAGGTAAGTGGAATCAAGAACTTGGAACCTAAAACTTGAAATAATTGTTTTTGCTATATTTTATGGCGTTTGATGATGAGTATTTAATCATAAATCAGTAGTATGAGCTTCCATTTTATGATTGAGACTTTTACTTTATTAATGTTTCATATTCTTTACGTGTCTAAGAATTAGTTGTGGTCAATAGATTATAGCAATAAAGGGTGGTCATTACAGATAACGATCCACTGCAATTATTCAATTAATAATATAAGTGGAATTTAGAACCTATAATAGGGTAAGTTTTAAGTTCTAGAAAATGTATGGTAGGTTCTAAGTTCGAAAAAATAAAGAACCCCTTCGAGCAGATGGGTTCCAAATTCTAGGTGGAACTTATATGAAACTTGGAACCGCTTAGTCTTATAGCAAGTGTGGTCATTAAAGTAATTATTAATTACAACTGTTCAATTAATAATACAGGTAAAATTGGAATAGAGCTTGGAATCGACCTTAAAACCTATGACATGGTAGGTTCCAGGGTATTTAGGTAGGTTCTAGGTTTCGAAAAATAAGAAACTTGTTTTTTAAGTTCGATGTAGAACCTATACGAAAATTGGAACCACTTACCCCTTATTAATTCACCTATAAAGTCTTACGTGATCAAATCTCCAAAGAAAGTATGAAAGTTTTTCCATGATATTAGAATGTTATGTATTGAACACTAGCAATAAATATGAGTAAAACATAGACACCTCCACATTATGGTTTTCAATGCTTTGATCGCTTGATTTTGGATGTTGCATATTTGGGGTTCAAGTCACTACATGTCCTACTTAGCATGACTTGGCACGATGCTTGCCACCCTATGCATGGGGTGGTACTCGGTATATGTGGACAAAGCGATTGATTTATGATCATGAAATTAATCAAATAGAGAAAATTTCGATATCCATTATTATTTATAAGTGAAAATATTGAGGTATGGTTCATACAAGAAGGCATGGGGTCCTATTCCTTGATGAACGTGAGGTTAGTCCGACAGGGTTGTAGGAGTAGTGCCTTCGTGATGCCATAGGACATTTATAATTTGAGTGCATATTTTATTATTATTAGATTTGTGCTCATGAATAACTATCGACTATATGAATAATCTTTTTTTTTAATAGTTAAGGGTTATAATATATAATACAATGTGTTAATTATGATGGAATTAGGATAAAAATTTTGGTGTCTCAATTTTTTCTTAACTCGTTTTTGTTCTTTATTTCTTCATGATCGGCCGAATCATAACAGAATGAAGGCGAAGGAAAGGAAGATAGACATGATTAAAGACCTCACGAGGACTGAGGAGCAATCTATGAAGATCTTTTCATCGCCCTCGGTCTTGGTCGTTTGTAAATAAGTCAACGCGCAAGTCGTCGAGCGGATGATATGATTGCAAGAGGCCAAAACTATCAAAGTGAACGGTACAAATCGCTTTGTCTTTTTCTCGGTTGCGTGCAGGAAGCAATTGATGCTGCCCTGAGCGTTGGGGTCCTCCGCACATGAAAAATTCTCCGCGACAAAATGTAGTGTTTATTGGACAAGTCCTTAAACTATCCTGTTTATCGGAGTCAATCCCAAACATAAAATGGGGTAATAATAAACCGCCGGGGGCATTTGGTTAAATCGCTTTGTCTTTTTTTCGATTGCGTGCAAGAAGCAACTGATGCTGCCCTGAGCGTTGGGGTCCTCCCCCCACATGTTTATAAAAAAATTTTGACTTGAAAAAATCTCTAAAACAAAAAAATTTAGTGTTTATGACAAAAAGATTACAAAAGTGCTTTTGTGCACAATTTTCTCCGCCTTGTTGATGCCACATAAGTCTCGCCACGTGTATCTACTTTTTGTCCATAATTTTCAAGTCGTCTCATGCTGACGTCACGTGGGTGACGTGTGAATCCTTCGTTAGGAGGGTCGGCTGGCTAGCTAGGGTTTTGCTCTTCAGGTTGGGTTGGATTTTCTTGGGTGCTCCTTCCTTGGAGATCCTGAGCTGGGACTCACAGCGAAGTCAATGAATAGGCACATGACTAGAGTAAGCTATAAGCCATTGTCAATGGCTATAAAAAATGCTGTCAATAGTGGTTCACGCTAAATAGATGATATGATTGATGATTGTCGATAAGGATATTGATTAAATGAGTTAAAAATGAATTACCAATCAAAATGCCGCAAAAAGATTGGATACTTAGAGGGTATTGGGATGTAGTTATAAAATTTCAAATTTGAAATCACTAATGAGTGGAGCTACAAAGACCAATAAATCAAGGAGCAAGAATGGATGAGGACATAAATGATCAAAATGCAACTTTAAAGGAGCAATCACTTGAACAAGATCATGGTATTGTTAGAGTATGGGCGCAAAATTCTCGAAGTTGTAGAGATATGGAGACATGACTACGACTACAAGAGAATTGCTCTTACATAGTTATGGCATGAACACTATATATACCATCATTAATCTACTGCAGAACTCGCAAGCGCACAAAAGAAAAAATGTTATCTTGAAATTACTCTTCAATTGATGCATCGTAGTTTTAATTTCCAGACTCGTGTCATAGATTAAATTCTAGTGTGTTTTTTAGCTATAGGTTTCAGATTTCCGTCATCGCTTAAATTCTAGCGTTGCCTCTTCATGTTCTCGAATTTTGTCGTCAATTAATTCCAACATAATTTGTATACATTTAGTTCTATTCATAGTGGCTACATTCTCAAGTTTTGTTGATATAGTTTGTGTACGTTCAATTCCATTTGCACATAATTGGTAATATCCGAGCCAGTGCTTACCTCAGTGAAAAATTTTCAAGCTCAATGAGTCCTCCAGAGATTTCGGCTCGAGACAATGACGTTGGGTTTCATCAGGCACCGGGCCTGCTTTTGTCTGAATACATATTTGGGGCTTTTCATCTCTCTCGCTCAATCTCAGTATTAATAGGTCAGACGTCACTCCTTCATCTCCCCCCTCTGTAAAACCCGAGAGATCGATCCTCTCTCTCTCTTCCCTCGCCCTCCAAACGTCCGATCCTCTCCCCCTCGGTTGATCCATCCAATCCAGCGGTCGATTTCTCCATCTCCAGCACATCGCACGCGTCGTCTTTCTTCTCGCCTGGCTAGAGAATCACGTTGCCGCGAGTGCTTGATTTTGAGACTCCGATTATCAGGGGCCCGTGTGTGAGGGAGAGTGGAGCCCGAGTGGTCCATTAAGGTTGGCGGGTTTCGGGGTCTTATAAATGGCGGATAGGGATGGGTATCCACCAGGTGAAAGACGCTGTCTTTGTCTAGTGGGAAGAGGGGGGTGCGAATGGAAAGTATCACCATCTCAAATCCAAAGTCACATCTAGATATCGCTATTGATTTTTTCAAAATTATCAATATAATGATCATTTAGAGGTTCATTATTTGAACCTACATCTTCACCAATACTTTTACTCTCATTAGGAACAACAACCTTATGATATTGATAATTTTGAAGAGATTAACTGCCTTTTTTGGATGCGGAGGAAAATTGAAATTGAACTTAAAGTTGATTTTTTTTATAGGAAATTAGGCCTGTAAATGGATGTGCCCATGTTTAATAGCGACGGAGTTTCGATTTGTTAATCCTTTTTTGTCATTATTCAAGTTTCTCAACATGAACTCATGGAGTTACATTATGAGATGAACCATGGATGGGAATGCAACAAAGAACAAGCGAACAAGAACTCGCCATGCTTCTTTATTTCCAACACACAGCACACAGCACACAGCACACAGTACACAGTACACTGATGACACAACACAGGAACTTTCTTCTTTTCCTCGAAAGGAAGTGGCGCTCCATGTCCTCAACGGGGCGACAGTGCTCGTAGCTCCCCTAAAGGATGGTGCATGAGTTCTCGCTCACCCACTCTTCAAGGTTGTACGTGCCCTTAAACTTGTTGTACAGCCCTCGAAAATCGATTTTCTTCCATTTCCCCCCCTGCAAAATCGAGACATGTACTCTCTCATGCCGTCATGGAAGTGAGATTATGTAGGAAGGAATAAGGATGAGACGAATTAAAGACAATTGAATCGGATTATGTCACGGTGATTCTGTCCACTTGAAGTGGTGATTTCGTGCGGTTGTGAGAGAGAGGGATCTTACTTTGTCATTAGCTCCTCGCCCCATCCCAGGGGCAATTCTTGCCTGCATGACATAGTGTTCATAGGTAAATACATACTTAAAGACAATTGAATCGGATTATGTCACGGTGATTTTGTCCATCGGAATATGTCACGGTGATTCTGTCCACTTGAAGTGGTGATTTCGTGCGGTTGTGAGAGAGAGGGGTCTTACTTTGTCATTAGCTCCTCGCGCCATCCCAGGGGCAATTCTCGCCTACATGACATAGTGTTAATAGGTAAATATAGACTTGAACTCGAGTGATTACCTTTTTTTCTGCTAATAAAGAATTAGGTTTTCTTTTCTTTTTTTGAGGTATGGCAGAGGCGAATATCATGTCTGGGTTTTGTAAAACTCATTCAGCTTTCGAAAATCGCTTTACAAACCATACTATTATCTTCCGGACCAACTTACGCGAACCACGCCTGTACATGTTGTCTATGTAGTCAGGGTGAAAATCTTTTTGAAGGAGAAGATAGTACTTTTGATCTCGTCATTAGTTCCAACTTGATAAAAGGGAGGTAGACATTTCTCGTTGGAGGTAAATTTTATTGAAAATTTAAATTTTAGTAGAGTGTTGAATTTTCTGCATCATATATCATTATGAAGAATCAAGATCGAATGTCTATTTATTTTAATTTAAACTACAAATTTTACCTCTTGACCGTGTACAGGCTTGCGTTTCCATCGGTCTTTATTCTCGTCGCGGCTGAGGACGTAGAAGAAGGTGACTAGTTCCTCAAAACTGAGAGTCTCGCTGGCGTCCTTGTCCAGCTCTGCGAAGAGACCATCAGGGTCGACAGTTTGGAGCCCGGCATCGCTCAGGAAGGTCTTGAACTCGTCGAAACTTATGGTGCCGTTCTCGTCCTTGTCCATCGTGTCGAAGAGGCTCCTGGCCGCCTTCTTCTGGTCCTCCGTCAAGTCCTTGAAGTGAGCAGATGCAGCCTCGCGAACCTTTTTTATATCTATCTTTGCCGAGACGGGCTTGCTTGGCTCGGTCGGCAAGGCCACCGAGGCCTCCTCTTTCTCCTCTCTCTCCTCCTCCAAGGCCTCCTCTTTCTCTTCTCTCTCCTCCTCCAAGGCCTCCGAGGCCTCCTCTTTCTCTTCTCTCTCCTCCACCAAGGACTCGTCCATCCCTCTCCCCCTCTTTCTCTCCTCCTCCTTCAAGGACTCGTCCATCTCTCCCCCTCTTTCTCTCCTTTGCCTTCCTCTTTGAGGATGTGTGCAAGTGCTGTTTGCTATGGAGGTTATTGAAGTATTTATAGAAAATTACAGTCGAGTGTTCCGTGAGTTACACGCACAAAAGAAAAAAAGAAAAATATGTGAATGATTAGGGAAAATTTCAAATAAGGACCCGGAGTGAATCTATTTTCTCAAATAAATATCCAAAGTTAACTTTGTTTCAAATAAGGACCAAAAGTTGATCCATTGTCTCAAATAAGGACTTGGTGTGAATTTTGTGTCAAATAAGGACCTAAAATGATCAAGTTAATCTCTATTAAGGACCTTAGCTCACTAGCAAACATTTTCCGGCAATTAAAATAGGGTCAATTTTGTCAGAAATTTGTCATTGGAAAAAGAGAGGAAAATTCTAAATTAATTAAGTTTAGATTATTCATTTAGGTGTTTACGTTTTCTTCTTTCTTCTCCCTTGCGACTCCTCAACCAAATCGCTACCTGGTCATCGTTGCAACTCGATTCTTGTCACTCCTCGCATTGCTCGATCGGCGGAGAATTTGGGTCTCCACAAACAAAGAAAGAAGCATATGATTTTCTTCTTGTTTTTGAATTTGTGCCTCAATCAGTGGAGAATTTGGGTATTCGACTTGGCGGAGAATGGGTACAAGGAATGGGGAGAACTTCGGTCTTTGACTTTGCAGAGGATAGGTACAAGGAATGGGGAGACCGTAGAAAACCTAGGGTTTTTTTTTTTTTTGTTTCTTTTTTAGGATTTGTTAATTTTCCCTAGATTTTTTTTTTGGACAAAATTGCCCAAACTCCAGTCGTAAAAAATGTCACATGCTTGATAGCCGGTGAATATTTGGTTGACTAGCAAGCCCAGGTTCTTATTTGGAATTGATTCAATCACTTCGGATCCTTATTTGAGACAATAGGTCTATTTTAGGTCTTTATCTGACACAAAATTCACTTTGGATCCTTATTTGAGATAATTAGTCTACTTTAGGTGCTTATTTGGAATATTCCCGAATGATTATTAGATTTTTAATGTGTGTATGATCATTGTGAATGCATGTGAAGCACACAGAGAGAGGAAGCAAAAAATTCACGGACTTCAATTTGGACGTACAAGTCCCTACATTTGCTAAGAGCAATGTTACATGGGCGAGCAAATCTTATTAAAACATTTTTATTATGTGAAAGAGTTAATTTTTTCATGGGATATTTAAAAAAAATAAATTAAAGTCCAATGCATGGATCCTACCGATTCCAATATGATTGAAACTTTCTAATATTTTTATTGCCACCATCTAGTGACTTGTTGGACATCCCATGAGTCATGTCAATTGATTAAATCCAAGCCTTTGGCATTTACGGATGATTATGACTAAGAATAGTTAATACTCAATTAGTGATATTCGAACTAGTGATTTCTAATTTTTAAGCTGAAAATCTCCTTATGTTATGACCATGAATTCTCTTTTCCTAACTATTTTGTTCTCTGAGCAATTTTAGTCTCCACCATACCTTGAATGGGTGTCCATAACGGTATGTGAGTGAAGAGTACTAATTCAAAATCTTGAGAAAACTAAGATAGTGTAGGGGAATGTGCATCAGGTCGATTCAACTCGAGAATCCTTGTTTGGACCCATTAGTTTAAGATCAGTGCTAAGGAAAATTGGTTTGGTTCCCAATGCCAACTTGAGAAATTGAGGGGCAAATTGTTCGAGGCGAAATCAACAAATGCCCATAGGACAGCGTTGGCTTCTTGACGGGGCCACCAATGCGGACAATTACACGCGTCATAAAATCTTTGCAATTCCAATAATTGAGGTCTATGCCTATTGAAATCATTAAAATTCAAGACAAGATAGCGCTGACGTGCCTTTGAACCTATTCCTAATTAAATCGGTTTTGAAGCATCTTTAAAAGAATAAATATTTTTGCACCCATAAAATTGAACCATTCTCTTCAACATGAACAAACAACAAAATAATCACTTGACTGACATGTATTTTATAGTAAAATTATGCAACTTTTATCTCATAGCATAGAAATTATATTTTTACACAAAATAAATATGAACTAGTTCTTAGGTAAAATTGACAATTGAACCGAAATTGACTGGAAATCAACTCACCCATGTTAGAGAAATATCTTCAAGTGATTTAATAATGTCTAAATTATTCTTAGTATAATATTTACTATGAAATGTGCAGATGTTCATACCAAAAGACTGCATAATAACCATGGTGTAATCCAATGGAAGGAAGTATGTCATAAGTCCTTATATGATTTTTCCGTAAATAGTATAAGTGGACTTGAAGATAAACAAATGTCGATGTCTATGTTGAAGTTGTAAATATCAAGTCTTTGGTGCTATGGTAACCACTCACATTTAATGTTGTTTGTTGGATTAGCAAATTAGCCATTGTAGCTTTGGAATTGTACAACAACCGAATCAATAAATTATGTTGTGTAACAGGTTTGTCAGAGACTAAAGCGAAGGGACAACAACACATGCTACTTGTAAGTAGCGTGCAAATGTGTGAGAAAAAAAAACTGTATGGGTAGTTCTATCTTTGGACAGTAGTTCAACGGTAATTCTAACGACTCTTTACTTCTTCAGTTTGCCTCCATTGGATAGATTGAAGATTTGTTAGAGAGAGCAACATACCAAGATCTAAAGATTTTTCACTAATTGTGTTCCAAGCGATACACTCTTTTTCAACTATTCTTTTAGCATTGTATTCATGCTATTTAAGTAATTGTGCTAAATATTGTGTACAAGAGCAATACTTACTGATTGTAACTTTCTTAGCAGATTACTAGTGCAATCTAGCTCAACTTGTAGCTATTAGTCTCAAGAGTGGATATGGGCTTCGGGATAAAGCCGAACCACTATATTTCACTCTTACTAGCACACGGTTCCAACATCACATTGACTTGTTCTTTAGTTAGCGCTAGTTAATTTTCACAAAAGATTGTCAAGTTTTCTAAAGCAACCTATTCACCCCCTCTAGATTGTATTGTTAGCCCCCAACAACACAAACCCAATCACTCTTGAGATAGAGGCAATCCAAAAAACTCAAAATAATTTTCAATTAGCAATGAAAAATTGAGAGCACACAACATGAGCCTACAATGATTAATTGCCATAATTCACAATTTTTGCGTTTAGATCATGGAACGGATAGTAATCCAACTATAGGATTATTGAATTTCATACTTGACAATCTATATAATCTATCAATCTAGAGGAGGAGACAGGGGGTCATTCCAAAATTTGAGAACAATTTACTTTAAGATAGAGTGAATTTAATGACTATTTTCTCAAGCCAATTCCAATCTCAGATTTTTTGCGAGTTCCATATATTCAAACGAATCTCGGAAGTTGAAAACTCTATGATGAAATGGGAAAAAAAATGAGTCCTGAAGCAGTAAATATCCTCTTTCCAATTTCATACCAAAGCCTTTTCTTGTTGATCTTAAAATATTTTGTTGATTAATAAGTCTTTTTAATCCTTTTATATGATCGGCTTCAATTATTTCGATCAAGACCGGGAAGCTACGTATTGTAGCTGGGGAGGAATCCAATATTTTGACCTGGTAAATACGAGTCTGAAAAATGACAGATGGAGTCCAAGTCAAAGTCATGCTTGGGATCAAATCGACCTGTGTTACATTCGAAGGAGGAAGCGACACTCTCCTGTGCCCTTTTTGGAAAATCAGTGAAGATTCCACCACGAGCCTCGTGTGCTAGATTCCACCACAAGCCTCGTGTGCAATAATAGTCTGAAGCATAGCCAGCAGACATGAAGATACCACGAGATTCGATGGGTTGTTGCGTCTCTCCCCCCAGTTTCCAAGAAATCAGAGTGCGATTACTTCCCTCGAATTTAAACGCCCGCGTAGTTTGACCCAGGCATGGAAAAATGATGCCTTATTCTGCGATGCTGTAGAGTCCAGGCCAATTTCGATTCAAAGAGGCCTAAATTATTAGAAAAACCTGAAATTTTAAGTATAGTCGCAATTCCACTCCAATTCTTTTTTTTTTTTTATCTTAGAAAAAATTCAATTTTAGATGTAGCCCCCAATCTATTTCAAATTTTAGATTTAGTCCTAAATTTATCTCAAATTTTGTTTTGCCTAAAAAGATCACTAACTTTTAATCTATCCTTAAATCAACCTCATGGTTATTCCTAATTGGGAGTGGTGTTTCCACATCGATGACAAATCTACATCGATAAGGTGACATAAAAAATTATCTTCAAATTAAAATTGCTCTAGGATATAAAAACTAATGACCTCGTGGTTATTGAAGTGATGATTTGTTGCTATTGTTCAATTAATAATATATATGGAAGTTGAGTAGAACTTAAAATCAACCCTAGAACCTATGACACAATAGGTTCCAAGGTATGTAGGGTAAATTCCAAATTTCAAAAATAAGGAATTTAATTTAGTAGATAGGTTCCAAGTTCGATGTGACATATGTTTGGAAATTGGAATCTTGAAATCACTTGCCCCTAATTGATTTACCTCCAAAGTCCTATGTGGTCAAATCTCCAAAGAAAATATACAAGTTTTTCCATGATATTAAAATCTTACGTATTGAACGATTGCAATAAATATAATCAAAACATATATGCCTCCACATAATGGTTTTCAATTTTTTTTTTTTGGGTCGGTTCCACTATATTTCTACTTTAAACTTTCGCTTTCAAACTTTTACTCTACCTCCTTACAGAGTGTGAGAGTCGAAACTCACATCTGAAACTAATCGCTTGATTTTTGCGTACTTGGGGTTTGAGTCACTATGTGTCCTACTCAACATGACTTCAGCATGATGCTTGCCACCCTATGCATAGAGTGGTACCCAGTATATGTGGACAGAGCGATTGACATACAATCATAAAATTAGTCGAGCCAAGAAAAATTCCGATATTTATTTTTATTTACAAGTGAAAGTATTGAGGTATGGTTTATATTCTCCATCAATAAAAAAGGCACATAATTCTACTCCTTGATGAATATGAGAGTTCGAGGGCAATCTCGAAAGGGTCATAGGGACAGCATCTTCGTGACGTCTTTAATTTAAGTTAATTTTTTTATCGAAAATTTAGATTTACAGATTATATATATATATATATATAATATCTTTTTTTTTTTTTTTTATAATTGAGAGTTGTAATATAGAGGTGTAATATATTAATTAGAGTAAAATTATCATAAAAATTCTGATATCTCAATGTCTCTTTCGCCCGTTTTTATTTTTTATTTCTTCGTGGTGGGGTGTCGAATTCTAATAGAAAGAAGGGAAAGAAAAGGAAGATAGACATCGTCGAAGACTCCGCAAGGACTGAGGAGCAATCTGCCAAGATCTTTTTTTCACTCTCGGTCTTGGTTGTCTCTAAATTCCGTCAGCTCATGGGTCGTCGAGCGGATGATATGATTGCAAGAGGCCAAAACTGTCAGAGTGAACGGTACGAATCGCTTTGTTTATTTGTCACGATCGTATCCCCCCCCCCCGGTCTCTGTCTTTGCAATGTGCTTGCCAGCTTTGAACGAAATAGAAAGGAAATGTCTCTGAGGCGAAAGCTACTTTTTACGAAAGCAAGCCTACTTTTGTGCACAATCATCTCCGCCTCTGTACAGATAAAAAAAAATAAAAAAAATCTCCGCCTCTGTAGACGCCGTCAAGTCTCACCACGTGTATCTACTTTTATGCACAATTTCAAGTCGTCTCATGCTGGCGTCACGGGGTGACGTGTGAACCGCTCTGTCAGGAGGGTCGGTTCACTCGCTAGGGTTTTGTTCTTCAGGTTAGGTCGGATTTTCTTGGGTGCTCCTTCCTTGGATTTGCTGAGCTTGGACACACAGCGGGTCAATGAATAGGCACGTGACTAGAGTAAGCTATAAATCTTTGTTGATGGCTACAAAAATACGTCATCAATATTGGTGTACAGTAATGATCTCATTGATAGGTTGTCAAATAGTTAATTGTAGACAATGGGTTAAAGGAATACTTAGAGTCAATATGCAGTCATAAAATTTCAAATTTGAAATAAGTGATAGTGGAGCTATGAAGACCGGTAAATCATGGAACAAGAATGGACGAGGTGAATGATCAAAACACGATTTTAAAGGAGCAATCACTCGAAAATAACATCATGGTATCGTAAGAGTATGGGCACAAAATTCTCGAAGATGTGGAGACATAGAGATATAGCTATGATGGTAGGACAATTGCTCCTAGAAGGTGATGGCATGAGCACTATCTATACCATTGTTAATCTATTGGAGACCTCACGAGCACAATAAAAATAAAAATAGAAATAAAAATAAAACAAAATAAACAAACAAACAAACATGTTATCTTTCCACTACCCTTTAATTAGTGCATTGTAGTTTTAATTTTTAGACTCGTGTCATCGATTAAATTCCAGTGTGTCTCTTAGCTGTAGATTTTAGATTTGCGTTGTCGTTTAAATTCCAACATCGCCTTTTCATGTTTTTGAACTTTGTGGTCAATTAAATTTTGGCATACTTTGTGCACATTTAGTTTCGTCCATAATAGCTACGTTCTCAAATTTTGTCGTTGTTCAAATTTCAATTAGGGCTGATTGGTTTCTAGTTTGGTTTAGTTCCACCTAAAAATTGGAAACCAGACCATGAGGACCGATTCCCATTTTTTTGGGATTGGGGATCGAACTGGATGGTCCTAGGACCAAGAACCTGATATTGCTAGTATAAACACCTAGAGGGGGGGGGGTGAATAGGCGCACAAACAATTTTTCTCAAATACGGAAGCAACAGATTGAAATACGATTGATGTAGAGAGAGTAAGGAAGAGAAAATCAAACACATGATTTATAGTGGTTCGGCTTATTCCAAGCCTACGTCCACTCTTCCGCACCGACACCCCCACCTGATTTCACTATGATCAAAAGAGAAGTTACAGCACAACTTTGCATTGATTCCACAGTGTAGATGTTCTATCACACTTCCTCAAGGTCTCTCACAAATATAGACTCTCTTTTGTATACAAGTATTCGCTCAAGAGATTTATCTAAACAAATAGGAGCTTCGAGACTTTGGAATTCTTCTATCGCGCACTCTACTTAAACAACTAAGAACGTCTTCCTTATATACTCCTTTATGCCATCATACCCGTTGGCACTTTCCAAAGGAATTCCTCCAATCTACCCGTTGGACGGAATCAATTAGGAAGATCGTTCGAGCTATTAAAGGAACGTGTTGATAGCCCATCAATCTGTTCGCCCATACAATCGGGATCTTGGTTTTCATAAGCGAGAACCTTCCAATAATATTTAGACAATTATCGAATCTTCAGTCATTGAATCAATCTTTGATCAATCAAAGGATTACGATACGTCTTCTCCGGCCACGAGATCTTCTCCGGATGATAAGGTTAAATCCCGAACAAAACATCCGGTTCGGGATAACATTTCTTCAACGGATCGAGATCACAATGAGGATAGACTTTGAGTCTTGAGTCGACTGTCCGGAAGTCTTCGACTTTGCGCGGCAGAGTCGTAGACCTTCGGACTAGGCGCGGAAACATTTTGTCAACTTCAAAACTCTTTACGAGGATTTCTCCAACAGAACCAAACCGGACTGACTGACCGATTTGGTCTAATGGAACTGACCACTAGAGGTGGTAAATGGGTGGGTCGGGTCGAAAATAGGTTGATCCATATTTGACATATTTAACCCGTTTTGACCCATATTATTGTAGTGTAAATCTCGTAACTCATACCCGACCTAACCAATATTGCTAAAACCTATTAATATTTAAAAAAAAAAAAAAACCGCGCTCACTTTTAAGCTATATGCTAATTGGATAAAAACCTCAAATTAAATTAAAAAATAGTAAATAAAATAATTTTTTTTTAAAAACCTATAAATTGAAATATTTATGAAGAATTAGACTATGCACATGCCTCTCTTATTTAAAGTGAGCATACTATTGAGCAACTAAAAACTGCAACGTGAAACTAAGTATTAGCTATTTGAACACTATCTAATGAAACATCCGCAAAGGCAAGAATGAAAATGGTCTTTCGCAAGTCGGATTTATGTGAGCTTCATCAAATCTGGAATTGAAAGTAAACTTCTCTTAATAAGAATCTCATTTGCTCATTCAAAGAAAATAATTCTATAGCTACATTTGTAATTCAAACAAAACTATCCACTCTCCTGGAAATCCTAGAAAGACGGACAAAAAGATGTAATGCTCAAAAACTTCTTCACATACAGTTATCACCCTTCCCTCCTTCTAGACTAAGTTGACTTCATACAAGTCAATCAAGTGCAGAACATGACCAAGTCTCAAATATGATGATATCTTCAATTCTGGAGGTATAAAATTCTAAACCTGATACCAATTACAGTTCATCTTTTAACAATGAGACGAAACTCTTCTTCTGATTAACACATAACTTTACTTAAATAAGCCTCCCCAACTTGCAAATCCCCATAAATCTTCTCCCCCTCCATGTCATAATGAAACAATGTAAAAATGTTCACATGGACTAATTAAGCATAGTACAACTTGTTTATGGTTGGCCACCCCTAATTAGTTTCCTAAACTGTGAAAGCTTCTATAGATATCTGCAATTTACCAAGAAGTCAACTACCATATCAGAGGAAAAACATGATACAAGTATAGAGAAGGCACCTTATAACCAAAAAGCTCACAACATGCCCACACTGAAATTTGGTTTGCAAAGATAGTCTTGTACCTATGCCATATTGTATCATCCATGATACAATGAATATAAAATATTGAGAAAAAAAGTATCATGTAACACAAACCTTTCTTCACGCTTCTCAAGTGTTGCAATTTGTTCTTTCAACTAAGTTATCTTTTCATATATTTGGCAATCAACAGATTTTGTAGCATTGCCTACAATTTACATGTGCAGCAACACAACAAGAACAAAGAGCATTTAGTTATGCACCACCAAGCTATAGCTTTTCAAATAATGTAAAATCATTTACAACCCCAAATCAAGACTTCATCATACGGAATGCAATAGGTGCATGAATTTCATTATTATGTTGCATCGGCATTTAGTGTTCAGATATATATATCCGTGCGCGCACACACACATACATACACACATATCAACACATTGTTAAGAACCCACAATATCGTAAGAACAAGACAAAAACTATTTTAACATGCTAGTATGAATCTGGAGACTAAAGAGATAATTTAATAGCGAACTTTACAAATAAAAGAAATTACCTAATGCAAATAGTCTTGGAAGTCGACAATGAGAGACTCGTCCTCAAGATCTTCCTCAAGCGGAACTCTGAATAACCAATCTCTAGTGCATAGCTCAGCCTCCACATTCTCAGGCGAAAGGTTACTACGATATTTATTTAGGATGCGTCCTCCAATGCTAAAGGCTGACTCTGAGGCAACAGTAGTGATAGGAATACTCAATATATCACGTGCCATGAGAGATAACTCGAGATATCGATGTGATTAGCTTTCCAATAATCAAGGACATTGAGATTAGGGAATTTTTTTCTATCAACCCCGGGCTCCTCTAAGTACAAATCCAATTGTGATTTAGTAGATTGCAAGCCAAAGTGTTCACTCTCAAATGCATCATACTCATCAAGATTGTCCCAATGTTTTCGACAATATCCTTAACTGAAATGTTACCTCAACTGATTGAAGATGCAAAGCGATCATCTCTTGATGTAGAGGTCACATATTCATCAAAAAGCATATAAAGCTTTTCTCAAATGCTCCGTACAAATTCCACATGATCATCCATCTCCAACTTCAAATAGCAAAATTCTAACAAGTGTAGCTTATAGCGAGGATCTCATATAGCAGCAAAAGATAAGACAACACTGTAACACTTCCAATATTTTTCAAACTTCTTTAGCATTGCCATAGCCATAGATCTAATAGCTACATCCTCACTATTCCTTGCATTTATCAAACGAAGCTAAATCTGCCATACTCCATAGAAATATAAATTCGCCGTGGGATATCTAACTCCACAGATAAGAGAGTAGAAATATCATAAAAAGGTTGCAATAAGAATGCAATTTTCTTGACTCTAACCCAATCCTTAGGTGATGGACATGTAAGAAAGTTAGAATCAATTAGCTTCAAATGGGAAAATGCATGTTCAAAGACCAAAGCACCTTCAAGCATTTTTAGTACGTAGAGTTCCATCTAGTAGCCACATCTTGACGTACTTTTTTACCCATCTTCAAGCAAGACTGTGTTATACACTCAACAAATTTTGCTCTCCTCCCTTGTGTAGCTCTCACATATTTGACAAATTCTCTAATATTTTGCAATAATCCATCCATCATCTTTAGACCTCGTTGGACAATAAAATTCAGAATGTGTGCACCACAACATACATGAAAAAGCTTCCCATTACACAATAAAGAGGATCTCATAGAAGGTGTACTTTTCCAAATATCAACCATACTGTCGTTGTATGATGCATTATCCAATGTGATATTGAAAATTTTCCTCTCAATGCCCCACTCTCTCAACAAAGTCAGCAATTTTTCCAATAAAATGGCGCTATTGTATGGAGGTGGCACCTAGGAGAAGCACAAAAATTTTGCATGCAATTCCCAATTCTCATCAATGTAATAGGCAATGACAGTCATATAATGATCAGTTGTCACAGAAGTCCAGAAGTTAGAAGTTAAACATATTATGCTAGAAAGTGACATAATATTTGATTTCAAATTTCTCTTCTCCTTCTCATAAACTTTTACCACATCACTTTTTGCTGTATTCCTCGATATATCCTTCACATTGGGATTAAGATAACTAAGCAAGTCTCTGGTAGCCTCATGCTCTACAAAACTAAGTATGTGTAATTGTGTTTGACTATTGCTTTTGCTAGCTTGCTTCTAAACACAGTTTGATCAAACTATTCCGTGGAAACGTCAACGTTGGCCTCTCGATTGGGACAAGTATGTAAATGACGCAACAAATTTTTTGTCCAATGGCTAGCCATGTAAGTTGATTCGCACCATTTGCACTTGGCCTTTTTTTTTGCTATCCTAATCCGTGAATTTTTTGAATTCAAACCATACGGTAGAAGTGCATTTTTTCGATCGTTTAGAGCAAGTAGAGTTATCTTCCTCATCCTCATGAAATAAGGATGTAGCTCTATGCCTCTTAGACCCTTTTGTTGTTGAATATTCTTCTTGATCCTTGTTAGATCTTGACATGTCAACTAATTAGTTAATGAAAACGTGAATTAGAACAAGTTATTTACTCAAAGAGAAAATGACATGTTATATTTCTGTTTAACACTAAAAGAAAACATCTCCCACTTTCATTCTCCTTTAAGAGTAGAGTACAAAAGAGAAAATATGCAACCAAACAAGCAATAACAATCAAGTGATTGTGAAACAGACTAAGAACAGAGACAAGGAAAGAATCGCATGCATCAATAGCAAAAATTGAGGAACTCAATGTGTCAAAAATTTATGAAGACACTTCTCTAAGAACAAGCATTGCTATCCCAACCAGTCCGAACCCTAGACCCGACTAAAATCAACTAGAAGAATAAGATATAAGCGAAGAACTCATTCAGCTGGAACAAAGTTGTGATTGTGCCCCATTTATGCCGCAAAACGGCAGAACCCAACCCTAATCAAACAATATCTACTGCTAAAAACCCTTCAGTTCGGACACGGAAGCTGAGGAAACATCATTTCTCTTATGCAAATTCTTCATCATCTTTCACCACCAGAAAATAGACTTAGAACAGAGTTAAGAAAAAGAATCGCATGCATCGATAGCAGCAGCAGAAATTTTCAAGCTCAATGAGTCCTGTAGAGATTTCGGCTCGAGACAATGACGTTGGTTTTCATCAGGCACGGGCCTGCTTTGGTCTGAATACGTATTTGGGGCCTTTCATCTCTCTCGCTCAATCTCAGTATTAATAGATAGGTCTGACGTCACTCCTTCATCTCCCCCCTCTGTAAAACCCGAGAGATCGATCCTCTCTCTCTCTCTTCCCTCGCCCTCCAAACGTCCGATCCTCTCCCCCTCCTCCTCCCTCTCTCCCTCCGTTGATCCATCCAATCCAGCGGTCGATTTCTCCATCTCCTGCACATCGCGCACGTCATCTTTCTTCTCTCCCGGCTCGAGAATCACGTTGCCGCGAGTGCTTGATTTTGAGACTCCGATTATCTGGGGGTGAGTGAGGGAGAGAGGAGCCTGAGTGGTCCGTTAAGGCTGGCGGGTTTCGGGATCTTATAAATGGCGGATACGCTGAGTATCCACTAGGTGAAAGACGCTGCCTTCATCTAATGGGGAGCGGGGGGTGCGAATGGAAATTATTATCATCTCAAATCCACCACCACATCCAAATATTGCCACCAATCTTTTCGAAATTATCAATATAATGATCATTTAGATGTTCATTAATTGAACCTACATCTTCACCAATACTTTACTCTCGTAAGGAATAACAACCTTATGATATTGATATTTTGAAGACATTAACTGCCATTTTTAGATGTGGAGCAAAACTAAAATTGGACTTAAAGTTGATTTTTTTTTTTCATGAAATTAGGCCTTTAAATGGATATGCACATATTTAATAGCGACAAAGTTTCTATTTGTTTCTCCTTTTTTGTCATTATTCAAAATTCTCAACATGAACTCATGAAGTTACATTATGAGATGAACCATGGATGAGAATGCAACAGAGAACAAGCGAACAAGAACTCGCCTTGCTTCTTTATTTCTAGCATGCAACCTACAGCACACAGCACACAACACACAACACACTGATGGCACAAAGAGAGGAACTTGTTGGACGCAAATTGCGTAATCCCAAGATCTCTATAACTAGAACAAGAACATGCATAATTGAGTAGAAAGATTAATGCACCTGTTTTGGGATCCATTGTTCTTGAAGCGGAAGCGGAAACACAATGTTCCACGCGCAAGTCCTTCTCCTCTATTGCCCTCCGTATTACTGGCTCAATGAGGCGCCCCCCTCATGTTTAGCGTTAGGTAAATGCCCCTTAAGTGAGGATACATGTGAGAATTAGGGTTAGAGGAGAGACTTTTTATAGAGTTTCCAGCCAGTTCCTCTCATTATGGGCCAGGCTCAACTTGGCCCACACTAGTCAGCCCATATTAGACTAATTAAGAAATCTTCTATCTCAACTTAGACCAATCTTGTTGTACGGTAACCGTAAAAATAGTAAATTTTAATATCATTAATTTAGTCCACATTAGAAAAACTCTTACATTCTCCCACTTGAACTATCTTAATTGAAATCGTACTGTATGTGCGCACATTTGGTCCAGAGATAATTCTTAATAGTCAATCCTATCCCATAAAGTCTTAAACACCGAATCATTGCGGTAACTACATGTATACACACAGAGCCTTCCATGGTCACGAATGTTCTCAACTTTATTGATATGGATTCAATATGGTAGTGTGTCAAATGAATAACATCTCTCATAGAGAGATCCCATTTGTCAGTCACCATTCTCTTACCTTAGGTGTCACAAAAACTTGTGCCACTAGAGAATGTTTTATGGTTCCAATGAACCCATTTTTGTCTGTCCTAATGGTTAACATTTTTTTATGTATCATAAGACATATGCACAAGGCTAATAACCGGATGCCCGGATGCCCCTAGCCTTCACTCAAGGTTTATACAATCCCTTGAGACTTTATCAATATGTATTCAACATAATAACAATACATTCAAAAATATTTTATTGAATGCAAAAGTTTATACATATTAAACCATTACAAAGTGTAACGAACACAGATGAAACCTTTATCAGAGTAAAGCCAAAATAGCTCCCACTAAACAACAGTATCCGAAGATACTCCTAGGTCCATGCTAATGATATGTTACTCAAATACACATGGGCGTAGGCCTTTTAGTTAGTGGATCTGCAACCATATCATTTGTGAAAATATGTTATATTATAAGTCACATTTCTGTACCGTTTCTTTATATCAAAAATATTTGACCACCATATATTTAGACCCATTGAGACCTCTGTAGTAAATAAATAATACTACAAATTTGTTATCTCAATATAACCGTATGGGTCTATCCATCAAGTTAAAACGATCAACTCCGTCATGAGGTTCTGGAGCCTAATAGCCCAAGTAACAATCTAAAAGAATGTTACTAACACTACATACACAGTAGAAGATGACATAGAATTTTCTTTATTGCACTTCATGCTAACATAAATATGTATTATGTTATTGATCTCTTGTCATCATAACAGACAACAAAATTTACATCTAAATACCCTATTAGTTGCAATAATTGAATATGTCTGTAAATTAGCATATAATCTCTTGTCCTCTTTAAGTACCTTAAAACCTTATTGGCAGCAACCCAGTGATCACATCTTGGATTTGACCGATATCTGCCTAGAAGTCCCGTCACAAAGATAATATTTAGTTTAGTGCAAATTCAAACGTATATTATACTTTTAAGTGCACTAACACAAAATACACTTTTAACTAGATTTTCTCAATATCTAAATAAGGACAATATGATAGATTTAGTCTATCACCCTTAACAATAGGAGCAATTCTTGGCTTACAATGATGTATATTAAATATTTCCAATATACAATAAGCAAATGTCCTCCGAGAAAATCTAATATAACATGGCAAAAACAATCATTACAGACCTCAGTACAAAGGATATAAGATGTCTCAAGGTCACAACTTGTAAGCAAAATATTATGTACATAAAGTATGAGAAAAAAAAAATTTCCTCCCATTAACCTTGCAGTATATTAAATTACTTTGTTCTCAATTGAACAAAATAACAACACTATGAAACTTTAATAATATTGTTTGAAACTTGCTTAAGACCATGAATTAGAACTTTTCAGTCTACGCACAAGTTTACTTGAATCTGCTGCAAAATCATCCAGTTGCACAATATATGTTTTGTATCTATTTGGCGTAACTTTATATCAAAATAAATTATTAATGCCACGTTCACCCTGAAAGAATATTTAAAGAAATAATTATTTCTTCACTATAAACAATCCACCCCTCTTTCAGAGTGAAAACATTATTATCTTTTTTTTATGGCATTTAATCACATACTTAATTGAGAACAAGAAACGACATTTATTTATGTGATAAATCAACCATGTAGTGGATATTGTGGTCATGCTCTCAGGAATAGACTATATAGTCTAATGGAATAACTGATCGTCTTTCCCTAACAAATCTCTTGAGTAAAGTTATAACCACTTCATTCTATACTTGAGAGGTTTGAAAAAATTTCATCATAAACTATATCAAGAATAGTACCTTGAACCTCATCAAGTTTAGTAGATGGTACATGAGATTCCATAATTGTCTTTATTACAATTATCTATTTAGGCAAAGACAAAGACACAATGATTTTCCATCGTACTATTATCCTTAAATTGAAAACTTTTGGAAACAACCTTTTAACCATATACGAGATGTATATGCTATTAGGACTTAAACACAATCTTTGCAGATGTGTCTTAATTTCGATATAGACAAAACATAATTTCAAGCAATTAAGGCTTCCATCATCTTATAACAGAGCAGTTTGCAGGTAAACCTCTTTTCAAGTGTTCCAGAATGGAACGTGTCATGGATAGTAAACAAATTCAATTGCTCTTTTCTCAAGCAGTAAATCATATGTCTACTACTTAAAATTTAAAGCAGTAAAAATCTCACTAATAATGAAGTTATTAATTACAGAAAATGTGACTGAAAAACAAGCAATATATATAATTAGCATCGTGTGAGCATCGTCTAACTTAACGTACAAGTACACATCCAGAGAGTTACACGCATAATCATATAATCACATTTGGGTAGAATACATGATATGTAGTTGTACACTTCTCACATGATAGCGGTTATGAGAATATATTCCAATTTTTCGTGAATTCATCATCTTTGGGCATATGAATCACTAGAATCAGCCACTCATCCACCATACTATCATGTATCCCTTCATGAACTAATACACAATCACCTCCTTTGGGAGTATAACTACGCATTAGATCAGGAGACATCCCAATCATCATACGAGACCGAAACTTCTCAAACCCAATCAAGCGTGCTACTTTGGTGGTTACTACTCAAGTGAATCATTGAAATTCTCTCATACCAGGTAGGGGTGTCAATGGGTCGGGTCGGGTCGGGTCTTGTTGTTACTCGACCCGACCCGAAACACAATGGTCACCTTTGTGACCCGGACCGACCCGAAACACATTAGATGGTCTAATGTCTTTCGGGTCGGTTCGGGTCGGGTTAGGTCGGGTTGCTGGGTTTCCTTTTTTTTTTTTTTTTTTTTTTTCCTGGGGTTGGTTAAATCCTTTAAAAAGCTCGAAAATTTGAGGCTGCATATGTAATGGTGACATGAAGAAAAGTCCCCATATTTCTGTTTAGCTTGACTAATCGATTTAAAGTAGCTTTCTTCTCGGTGCTTGGAACCAATGCTTCTGTCAAGGACTGTGCTGCTTTGATAAATTCAACTTGCATAGACACATTGAAGCCTTTAACACAGCCATCTATTGTATTGATATTCCCACCATAAACCTGCAAACAATGGACATATAAATAAATAAAATGACGTGAAACCTAAGACAACATAAAAGGAGAAGTCCATGAATAACCTCGATCATTTTATTCTTGTATAAAGCTTCATAACCATGTTCGTCTAATTCAGGGGCGAAAAACTCCTTGAAATTATCACTTTGAACCTGGAAAAGAAAACATATATGTTTTCAATGTACCAAACATGCCAAAAAGGGAGGACAAAACTAGTAGTCGATCTCCTTCGACCCATGAGGAGGAGGCCTAGTTAACATTTTGTTCTTCCAAACAAAGTAAATCTTATCAACATACATCCTCTTACTATAAACTCGGATGAACGATGGATTGAACTAATTGACTCCTAATGCAATGGACTCCTACCCCGTAAAAACAGGGATGATAAACTATGAAACCCTTGGGAACACAGAGCAAACAACAATCCCTCCAAACTAAAGCAGAAACTGAAAGTCCTGGTTCAGAAAATTCTTGTGGATGGATAAATGCTCTTCGATTGGTTTTACAGAGTTAAACGCACACGTTGTCTCTTTAAGCTGTTGCGAAGTGGCCATCATGAAGACGAGCAAAAACTTGGATGAACAGAACAAAGCACCAGGCAATTTAAAACTAAACTACGCACCTCACAATGCAATGAGAAATGCCCTTGTTTATATTGAAACAACAAGTAGTGTACATTAAGATGAAATCTAAGAAACATAAGCCCGCATGAGAGAACATGGAGAGCAGACGACGATGCGCCTAATTTTTCTCATACACACATTAGTCCGAAAGCCCTATCGTTCATCCAAGTTCAGCTTGACTTCTGAGAGAGAATCTTTTCTCTCTCAGAAGTCAAGCTACCAAATCTCTTCTTTCTTGGCAAACACCAATTACACAAATCCGACGGCAACTCTCCAATTCTTGTTCAGCTTCCTAAATCCAACTCCACCAGACTACTCACCCCATTTTCCGAAATCATCCAAAGCTAAAAAGACGACGCAGAGAGACCCATCAATCATTTTAGCTATAAATTTCGGCAGAACAAGAACTGCCGCACTCGCTCGACATGAAAACCAGACATCTCGCAGGAAACAAAACAAAATTGAAAACCCAGGAAATCAAGAAGTAGCGGATCAAACCTATATAAAGCGTAATTGAGGACTACAGGGGAGAAGCGAACCTTGAAATTCCACTGGAAGCTATATCGGAGCTCGGGGTCGAGAGCCGACTCGTCCTCCTCCTCGGCGTTGCCGGCAAAGATCGAAAGATTCGGCGGTGGCTAGGGTTCCGACGTTGAGACGAGGGGTGGCGACGGCGACGGCAAGGCGGAGGCGCGTCGACGGATTGCAACGATTGACTGATTAGGCAGCGGCTAGGGTTTCGGCAGTCGTGAGCAACGTCGGAGAAGAAGGCTGAGCCGAGAAACATACGTGTTTATTGTTTAGTGTTTATGTTTCTTTGCTTATTTGGGTTTGGGGGTTATTGTGTTTCGGGTCGAAACAATGTTTTCACCCTACCCGACCCTAAACACATATTGTTTACTTGTTTTATATTTGTCTCTTAAACAATATCAAGACCCGAAACAAGTATAATACTTGTTTCGTGTTCGGGTCGGGTCGGGTCGGGTCGGGTTTTTCTGACACCCCTAATACCAGGGATATAAACTTTACTCCTCACATACACCATATACATGTGATTTTAACTTTAGTGATAGGGGCATCATATCACCAAAATCACATATCATGCTAATTACATTACTTTATTTATCTATATATATTACTTTCCAATGAGATCATTGATCACATTAAAACTTCTTATAACAGAGAATAAAACATCTCTTATGCACCCCAATTACATATTACCTAAACAACATAAAAAGAATGTTGATCTAAAATATCTTTCACAAATTAACATCAATAGTAATACATGGTACACCAAATCGACAATGATCCATTATCACTCATGATTGTATCTCATTAGTTCACAATTAAGTTTGATTTTTATTGATGAATCATACATTTATAATGATTATGTGATAATATACCTATAACCCAACACTTGTATTTCCAAAATCACAGAAAATACAAGGAAAAATACGCAAAAATTCATTTAAAATACACAGGGATAGGGGCAGCATATCACCAAAATCACATATCATGCTAATTACATTACTTTATATATATATATATATACAGCGAACCTGAAAGACAGATTCCAATGAGATCATTGATCACAGTAACACAAGAAACTTCTCATAACAGAGAATAAAACATCTCTTATGCACCCCGATTACATATTACCTAAACAACATAAAAAGAATGCCGATCTAAAATATCTTTCACAAATTAACATCAATAGTAATACATGGTACACCAAATCGACAAGCTTGACAGCTAATCCATTATCACTCATGATTGTATCTCATTAAGCCAGCTTAAGTTCACAATTAAGTTTGATTTTTATTGATGAATCATACATTTATAATGATTATGTGATAATATACCTATAACCCAACACTTGTATTTCCAAAATCACAGAAAATACAAGGAAAAATACGCAAAAATTCATTTAAAATACACGTATTTAGGGTTTCATATGCAATTTCACATCAATAAAACCATCAAACATATAAAATAAATATACCACGAGATAGGAAATCACCATACGAGTTCAACGCCGCCAGCCACGCGCCGAATGGAGGCTCCACGAGCTCACACGCACCGCCTGAGTGTGCGGCGCGCGTTCGACGCCCAGGCGGCGCGTGGCCGTGCATGAGGGTGCGTGCGGCATCCCCTGGCGACACGTCGCCGACCCTCTTGCTCGTCTCATCTCCCCCAATCCAAATTTGTGATTTAATTTAATTTTTATTGAACAAAAAGTCTCGAAAATCACAAATTAGGGCAAGATCCGTACTAATTAGGGCTAATCCGTACAAATTAGAGCAAAATCAATTGCATTCAAGTTCTAAGGTTATGGAGGCTTTGATACCACATGTTGGACACAAATTGCGTAATCCCAAGATCTCCATAACCAGAACAAGAACATGCATAATTGAGTAGAAAGATTAATGCACCTATTTTGGGATCCATTGTTCTTGAAGCGGAAGCGGAAACACAATGTTCCATGCGCAAGTCCTTCTCCTCTATTGCCCTCCGTATCACTGGCTTAATGAGGCGGCCCCTTCACGTTTAGTGTTAGGTAAACGCCCCTTAGGTGAGGATACACGTGAGAATTAGGGTTAGAGGAGAGACTTGAACACTATTTATAGAGTTTCCAGCTAGTCCCTCTCATTATGGACCAGGCTCAACTTGGCCCACACTAGCCAACCCATATTAGACTAATTAAGAAAATTATATCTCACCTTAGACCAACCATGTTTTACGGTAACAGTAAAAACAGTAAATTATAATATCATTAATTTAGTCCACATTAGGAAAACTCTTACAGAACTTTCTTCTTTTCCTTGAAAGGAAGTGGCGTTCCATGTCCTCAACGGGGCGACAGTGCTAGTAGCTCCCCTAAAGGATGGTGCATGAGTTCTCGCTCACCCACTCTTCAAGGTTGTACGTGCCCTTAAACTTGTCGTACAACTGCGGCAAGATTTTGGTCCATCTCCGCCCCTGCAAAATCGATACATTTATTCTCTCATGCCGTCATGGAAGTGAGATTATGTAGGAAGGAATAAGGATGAGACGAATTAGAGACAATTGAATCGGATTATGTCACGGTGATTCTGTCCACTTTTTTTGGTTGATTTGATTATGTCCACTTGAGGTGGTGATTTCGTGCGTGTGTGTGAGAGAGAGGGATCTTACTTCGTCATTAGCTTCTCCCTCCGTCCCACGGCCGGTTCTCACCTGCATGACAAAGTGTTCATAGGTAAATACATACTTGAACTCGAGTGATTACTTTTTTTCCTGCTAATAAAGAATTAAGTTGTCTTTTCTTTTCTTTTTTACAGGTATGGCAGAGGCGAATATCATGTCTAGGTTCATTCAGCTTTCGAAAATCGCTTTACAAACCATACTATTATTTTTTGGACCAACCTACGCGAACCATGCCTGTACATGTTGTCTATGTAATCGGGGTGAAAATCTTTTTGAAGGAGAATATAGTACTCTTGATCTCGTCATTAGTTCCAACTCGATAAAAGGGAGGTGGACATTCCTCGTTGGAGGTAATTTTATTGAAAATGTAGATTTTGGCAGCGTTGAATTGTCTGCATCATATATCATTATGAAGAATCGAGATCGAACGTCTATTTATTTTAATTTAAACTACAATTTTTACTTGTTGACCGCGTACATCAGTACTAGGCCTGCGTTTCAATAGGTGTTTATACTCGTCGCGGCTGAGGACGTAGAAGAAGGTGACTAGTTCCTCAAATTTGAGAGTCTCGCTGGCGTTGTTGTCCAGCTCTGCGAAGAGACCATCAGGGTTGACAGTACGGAGCCCGGCATCGCTCAGGAAGGTCTTGAACTCGTGGATACTTATCTTGCGGTTCTTGTCCTTGTCCATGGTGTCGAAGAGGCTCCTGGCCGCCTGCTTCTGGTCCTCCGTCAAGTCCTCGAAGTGAGCAGATGCAGCCTCGCGATCCTTTTCTATATCTATGTTTGCCGAGACGGGCTTGCTTAGCTCGGTCGGCAAGGCCTCCAAGGCCTCCAAGGCCATGTCCATCCCTCTCCCACTCTCTCTCCTTTGCTTCCCTCTTTGAGGATGTGTGCAAGTGCTGTTGCTATGGAGGTTATTGAAGTATTTATAGAAAATTACAGTCGAGCGTTCCATGAGTTACGCACACAAAAGAAAGAAATAAAAATATGTGAATGATTATTAGATTTTTAATGTGTGTACGATCAATGTGAATGCATGTGGAGCACAGAGAGAGGAAGCAAAAAAATTCGTGGACTTCAATTAGGACGTACAAGTCCCTACATTTGCTAAGAGCAATGTTACATGGGCAAGAAAATATTATTAAAACATTTTTATTATGTGAACAGTTATTTTTTTTTCATTGAATATTTAAAGAAACTAATAGTCCAATGCATGGATCCCACAGATTTCAATCCTATTGAAACTTTCTAATATTTTTATTGCCACCATCTGGTGACTTGTTGGACATCCCATGAGTCATGTCAATTGATTAAGTTCGGGCCTTTGGTATTTACGGATGATTCTGACTAAGAATAGTTAATACTTAATTAGTGATATTCAAACTAGTGATTTCTAATTTTTTAGCCAAAAGTCTCCTTACGTTATGACCAAGAATTCTCTTTTCCTGGCTATTTTGCTCTCTGAGCAATTTTAGTCTCCACCATACCTTGAATGGGTGTCAATAACCATATGTGAGTGAAGAGTACTAATTCAAAACATTGAGAAAAGTAAGTGTAGGGGAATGTGCAAAAGGTCAGTTCAACTCGAGAATCCGACCGAACTTGCTTGGACCTATTAGTTTAAGATCGGTGCTAAGGAAAATTAGTTTGGTTCCCAATGTCAACTTAAGAAATTGAGAGGCAAATTATTTGAGGCAAAATCAACAAATACCGGTAGGACAGCGTTGGCTTCTTGACGGGGCCACCAATGTGGACAATTACACACCGATATTGCTAGTATGAGTACCTAGAGGGGGTGAATAGGTATATAAAAGATTTTTCTTCAACAATTGCACAATACTAGACAGTTGATGGATTTTAGACAAACGATAATCAAAGTAAGGCGAGAGAAGAGAAAATTGAACACGCGGTTTATAGTGGTTTGGCTTATATCAAGCATACGTCCACTCTTCTTCACCGACAGCCTATTGGTTGGATTCCACTATGAACAAAAGAGAAGTTACAGCACAGCTTTGCCTTGATTCCACAGTGTAGATGTTCTACCACACCTCCTCAAGATTTTTCACAAATATAGACTCTCTTTTGTATACAAGTATTCGCTCAAAGGAATTGTCTAAACAAAAAGGAGCTTCAGACTTTGGAATTCTTCTATCGCGCACTGCTTGAACAACTAAGACCGTCTTCCTTATATACTCCTTTATGCCATCATGCCCGTTGGCACTTACCAAAGGAATTCCTCAAATCTACCCGTTGGACGGAATTGATTAGGAAGATTGTTCGAGCTATTAAAGGAACGTGTCGATAGCCCATCAATCCTGTTCGCCCATACAATCAGGATCTTGGTTTCCATAAGTAGAACCTTCCAATAATATTTAGACAATCACCGGATCTTCAATTATCGAGTCAATCTTCAATCAATCAAAGGACTATGTTATGTCTTTTTTCCAGCCAGTTGATAAGGTTAAATCTTCTCAGTTTTGGATAACCTTTCTTTGATAAGGTTAAATCCTTAACTTTAAAACATCCAAGCCTTCGGATAACCTTTCTTCAAAACACTTAGAAGATTTCTCCAACACATAGACTTTAAAATCTTTGCAATTCCAATAATTGAGGTTTATGCCTATTGAAATCATTAAAATTCAAGACAAGACAGCACTGACATGCCTTTGAAGCGGTTCCTAATTAAACCGCGTTTTTGAAGCATCTTTAAAAGAATAAATGTTTTTGCACTCATAAAAATCGAACCATTCTCTTCAACATGAACAAATAACAAAATAATCACTTGATTGATATATCTTTTATAGTAAAATTATGCAACTTTTATATCGTATCATATAAATTATATTTTTACGCAATAAAAATGAACACGTTACGAGGTAAAATTATCGAAATGGAGCGGCTGGAAATCAACCCACCCATGTTGGAGAAATATTTTCAAATGATTTTGATAGTGTCCAACTATTCTCAGTATAGTATTTACCATGAAATGTGCAAATGTTCATACCAAAAGATTTCTCCAACAATCTCCCCCTTTTTGATTGTGACAAAACTTTCCTGCAAATTTGGATAACTTTGACCTGCAAAACATTTCTCAAACACATATGCATATCTTACAGAGATAAATGGCTAAAAGAATAACACTAGAATCTGCAACCACAGAAAATAGGTTAGTCTAGTATATGATAAAGCCATCCATAAGATATCAATATTAGTTAATAGAAGCAGTCAAGTCCAAGTCTAGTTCAGTTCTCATCCAGACACAAAACAAAGTCAAATAGAGTTTAAACAACAAAACAATCCAACAAACAGTTAAAAGTTTAATGATTGAAAGTTTTTGTTCAAATCTTGCATCTCTCCCCCTTTTTGTCATCATTAAAAAGGATGAGATGAAGTTAAGATTGCTTGGGGAATGCGGACAAGCTGGAAATCTTCCATAGACTGAACGATACCTTTCAGCCTTTTAAAGTCTTCCTTTAGTTGTGCAATCTTCTCACTCTTGGTATTGGCCTGATTCTGAACATAGAGGGCTTGCATCTTATCATTCAATGAACAGGAAGAAGCTTGACCTTCATTCTTCAAGCTTTGAACTTCGCATCCCAAGGCATAAATTTGACCTCGCATCTCCAAGAGAATATCCATGATTCTCGCGAAAATCTGCTCCATTATCGGTCCGAGTACTTGCTTCGGCTCGATCGATGGAGTAAATGCGACGATGGTAGATCAGCATAATCTCGCAGGTTTGGCGATGAAACTTCATGACCTTCCTCTGGAAATTGAGAGGCATAAACATCCTCTCGGGTGCAAGTGAGCAAATCGACTCCTTCACTTGCATTAAGATATGAAGACTTCACTCCTTTCTCCCGATCTCCCCCTGTTTCCATGCCTACAGGTGGAGAAGAGTGTTCCTCAAGTTCTCCTTCTTCTCTTCTTTCTTCTTTAGGTCTTTCCTCCTCTGCTTCTTTTTCAGCTTCTCTTTCTTCTTCTTCCTTCTCCTCTGCTTCTTTCGTCATTTGTTTCGATTCTTTCTGTGGAACGGGACGACTTAAATTCTTCAAAGCCATTGCAGAGATGGTGATGTATTCCTCATCATCTTCATCCTCAACGAGGAGAGCTCTTCTTCTCTTGGATGGAGCAACCATGGGCTCCTTCCCTTTTCTTTTAGCTGCAGAAGAGATTTGATGAGATTTGGCAGAGTCTTCTCCTTGAATTTCTCCAACTCCTTACTCGGTTCCTTCATGCATTTTGGTCACCATTTTCAATCTTACCACCATATGATCGCATGGTCGAACACAAAAGATTTGCGGAGGCTGAATATTCAGATGTCCGAATAACTTTGTAACAAGGCTTGGGTAAGGGAGTTGACCTCTCGTCCTTCATCATTGCTCTATACATGTGAAACATAACAAGTGTGAGGGAGAGAAAACCTTTTCCCAAAGAGAATGGCATACATCAGCTTGGCCTTTGAACTTGAAACATCAGTCTTGGAAGTTGATTTCGGTCGGAGGCAATTAATCACAATCTTGTGAAGCAAGATGTTGAATGCACCATCCTTAAGTAGGTGATCTTTTCATCTGTTCTCTTGTCCTTCACCAGTTCAAGTGTGGCCCGAGCAATGGAAACTTTGATTGGTTGATATCTTCCTCTTTCAACTTCTAACACATCTGCCAAAGCATATTCATATCCACAAAATAGTCTTGGTCTTTAACACTGAAAGAGAATCTATTCGCATCCAAAAAGCTAAGATTTGAACAGAAATATGCAGTTAACTCAGCATAGGCCTTTGTAGTGTCAGAGCAGAAATTTTCAAGTTGAAGATAACTGAACTTTTCCCTCAAGTTCACATTCACAGCATCCAGAAAATCAAAATCCACACTCCTAGGGTTTATTACCCCACGCTTCAGCAATTTCGAGTACAGATCCTTTTGCTCCTTCGATCTGAACAAATCTCCCATTTTTCCTTGATTTTCAACCGCAACACCCATTTTTGGTTGAAATTGACTGTACAATTTGTCATCATCATTCCCATCTACGGGATTTGGCCCCCTAGTCACGAGGATCACTTGGGATATTTGCAAGGGTTTCCTCGGCCACCCTTTACGAGCAATTCCCAAACTTTCCATTTTTCGCGAAAGATATATTCGTTCCCATGTCCTTTGTCTTTAAGAAAATCATCAATATAGTTCAAAGGAGTACGAATTCCTTTTAAAGCACGATATAGCTGGTAAATATAAGCGGGCTTTTGAACTCTTACTGGTCCGCATCCTCAATGATTTCTTCCCGTTGTTGATGATCAACGCCTTGAGGACTAGATGGAGGAGAATGACGCCGCGAGAATGTTGTGGGCTCGCTTGTTGCTGTTCGGGAGTCACTTCTTCTTCAGTAAGATCGAAGTGCGTAGGCCCTCACTCATTCGCCGTGGTCCCCTGCTTGCGATTCTTGAAGACTTTCTTGAGGATGACATTTTTCTCAATTTTTGGAAGTTTCCTTGCTTGACTTTCCCAAGAAAGATGACAACTTTTTGAAGATTAAACAAAGAAGACAAATGGGAATGGAGGATCGATGCTTTCTAGGTTTTCGAGAGTAAAGTGAAGAGGAATCGACAGTGCACGATCGGTTAAAAAGAGGAATAAACGAACCGTCACAAAGGAAATAAAAAAATGCCTTTTCAAAATAACTGTCTTTTTCCGTAAAAATAGCTATTTCAAAAGTAACTTCCTTTTTGAAAATGCAACGATGCAATAATTATGCCAATTAAATATAGCAACAATTTAAACACAGTCTGACGATCGTACATTTTCAAGATGAGATTAAAGAGAGAAAGACTTACAGTCTGACGGTCGTACCAAGACTATCTTAAAGATAAAGTCTTGTAAGTTCGAGTCCGAAAGTCTTTAGACTTTGATATCCTCATACCTCAAAATGTTGAGTCCGGAACGGATAGATTCAAATTGATTTTTCTCCAAAGGCTTTGTGAATATATCCGCTAGTTGGTTCTTTGAGTCAACAAATTGAATTGAAACATCTCCATTTTGAACATGGTCTCTAATAAAGTGATGTCGAATCTCTATATGCTTTGCTCTTGAGTGGAGAATTGGATTTTTGGTGAGGTTGATAGCGCTGGTGTTGTCGCAATTAATCTCCGTGCATGAGTCTTCAATTTCAAAGTCTCTTAGTTGTTGTTTTATCCATAGAATTTGCGAACAACAACTTCCAAGGGCTACATACTCGCTTCGTTGTTGAAAGAGACACGGTGCTTTGTTTCCTTGAAAACCAAGACACTGTCCCCGCTTCCAAGCAACCGGCAAGTTCCCGAAGTGTTCTTTCTATCAACTTCGCAACCAGCCGGATCTGCCTCTGAATATCCCAGAAGATTAAAGTCTCCCTTCTTAGGATACCAAAGACCGATGCTTGATAATGAAGCAACGTATTTAATGATGCGTTTCGCAGCATTGAGATGGGATTCTCTATGATCTGATTGAAACCTAGCACAGATGCAAACACTCAACAAAATGTCGGTCTAGAAGCAGTAAGATAAAGAAGTGAACCAATGATGCTCAGCTTTTGTCAACTTTCTTCCCTTCTTCATCTTTGTCTATCTTTAAAGAACTTGACATTGGTATGTCGGTCTTTTTGCACTTTTCCAGTCCAAACCTTTTGACAAGATCATTAACATATTTTTCTTGATAAATAAAAGTTTCATTCCTTCAATTATTTTACTTGAAGACCAAGAAAGAATGTTAACTCTCCCATCATACTCATTTCAAACTCATCCCGCATAGACTTAGAAAATTTCTTGCACAGACTTTTCATTAAAGGATCCAAAAATAATGTCATCCACATATATTTGAACAAGTAAGAAAATTTTGTTTTCCTTTTTGATAAATAAAGTCATATCTACTTTACTTTTGATAAAACCATTTTGTATTAAGAACTTACTTAATCTGTCGTACCAAGCCCGAGGTGCTTGCTTTAAACCATACAAAGCTTTTTTCGTCCGAAGGCGAGTCCGGCTTCTTTGGGTCTTCAAACCCCGGTGGTTGTGCCACATAAACTTCCTCATGGATAAATCCATTTAGGAAGGCGCTTTTGACGTCCATTTGGAATAACCTGAAATTCTTATAACAAGCAAACACAAGTAATAGTCGAATAGCTTCTAACCTTGCTACTTTGGAGCGTAAGTCTCATCATAGTCTATTCCTTCTTCTTGCGTATATCCCTTGGCTACGAGTCTTGCTTTGTTTCGTACGACTTTTCCTTTTTCATTCATCTTGTTTCGAACACCCATTTAGCTCCAATAACAGTTTTACCTTTTGGTTTGGATGTCAATTCCCGGACATCATTAATGTTGAATTGTCTGAGCTCTTCTTGCATAGCTTCAATCTATCTTTTATCAAATAAAGCTTCTTCTATGCTCTTTGGTTCAATTTCAGAAACGAGAGCCACAGCACTAAACTCTTCTCGCCTTTTGGATCTGGTGCGAATTCCTTCATTAATTTCGCCGATTATAAGATCTTTGGGATGACTGGACTTATGCTTCCAGTTACTTGTTGATTTGTCCGGTTGAAGATTTCTCTCTTTGTTTGGATCTTCATGAACAACCCGATGCTGGTTTTCCAAAGTCTCGAGATGCTTCTTGAGTTGTAAGCTTTGGAAGGTCGGAGCGAGGTTCGAGACTCTTCTTGATGAGTCTAACTTGATTCATCTTGCGTTGAGTCTTGAAATCGACATTCATTGACTCCTCCACGATCGGCTCTTTTGTTATAGACTCGAAGGCTTTGCTTGATGTAGAATATCCAAGGAAGATACCTTCATCCGATCTTTCTTTAAACTTACCAACTCGATCTTTTGCATTTTTCAATATAAAACATTTGCAACCGAATACATGAAAGTATGAAACAATAGGCTTCTTATCTTTGAATAACTCATAAGGGGTTTTTCTTTAGAATAGGTCTTAAGAAGACTATATTGATGATATAGCATGCTGTTGAAACAGCTTCAGCCCAAAATCGTGAAGAAATCTTACTTTCAATTAAAAGAGTTCTAGACATTTCTTGAAGAGATCTGTTCTTTCTTTCCACAACTCCATTTTGCTGAGGAGTATATGAAGAGGAGAACACATGCTTAAAGCCGATTCATCACAAAATTTTGTAAAATCTTGATTTTCAAATTCACCTCCATGATCTATTCTTATACTTGAGATAACACATCCTTTTTCATTTTGAACATTTTTAGCAAATTTTTCAAAATACGAGAAGGTTTCGGACTTACTTGCAAGGAAATATACCCAAGTAAAACAAGAGTAATCGTCCACAATTACTAGGCAATATTTCTTACCTCCAATACTCGTGTTCTGGTTGGTCCGAAGAGATCCATATGCAGCAACCGTAGTACATGATTAGTAGAGACATGATTTATTGGCTTAAATGAATTTCTTACCTGCTTTCCCGAATACATGGAATGCATGGATCAGTCTTTTGATAAGGTAATTTGGATAGTCCTCGAACAAGTTGCTTTGATGAGATTTGGCTAATTGCTTCATGTTGACATGACCAAGCTTTATGTGCCATAAGCTTGCTTCGTCTTGAATTGAGATAAAACATTGCGATTCATTTGGTTTCACATCCAGAAGATAGATGTTTCCATGTCTTCGACCCATGAAAGACTAAGTAGAGTCTTTACTGATTCCAGAACATATTCCTTCTTGAAAGAAGATCTTGAAACCAAGTATCACACAATTGACTAATGTTGAGAAGATTGTAATTGAGTCCTTCCACTAAGGAAACATTACTTATTGTGAGATTTCCAATTTTCACAGTTCCAAATCCCACAATACTTCCTTTGTTGTTTCCTCCAAATGAAACTTTTCCACCATTTACTTGAGCAAGCTTTATAAAACAATTTGAGTCTCCTGTCATGTGTCTTGAGCATCCGCTGTCAAGATGCCACTTTACCTTTTTCTTGACGGTGACCTACATTTAAAATAAAGTCTCAAGCTTTCTTTGGTACCCAAACTTTCTTGGGTCCTTTGGTGTTAGTAACATAAGCAAAAGTATTAGCCCATATTTTCTTAATAGGTTTCCAAACCATAGGACACTCTTTTTCAAAGTGATCCGGACTGTTGCACTTTGAACATCCGATAGCATTTATACCTATAGATTTTACAAAAATTTCTTGAAATGATTTTTGTAAGCCTCTCTCGAGAGTCTTTTCTTAATTCTTTCTTTTACTTTAAGAAAATCAATCAAGGGAATTGTTTCTGCTGTCATACCTAGACCAGACTTATTGAAGTAAGGTCTTTGAGCCGAAAGAATTTTTTCAAGTTTTTCAGATCCTATTGAAAATTTCTTTGAAATATTTGATAAGTCAGTTTTTAAAAAGCATTTTCTTTTAAAAGATTATCTTCATTTTCTTTAAGAGTGGAAATAGTCAAGTCTAGACTTTTAACTCTTTCTACTAAAACATTTTCCTTTTGTTTTAGAGCTGAGTTTTCTTTTTTTTAGTTCATAAATTCTTTTGAGAGAAGTCTTAAGACTAAAACACAGTTCATCAATGTATTTAGAAACTTTGATAGGAATTTTAAAATTACTTGCCTCAAATTCACTATCTGAGTCTGATTGTGCCATCGACATAGATTGACATATTCATTATCACTTTCTTCACACTCGTATCACTCTAGGTTTCAGCTTTGAGAGCTTTTCGATATCTTTCTGATTTTTCTTTCTTCTTCCTTAGAAGAGGACAGTTGGGTCTGATGTGTCCATTTTTCTTACATTCAAAGCAGACTACATCTTTGTTTGGTTCCTCATCATCAACGAGACTTGGTTTGTTGTATTTGAAAGCTTTGTTTCTTTGAGTTGAACCTTCTTCCTTTTCTATTCAGTTTTCTGAATCTTCTTATCATGAGAGCAAGCTCCTCATCATCCATATCATCTTCAGAATCTGTATCATCGAATCATCATTTGATTTTAATGCAATGGATTTCTTACCTTTTGGATCTTCATCTTCATTGATCCGTTCCACTTCATAAGACTGAAGAGTTCCAATCAGCTCGTCGACGGATAGTGGCATAATTCTTTGCGTCTCTCTTATCGAAGTCTTTATGTGATTCCAATCCTTGGAGAGTCCACGCAATAGCTTGTTTACCTTCATGGGATCAAAAATTGGTTGACCTTGATTTTCAAGACCATTCACGATATCTGTAAAGTGACTAAACATGTCAGTTATAGATTCTCCTGGTTTCATTCTGAAGGCTTTGTATTGACCGAGAAGAATGTTGATTCTTGTTTCCTTCACTCGATCTGTTCCTTCATAGGTGATATGCAATCTGTCCCAAACTTCTTTTGCTGTAACACAAGAAGATATTCTATTATATTCAGTTGGTGACAAAGCATAATATAAGGAGTAAATTGCTTTTGCATCGAGTGCTTGTCTCTTGATTATTTCTTCATGAGTCATTCCGCTGGTCTCAACAGTTTCTTTCCCTCTTTCAGAGACTAATGCAGTGGTAGGAATAATTCCTTTTTCTACAACGTCCCATTCCAGAGGATCCTTTGATCATAGGAAAGCTTTCATCTTGTTCTTCCAGATGTTGTAATCCTTTCCATCAAAGTAAGGTGGTCTGGTGTTGCTTTGCCCTTCTACCAGCCTTGGAGCCAACATACTAGCCATGAATCTTTTAACTCTGAAGTAAAACACTTCAAACAAAGTGAGTACACAGGCTCTTATACCAATTGATATTGCTAGTATGAGTACCTAGAGGGGGGTGAATAGGTATATAAAATATTTTTCTTCAACAATTGCATAATACTAGACAGTTGATGGATTTTAGACAAACAATAATCAAAGTAAGACTGAGAGAAGAGAAAATTGAACACGTGGTTTATAGTGGCTTGGCTTACATCAAGCCTACGTCCACTCTTCTTCACTGACAGCCTATTGGTTGGATTCCACTATGAACAAAAGAGAAGTAACAGCACAGCTTTGCCTTGATTCCACAGTGTAGATGTTCTACCACACCTCCTCATAATTTCTCACAAATATAGACTCTCTTTTGTATACAAGTATTCGCTCAAAGGAATTGTCTAAACAAAAAGGAGCTTCAGACTTTGGAATTCTTCTATCGCGCACTGCTTGAACAACTAAGACCGTCTTCCTTATATACTCCTTTATGCCATCATACCCGTTGGCACTTACCAAAGGAATTCCTCAAATCTACCCGTTGGACGGAATCAATTAGGAAGATTGTTCGAGCTATTAAAAGAACGTGTCGATAGCCCATCAATCTTGTTCGCCCATACAATCAGGATCTCAGTTTCCATAAGTAGAACATTCCAATAATATTTAGACAATCACCGGATCTTCAATTATCGAGTCAATCTTCAATCAATCAAAGGACTATGTTATGTCTTTTCCTGCCACGAGATCTTCTCCAGTTGATAAGGTTAAATCCTTAACAAAACATCCAGTTTTGGATAACCTTTCTTCAACGGATTAGAGACTGTCAATGAGGATAGACTTTGAGTCTTGAGTCTGCGGCTGTTCGGAGGTCTTCGGACTTTAAATAGCGAGTCCGCAAGCCTTCGACTAGACTCGATAGAAACGTTTTGTCAACTTCAAAACACTTCAAGAAGATTTCTCCAACACACGCGTCATAAAATCTTTGCAATTCCAATAATTGAGGTTTATGCCTATTGAAATCATTAAAATTCAAGACAAGACAGCACTGACATGCCTTTGAAGCGGTTCCTAATTAAACCGCTTTTGAAGCATCTTTAAAAGAATAAATGTTTTTGCACTCATAAAAATCGAACCATTCTCTTCAACATGAACAAATAACAAAATAATCACTTGATTGATATATATTTTATAGTAAAATTATGCAACTTTTATATCGTATCATATAAATTATATTTTTACGCAATAAAAATGAACATGTTCGAGGTAAAATTGATAATCGAACCGGAATTGGCTGGAAATCAACCCACCCATGTTGGAGAAATATTTTCAAATGATTTTGATAGTGTCCAAACTATTCTTAGTATAATATTTACCATGAAATGTGCAAATGTTCATACCAAAAGACTGCATAATATCCATGGTGTAATCCAATGAAAGGAAGTATGTCAAAAGTCCTAATATGATTTTTCCATAAACAATATAAGTGGACTTGAAGATAAACAAATGTCGATGTCTATATCGAAGTTGTAAATATCAAAACTTTGGTGCTATGGTAACCATGTACATTTAATGCTGTTTGTTGGATTAGTAAATTAGCCGTTGTGGCTTTGGAATTGTACAATAGCAGAATCTAGATGAGACCGATAATCGAGAATTTATGTTGTGTAACAGGTTTGTCAGAGACTACATTGAAGGGACAAAAACACATGCTATTTGTAGGTAGCATGCAAATGTTTGGGAAAAAAAGACTATATGGGCAGTTCTATCTTTGGACAGTAGCTCAACGGCAATTCTAATGGCTCTTTGCTTCTTCAGTCCGCCACCAATGGATAGATTGAAGATTTGTTAGAGAGAGCAACATACCAAGATCTAAAGATTTGTCACTAACTATGTTCCAAGTGATATGCTCTCTTTCAACTATTCTTTTAGCATTGTATTCGTGCTATTTAAGTAATTGTACTAAATATTAAGTGTACGAGAGCAAAAGCAGCATGTGATCGATCTTGTAAAAGGATCAATACTTACTGATTGTAACTTTCTCAGCAGATTACTAGTGCAATCTAACTCAACTTGTAGCTATTAGTCTCAATAGTGGATGTGCGCTTCGGGATAAAGCCGAACCACTATATTTCACTCTTACTAGCACATGATTCCAACATCACATTGACATGTTCTTTACTTAGTGCCAGTTAATTTTCGCGAAAGATTGTCAAGTTTTCTAAGCAAGCTATTCACTCTCTCTAGATTGTATTGTTAGCCCCCAACAACACAAACCCAATCGCTCTTGAGATAGAGGCAATCCGGAAGCACAAAATAATTTCCAATTCAAAATAAAAATTTTAGAGCACACAGTATGAGCCTTCAATGATTAATTGCCATAATTCACCATTTTTGCGTTTAGATCATGGAACGGATAGGGATCCAACTATAGGATTATTGAATATCATACTTGCCAATCTATATAGTCTATCAATCTTGAGGAGGAGATAGAGAGTCATTGCAAAATTTGGGAATAATTTACTTGAAGATAGAGCGAATTTAATGACTATTTTCTCAAGCCAATTCTAATCTCAGATTTTTTGTGAGTTCCATATATTTAAACGAATCTTGGAGGTTGAAAATTCTCTGATGAAACAGGAAAAAAAAAATGAGTCCTTGAAGCAATAAATATCCTTTTTCCAATTTTATACCAAAGCCTTTTTCTTGTTGATCTTAAAATATATTGTTGATAAATAATTCTTTTTAATCCTTTTATATGATCGTCTTCAATTATTTCGATCAAGACCGGGAATCTACGTATTGTAGGTGGGGAGGAATCCAATATTTTAACCTGGTAAGTCCGAGTGTGAAAAAGAACAGATGGAGTCCAAGTCAAAGTCATGCTTGGGATCAAATCGACCTGTGTTACATTATAAGGAGTAAGCAACATTATCCTATGTCCTTTTTGGAAAATCAATGAAGATTCCACCACAAGCCTCGAGTGCAATAATAGTCTGAAGCATAGCTAGCAGACATGAAGATACCACGAGATTCGATGGGTTGTTCTCTCTCTCTCCCCAGTTTCCAAGAAATCAGAATGCGATTACTTCCTTCGAATTTAAATGCCCTTATAGTTTGACCCAGACATGGAAAAATGATGCCTTCTTCTGCGATGCTGTAGAGTCTAGGCCAATTTCGATTCAAAGAGGCCTAAATTATTAGAAAAACCTCAAATTTTAAGTATAGCCGCAATTCTACTCCATTTTTTTTTATCTTAGAAAAATTCAATTTTAGGTATAGCCGCAGATCTATTTCAAATTTTAGATTTAGTCATAAATTTATCTCGAATTTTATTTTGCCTAAAAAGATCACTAATTTTTAATCCGTCCTTAAATCAACCTTGTGGTTATTCCTAATTGGGCATGGTGTTTCCACGTCAATGACAAATCCACATCGATAAGGCGACATAGAAAATTATCTTCAAATTAAAACTGCTCTAGGATATAAGAATTAAGGACGATTAATTGTGACTTTTGGATAGAGGGCTAACGGAGGCAGATTTAGAACTAGAGTAAAAATCAATGATATTTCTTTTTGACGAGAAAAAGTTTGGGATAGATTTAAGATTGGACATAAAATTTGGGATTTTCTTTGAGACAAAAAAGAAAAGTTTAGGGCAAATATATGATTGGACCTAAAGTTTGAAGTTTTTTCTAAGACAGTGGAAAAAGTTTAGGACAATATTAAGACTAAATAAAATTTGGAATTTTTTTAGGGAATTAGGTTGATCCAAGTATTCATGCATTTCTAATGGAATTTGGCCCGTAAATTGATCAAAAAATGGGCACTGGCCACTAGCCACATAGTCTATATATATCCACACTTTGATAACTTAATTACTATTTCGAACATGTGGTGTGCTTTGATGTGGTAAAGTCTTGTGAATTGATGTTAGGCGTGAGCATGGTTTGGGGTAAAACCTGAAATTGAAAAATATGGACCGATGGGACTTGTCTGGTTCTAGGATCCAAGATATGCAAGATAAGTTACGCGTTTCAAAAATTAGAGAACCTCTTTTGACAGGCACGTTCCAAGTTTTAGGTAGGTGAAACCTAGAATTGGAACTTGAATTAAGTTTTTGTGTTTTTCTTAGTCTATGTCTTCATATGATCTTGTGGTATTAAATGGTGTTTGATGGAACCACTAGTTTGAATTTTTATTTTATGATTGAAATTTTTTTACTTTGTTAATATTTCATATTCTTCATGTCACGAAATATAAATTGTGGTAACTTGATTGTAATAACAAGTTATAGGTGAGTATGGTTTTAGGACAAAACTTAGAACTAGAGAAGTAGACAAGTTCTTGGTTCTAGGTTCCAAGGTATACGGAATACATTTTAGGTTCCAAAAATCAGACAACTTATTTTAATGGGTAAGTTCTAAGTTCTAGGTAAGTGGAACCTAGAACTTGGAATCTAAAACTTGAAATAATTGTTTTTGTTGTATTCTATGTCGTTTGATGATGAGTATTTAATATAAAAAAAACTAGTAATATGAGCTTCCATTTTATGATTGAGACTTTTTACTTTATTAACGTTTCATATTCTCCGTGTGTCTAAAAATAAGTTGTGGTTAGTGGATTGTAGAAATAAATTGTGGTCATTAAAGATAATGGTTCACTGTAATCGTTCAATTAATAATATATGTATAACCTGGAGCTCGTGATAGGGTGGGTTCTAAGTTTTAGGAAGTGTAGGGTAAGTTTTAGGTTCGAAAAAATAAGGAATTTGTTCCAGCGGATAGGTTCTAAGTTCTAAATAGAACCTATACAAAATTTGGAACCGCTTACCCTTGTAGCAAGTAGTGGTCATTAAAGTGATAATTTGTTGCTATCGTTCCATTAATAATATAAGTGGAAGTTGAGTAGAACTTGAAATCAACCCTAAAACCTATGACACAATAGGTTCTAAGATATGTAGGGTAGATTCCGGATTTAAAAAATAAGCAACTTATTTCAGTAGATAGATTCTAAGTTCAACGTGACACTTGTACGAAAATTGGAACCTTGAAACCACCCGCCCTCAATTGATTTACCTCCAAGGTCTTACGTTGTCAAATCTCCAAAGAAATTTAAAAGTTTCTTCATAATATTAGAATCTTATGTACTGAACGCTTGCAATATATATAAGTAAAACATAGATGCCTCCACATAATAGTTTTCAATGCTTTAATTGCTTGATTCTGGATGTTGCATACTCAGGGTTTGAGTCGCTATGTGTCCTAGTTAGCATGACTTTGGCATGATGCTTGCCACCCTATGCATAGAGTGGTACCTAGTATATGTGGATGGAGCGATTGACATACAATCATAAAATTAGTCGAATCAAGAAAAATTTCGATATCTATTTTTATTTGCAAGTGAAAGTATTGATATATGGTTCATACTCCTTATCAATAAGAATGCACGGAGTTTTATTCTTTGATGAATATGAGGGTTTGAGAGCAATCTGAAAAGGGTCATAGGGACATCATATTCGTGATGTCCTTAATTTAAGTTAATTTTTATTGGTAATTTTTATTTATTGATTATATATGTAATATCTTTATTTATTTATTTATTTATAATTGGGAGTTATAATATAGAGGTGCAATGTATTAATTAGAGTAAAATTATCATAAAAATTTGGATATCTCAATGTCTCTTTCGCTCGTTTTTATTTTCATTTCTTCATGGTGGTGTGTCGAGTTTTAATAGAAAGAAGGGAAATAAAATAAAGATAGACATCGTTAAAGACTTCGCGAGGAATGAGGAGCAATCTGCTAATATATTTTTATCGCTCTCGGTCTTGGTCGTCTCTAAATTTCGTCAACGCGCGGGTCGTCGAGTGGATGATATGATTGCAAGAGGCCAAAACCGTCAAAGCGAACGGCACGAATCGTTTTACTTTTTTATTTTCTTCACGACGTGTCGTCCCCACTTGAAAAAAGGAAGAGAGCTTAGCAAGTGACGCCGGAGCTGGTCTCTGTCTCTGCAATGCGCTTGCCAGCTTTGAACGAAATAGAAAAGACGCATCTCTGAGGCGAAAGCTACTTTTTACAAAAGTAAATAAAAAGCATATTTACTTTTGTGCACAATTTTCTTCGCCTCTGTAGACGCCATCAAGTCTCACTACGTGCATCTACTTTTGTGCGCAATTTTCAAGGTGTCTCATGCTGACATCACGTGGCAAGGCGAACCGCCCTATCAGGAGAGTCGGCTAACTCGCTAGGGTTTTGATCTTCAGGTTAGGCCGGATTTTCTTGGGTGCTCCTTCCTTGGATATGCTGAGCTTGGACACACAGCGGATCAATGAATAGGCACGTTACTAGAGTAAGCTATAAATCTTTGTTGATGGCTACATAAAAAATGCTGTCAATATTGGTGTATAGTGATGATCATTGATAGGTTGTCAAATAGTTGATTGTAGACAATAATATTGGTTAAATGGGTCAAATTGATTACTGATCAAAATGCCACAAAAAGGCCGAATACTAGAGTGTCAAGATGCGGTCATAAAATTTCGAATTTGAAATCAGCGATAATGGAGCTATGAAAACAGCTAAATTATGGAGCAAGAATGGACGAGGTGAAGGATCAAAACATGATTTTAAAAGAGCAATCACTCGAAAATAACATCATGGCATCGTAAGAGTATGGGCACAAAATTCTCGAAGATGTGGAGACATAGAGATATGGCTAGGACTACAGGAGAATTGCTCTTAGAAGTTGATGGCATGAGCACTATATATACTATTGTTAGTCTATTGGAGACCTCGCGAGCAAAAAAAAAAAAAAAACAAAACAAAAACAAACAAACAAACAAACATGTTATCTTTCAACTATCCTTTAATTGATGCATTGTAATTTTAATTTTTAGACTCGTGTCATTGTCGTGACCTAAATTTTAGATGCACTACCTAGGTTTAGGCACTTAGCTCTTCCAAGCCCATACCAATTCGCGACTTTGGTTCAAATATTTAGCATGCAAATGAATTTTATTTAAGAGTCGCTACTAATCGGTTTATAGTAAGTCGATTAGATACCTAAGTAAAATAATGAGAGAATCATTTTACTCATACAAACCTTAGGTACGGGGAGTTGGTTGCACTAAATTTCTCTAATGCCCTTTCGATATCATTTCTTTTTAATTTTCAAAAATATTTTTGCAAGCAGCTTGGATTTATTTTAACATAAATTACTAAATGTAATGAGGTGATTACACATATGCTCAATCATTGTTAAACATTCAAATAATAAATAAATAAATAAATAAATAAATTGCATCACACAAATCAAGCAATTATTTTTTTAAGTTTTCTTGAAATTAGAATTTTTTTTTTTTTATAAAACATGCATTTAACAAAATGATCTAATTTTACTAATAAACAAATTCTAATTAAATAATCCTATGCAAACTAGTTAACATGCACCTAGTATTTTTTATATCTTTTTATTGAAATTCAGAATTAATAAAAACCCTAACTAAACTATCTAAAAAGGAATACTTTTCTAATTTATTTTAGGGATTAATTTGATTTAAACCCCATCGTATCTTAGAAAACTATTTTTTTAGAAAAAAATGAGATTATTGAAATGTGCAAAGATTATCTAAAATCAATCCTAATTTTTTTTCCAAAAATTATCTAAAAATGCAATCCTCATTTACTAAACCAACATACTCTAATGCGAGATTTGATTTTTTAAAAATTTTTTTAGTGTTTTTACAAAATAAGCAACTATATCTAAACAATCAAGATATTAATCAAATGAGAATTAAAATAACCGAAAAATAATCTGTTGTCTCATGGGTTAAATTAACGGTTATTTTAACCTTAAACATCACAGCATAAAGTTTAAAATAATTAAAAATCTGATCCAAAATCTTACGGATCAAATTAATAACTATAATGATTTAACAATTAAAATACTATCAAAATGTCCAAAAATTCATATAATTAAAAAAATTGATTCGACGTCTTACGGACCAAATTAATAATTACAATAATTTTGGACAAAATCTCTGCGGATAATACCATAAAATGAACATGAAAATACAGTGCTCCAATTTGTACAATAATAATAAACTTAATAAAATAAAATAAAATAAAATAAATGAAAATTAAGAATAAAAATAAAAATAAAAATAAAAACTACCTAAAGGGGACTTGGAACGGGGTAGGGGCAGCGATGCACGATGGCTTCGGCGAGCAGTTGAAGCGCGGGCGGAGCGGAAGCAACGCGGGCTGAGGTGCGGCTTGCTGCTGGCGGGTGCTGAACGGGCAGGGACGGCGTTCACGGCGGCTGCAGGTCGCACGGGCTTCGCAGGCGAGGGGGATTTGCAGGCCGTGGGCTTCGAAGGCACGACTTGCTGAACGGCGAGGGCACGGGATCGCGGCGGTAGCAGGGAGGCGCGGCGTCGGTGACCGGCGAGCAGCAGCTGGGTTGTGGGTCGCTGTGGTGGTGGTGAGCAGTGGCGTCGGGCAGCAGGAGGCAGAAGCATTACTGCTGGTCGCGGGCGTGGCGTCGGCTGAGGGAAGGACTCCGGCGGGGTGCTACTATGGGATAGGCGTCAGCAGGAGAGAGCGGGTCGCGAACGCCAATGGCCGGCACAGCGGAACAGGGCTGCTGGCGGTGCTGCGGGCGCGTCAAGGGTGAGTCCGGCGAGACGGCGGTGGTGGAGGCTCGGCGGAAGCAGCGCGAGCAGCTCGGAGACCAGCGGTGCAGGGGTCGGTCGCGCGGCAAAGGGAGGCCACGGAGTAGATGAACAGTGGCGTTGTTTTTGCTTTTCTCTTTTTTTATTATTCTCTCCCTCTCTCACCTGTCCATTCGCACGTTTCTCTTAGTGAAGCTCCCTGTTCTCTCTGCTCACTTTTCCCTCTTTTGTCAGATAAAGAAATGGGAAAAGGTTTTCTCCTTTGACCAAAATGGACGAAGGTTGCTTTTCCTCGTACAAATTTTCTCTCAATCTTTTCTCTGAATTTTTTCGAATTCGCTCCCCCTTTCTCCCTTTTGGTCACGAAAATTGTGGCTCCTTTTATAGTGATATCCAAACAGCCGTTTTTTACAGCCGTTCAATTTCACGAAAATTGTGGCTCTTTCACGAAAATTGTTGTATTAAATTAAAACTACAAATCAGAGCATGATTTTGCAATCAGCTGGATTTTGTTTCGATTTTTTCAATTTTCTAAAAATTCTTGCCATTTATTCACCCGATTTTTAAGTTGCTTTTCCATTTATTAAAATCTGAATGTTCATTAGAATTTCAAATTTCTATACATAATCAATAAAATTGATTTTTCCCATTTTTTTTTTCATTTTATTCATTTTGATGCTATTTTTATTTTATTTCCTTATGGTCGTCAAAATTTAGGTGTCAACATTTATCGATTAAATTCCAGTGTGTCTCTTAGTTGTAGATTTTACTTGACTATCTATAGAGTCCATCGACCTCGAGGAGGAGAGAGAGAGTCATTCCACAATTTGGGAACAATCTACTTTAAGATAGAGTGAATTTGATGACTATTTTCTTAAGCCGAATCTAATCTCAGATTTCTTGCAAGTTCCAGATATTCAAACGAATCTCAAAGGTTGAAAACTCTATGATGAAATAGGAAAGAAATGAGTCCCTAAAGCAATAAATATTCTCTTTCAAATTTTAGGGATGGACATCGGTTTAGGGTCAACCTTAGATTAATCTTGGATCAACCCAACCCAGTCGGTCTTGATTTGGTTCCCAGGGGAAGTGGGTCGATCCTTGGTTTTGAGATCTTTAGACTAGTGCTATACGGATTGATCATCGGTTTTAGGAGTTCAGAGTCAGTTCAAGTCGGACTAACTCAGACCGTATAAATTATATACAATACATCTAAAAACACACACACACACACACACATCTAATCTATTATTTATAATTTTTTTTTATATAGAGAAAACCCTAAGTTACACGGCGTCAACAACATTAAAAGTATTCTTAGTGATGAGTTCAAGTAATTTTACATTATTCTTTAATAGCTTAGACTTCTAATGTTTTTTACATCATCAACAGCCATAATTTACAAATGAGGAAAATATCTGTGTGAGGAGTTCTCATGGCATCTAAAACAACATAAACAGCTTCTCACGATATACTCCTTTAGTACTTATTCTCTTTTGTCTTATTTGTCCACTTAGTCTTCAATTTGCCAAAATCGAAAGAAATAGCTTCCCTACTTGCCGCTCGACACTTGCCTCACTCACTTCTGGTCGCTCAAGCCGCTTGCCACTTGCCTCCCTTGTTGCTCACCACTTGCCCTGCTCGCCGCTTGACACTTGCCCCATTTGATGTTTGCTGCTCGAATTGCTCAAACTGATTGCCTCTCTTCGTGGACCTTGCTTGTTGCTAAACTCATTGGGTCGGTCTGGTCCTCGGTCGCCTTTTCGAGAAGTACAAAAGATAAAACAAAAAATTTATTAGTTAGTCATGGGTTAACCTTGGAACCGAATTGAACATATTGGGTCGGTTTGATTCTCGATCTCAAAAATTGAGGACCAACACTGTGCAAGTTTGTTCTAGGGTTAAGGGGGTGGACTTGCCTAACTCGGAACATGCTCACCCCTCTCCAATTTGATACCAAAGCCTTTTTCCTATCGATCTTAAAATATTTTGTCAATAAATAAGTCTTTTTAATCCTTTTTATATGATCGTGTTCAATTATTTTGATGAAGACCGAGAAGTTACGTATGGTAGTTGGGGAGGAATCCAATATATTAACCTGGTAAATACGAGTGAGAAAAAGAATGGATGGAGTCCAAGCTACAGTCGTGCTTGGGATCAAATTGACTTGTGCTACGTTGTAAGGAGTTAGCGACATTCTCTTGTGCCCTTTTTGAAAAAGCAATGAAGAATCCTCCACGAGCCTCGAGTGTAATAATGGTCTGAAGCATAGCCAGCAAACATGAAGGGTGCATATGGTTACATTTTTATTCTCGGAAACAATTTTTATTTCGAAACAATTTTTTCTATTTCTATTACCGGGAATAGTTTCTGAGCATTTTAAGATGTTTGATAAATACACATAATTTATAATTTCGAAATAGAAATATGTTTGGTACGATCTCAAATATTTTTGTGACTTAAAATTTCTTTTTATTTATTAATAATTTTATTACTTTTTTCTTTTTCTTCTCCTTTATCTAGCCAGTCATCGACCTTAGCCATGGCCGGCCAAGGGTTGGTGAGGTCGCCAACCTCAGGGGAGCCTCGTCAGCCATCAGCGACCTCGCCCGACCACCAGTGATGGTTGACCTCACCCAAACCTGGTTAGGTCAACCTCGCTGTGGCCGAGCAAGGTCAAGCCTCTCTAGTGGCCGAGTGAGGCTTGAGGGGGCCTTATTGGAGGCCGGTGAGCTCGAGGCCACCTTGCCAAGGGTCAATGAGGCTTTGATGAGGTCACCGGGCCTCGTCTGGCTAGTCACTAAAAGGAAGAAGAGAGGAAGAGAAAAAGAAGAAAATAAAACAAAAGAAGGCTCATTTCTTAAGTTGATCCCAAGAACAAAAAAATAACTTTTTTTTTTTGTTTATTATTTCTGTTCTAGAGAACAAAAAAATTATCAAACATGTTTCTGTTCTATTTGTATTCTAGAGAACAAAAAAACAAAAACACATGTTCTCGGGAGCATTACAAAAAACACCAAAAGACACCACGAGATTTGATAGGTTGTTCCACTCTCTCCCCAGCTTCCAAGAAATCAAAATGTGATTACTTTCTTCAAAGTTAAATGCCCACTTAGTTTGATCCAGACATGGAACAATGATGCCTTCTTTTGCGATGCTGTGGAGTTTAGGCCGATTTTGATCCAAAAAGGCCTAATTTTTTTTATTTTAAAAAAAAAAACCTCAAAGTTTATGTGTAGTCTTAATTCTACTCCAAAATTTTTTATAGTCTTAATTCTACTCCAATTTTTTTTTTTAATCTTAGAAAAAAAAAATCCAATTTTAGGTCTAGTCCCAAGTCTATCCCAAATTTTAGGCTTAGTCCCAAATTTGTCCCGAATTTTGTTTTGCCTAAAATAAACACCAACTTTTAATCTATCCATAAATCTACCTCGTGGTTCAATACTAATTTGATGTGGCATCTCCACATTGACGACAAATCCACATCAATAAGGTGACATGGAAAATTCTCTTCAAATTATAATCGCTCTAGGATGTAAAAATTGGGGATGACTAATAGAGATAGATTTGGGACTAGAGTAAAAATCAATGATATTTCTTTTTGAGAAGAAAAAGTTTGGGATGGATTTAAGATTGCACATAATGTTAGGGTTTTTTTCTGAGCCAAAAAAAAATTGGGGAAGGCTTCTGACTAGACCTAAAGTTTAAAAGATTTTCTAAGACGAAAAAAGTTCAGGACAAAATTAAGACTAGAACTAGAATTTGGAGTTTTTTTTTTTTTTTTTTTTTTGGGAAATAGGCTAATCCAAGGATTTAGGCATTTTTATTTGAATTTGGCCTATAAATTGACCCAAAAATGGCCACCAGCCACTAGCCACATATCTATATATATTCACACTTTGATGACATGTGGTGTGCTTCGATGTGGTAAAGTCTTGTGGATTAATCTTAGGAGTGAGCATGGTTTTGAATAATTGGATGGGTGGGACTTGTCGATTCTAGGTTCAAATGTATGCAGGGTAAGTTACAAATTGCAAAATTGGAGAATCTCTTTTGATGGGTAGGTTCGAAGTTTTAGGTAGGTGAAACTTAGAATTGAAACTTGAATTAAGTTCTCATGTTTTTCTTATTTTATGTCTTCATACGATCTTGTTGTATTTAATGATATTTGATAATAAATGTATGATTTGGAACTACTGGTCTGAATTTCTATTTTATAACTGAGACTTTTAATTATTAACATTTCATATTTTTCATGTGTCTAAATATAAATTATGGTAAGTGGATTATAATAGCAAATTATTGGTGAGCATGGTTTTAGGACAAAACCTAGAATTAGAGAATCGGACAGGTTCCTAACAATATGGTTTTAGGTTCCAAGGTATGTGGTATATACGTTCCACGTTCCAAAATTTGGAAACCTGTTTTAATAAGTAGGTTCCAAGTTTTAGGTAAGTGGAATCTGGAATTTGGAACCTAAAACTTGAAATAATTGTTTTTGTTATATTCTATGGCGTTTGATGATGAGTATTTAATCATAAATGAGTAGTATGAGCTTCCATTTTATGATTGTGACTTTTACTTTATTAATATTTCATATTTTTTACATGTCTAAAATAAGTTGTGGTTAATACATTGGAGCAATAAATGGTGGTCATTAAAGATAACGATCCGCTGCAATCGTTTAATTAATAATAAAAGTGGAATTTGAAATCCATAATAGAGTAAGTTTTAAGTTCTAGGAAATGTAGGGTAGGTTCTAAGTTCGAAAAAATAAAAAACCTATTCTAATGGGTAGGTTTCAAATTTTAGCTGGAACTTATACGAAATTTGAAACCGCTTAGTCTCATAGCAAGTAGTGGTCATTAAAGTAATGATTCATTACAATTGTTCAATTAATAATACATGTGAAACTTGAGTAGAGCTTGACATCTACCTTAAAACCTATGACACGATAGGTTCCAAGGTATTTAGGTAAGTTCTAGGTTTTGAAAAGTAAGAAACTTGTTTTTTAAGTTCGATGTGGAATTTGTACGAAAATTGGAACCACTTACCCCTTATTAATTCACATATAAAGTCTTACGTGATCAAATCTCCAAAGAAAGTATGAAAGTTTTTCCATGATATTAGAATCTTATGTATTGAATGCTAGCAATAAATATGTCTAAAACATAGACGCCTACACTTTATGATTTTCAATGCTTTGATCACTTGATTTTGGATGTTGAGTATTTTGGGTTCAAGTCACTACATGTCCTACTTAGCATGACTTGGCATGATGCTTGCCACCCTATGCATGGAGTGGTACTCGGTATATGTGGACAAAGCGATTTATTTATAATCATGAAATTAGTCAAATTGAGAAAATTTCGATATCCACTATTATTTGTAAGTGAAAGTATTGAGGTATGGTTCATACAAGAAGGCATGAGGTTCTATTCCTCGATGAACGTTGAGGTGTCTGAGGGTAGTCCGACAGGGTTGTAGGAGCAGTGCCTTCGTGATGCCGTAAGACATTTATAATTTAAGCACATATTTTTATTAATATTAGATTTGTGCTCATGAATAACTATCGGTTATAAAAATAATCTATTTTTTTAATAGTTAAGGGTTATGATATAGAATACAGTGTGTTAATTATAATTGAATTAGGATAAAAATTTTGGTGTCTCAATTTTTTCTTAACTCGTTTTTGTTCTTTATTTCTTCGTGATCGGCCGAATCATAACAGAATGAAGTCGAAGGAAAGGAAGATAGACATAGTTAAAGACCTCACGAGGATTGAGGAGCAATCTATGAAGATCTTTTCATCGCCCTCGGTCTTGGTCGTTTTTAAATTCGTCAACGCGAAGTTCGTCGAGCAGATGACATGATTGCAAGAGGCCAAAACTATCAAAGTGAACGGTACAAATCGCTTTGTCTTTTTCTCGGTTGCGTGCAAGAAGCAACTGATGCTGCCCTGAGCGTTGGGGTCCTCCGCACATGAAAAAATCTCCGCGACAAAATGTAGTGTTTATTGGACCTGGACAGGTCCTTAAACTATCCCGTTTATCGAAGTCAACCCCAAACGTAAAATGGGATAATGATAAACCGTCGGAGGCATTTGGTTAAATCGCTTTGTCTTTTTCTCGATTGTGTGCAGGAAGCAACTGATGCTGCCCTGAGCGTTGGGGTCCTCCGCACATGAAAAAATCTCCGCACAAACTATAGTGTTTATAAAAGTGCTTTTGTACAGGATTTTCTCTGTCTCCTCACGTGAAAAAATCTCTAAAACGAAATTTACTGTTTATAAACGTGCTTTTGTGCACAGTTTCCTCTGCCTCCACGCACGAAAAAATCTCCATGACAAAATTTACCGTTTACAAAAGTGCTTTTGTGCACAATTCTCTCCGCCTTGTCAATGCCACATAAGTCTCGCCACGTGTATCTACTTTTGTCCATAATTTTCAAGTCGTCTCATGCTGACGTCACGCGGGTGACGTTTGAATCCTTCGTTAGGAGGGTCGGCTGGCTAGCTAGGGTTTTGCTCTTCAGGTTGGGTTGGATTTTCTTGGGTGCTCCTTCCTTGGAGATCCTGAGCTAGGAGTCACAGCGAAGTCAATGAATAGGCATATGACTAGAGTAAGCTATAAGTCATTGTCAATGGCTATAAGAAATGCTGTCAATAGTGGTTCACGCTAAATAGATGATATGGTTGATGATTATCGATAAGGAAATTGATTAAATAAGTAAAAAATGAATTATCAATCAAAACGCTGCAAAAAGATTGGATACTTAGAGGGTATTGGGATGTAGATATACAATTTCAAATTTGAAATCACTAATGAGTGGAGCTACAAAGACCAATAAATCATGGAGCAAGAATAGATGAGGACATAAATAATCAAAACGCAACTTTAAAGAAGCAATCACTTGAACATGATCATGGTATTGTTTGAGAATGGGCACAAAATTCTCAAAGATGTAGAGACATGGAGACATGGCTACGACTACAGGAGAATTGCTCTTATGTGGTTATGGCATGAACACCATAGATACCATCGTTAATCTACTAGAGAACTCGCGAGCGCACAAAAGAAAAAATGTTATCTTGCAATTACTCTTCAATTGATGCATCGTAGTTTTCATTTTCAGACTCGTGTCATAGATTAAATTCTAGTGTGTTTTTTAGCTATAGGTTTCAGATTTCCGTCATCACTTAAATTCTAGCATTGCCTCTTCATGTTCTCAAACTTTGTCGTCAATTAATTCCAACATAATTTGTATACATTTAGTTCTATTCATAGTGGCTACATTCTCAAGTTTTGTCGATATAGTTTGTGTACGTTCGATTCCATTTAAAGTGAAGTTATTGATTATCTTATCAATAATAAAAGAATACTTTGCACATGATTGGTAATATCCGAGCCAGTGCTTACCTCAGTGAAAATTTTTCAAGCTCAATGAGTCCTCCAGAGATTTCGGCTCAAGACAATGGCGTTGGGTTTCATCAGGCACCGGGCCTGCTTTGGTATGAATACGTATTTGGGGCCTTTCATCTCTCTCGCTCAATCTCAGTATTAATAGTTCTGACGTCACTCCTTCATCTTTCCCCTCCGCAAAAGCCGAGAGATCGATCCTCTCTCTCTCTCTCTCTCTCTCCTTGCCCTCCAAACGTCCGATCCTCTCCCCCTCTTCCTCCCTCTCTCCATGCGTTGATCCATCCAATCCAGCGGTCGATTTGTCCATCTCCTGCACATCGCATACGTCCATCTCCTGCACATCGCATACGTCGTCTTTCTTCTCGCCCGGCTCGAGAATCACGTTGCCGCGAGTGCTTGATTTTGAGACTCCGATCATCAGGGGCCCGTGTGTGAGGGAGAGTGGAGCCGGAGTGGTCCATTAAGGTTGGCAGGTTTCGGGGTCTTATAAATGGCGGATAGGGATGGGTATCCACCAGGTGAAAGACGCTGCCTTTGTCTAGTGGGGAGAGGGGGTTGCGAATGGAAATTATCACTATCTCAAATCCACAGTCACATCTAGATATTGCTATCGATTTTTTCAAAATTATCAATATAATGATCATTTAGAGGTTCATTATTTGAACCTACATCTTCACCAATACTTTTACTCTCTTCAGGAACAACAACCTTCTGATATTGATAATTTTGAAGAAATTAACTGCCTTTTTTGGATGCATAGTGAAATTGAAATTGAACTCAAAGTTGATTTTTTTTTTCAGGAAATTAGGCCTCTAAATGGATATGCACATTTTTAATAGCGATGGAGTTTCGATTTGTTAATCTTTTTTTTTGTCATTATTCAAATTTCTCAACATGAACTCATGGAGTTACATTATGAGATGAACCATGAATGGGAATGCAACAAAGAACAAGGGAACAAGAACTCGCCATGCTTCTTTATTTCCAACACGCAGCACACAGCACACAGCACACAACACACTGATGACACAACACAGGAACTTTCTTCTTTTCCTCGAAAGGAAGTGGCGCTCCATGTCTTCAACGGGGCGACAATGCTCGGAGCTCCCTTAAAGGATGGTGCATGAGTTCTCGTTCACCCACTCTCCAAGCTTGTACTCGCCCTTAAACTTGTTATACAACCCTGACAAATAGCTTATGTTCCATTTACGCCCCTGTAAAATTGAAACATGTATTCTCTCATGCCGTCATGGAAGTGAGATTGTGTATGAAGGGGAAAAGTGCCAAAGAAGTCCTAAACCTTTTGTTTTTGTGCCAATTTAGTCCTAAACCTTTTTTTGGTGCTGATTCAGTCCTAAAACATTTTAAGTTGTGTCAATTCAGTCATTTTCGGCCAATTTTAGCCGGATTTTGCTTACTGGACGCCGGCCAGCTGACGTGGCAAGATCGGCGCTGACGTGAACAACTTTTCATAATATTTTAATAATTTTTAATTTTTTAAATACTTTTAATATTAATTTTTTTTTTTTTTTTTTTTCCTCCAGTCGGTCGCCGAGGTCTAGCGATCGGCCAAAAGTGACCGCCAGCGAGGTCGAGCCTCACCGGCCATGGGCGAGGCTCGCCTCGCCAGATCTGGGGAGGCTGGCGAGGGTGAGCCTCGCCCATGGCTTGATCTGGCGAGGTCAGGCGAGGGCTGGTGAGGCTTGACCTCGGCAGATCCGGTGAGGGCGAGCCTCACCCATGGCCTGATCTGGCGAGGTCGGGTGAGGGCCGGCGAGGCTCGACCTCGCCAGATCCGGCGAGACGAGCCTCGCTCATCGCCCATGGCTGGATTCGGCGAGGCGGCCATGGGTGAGCCTCGCCCATGGCTTGATCTGGCGAGGTCGGGCGAGGGCCAGCAAGGCTCGACCTCGCCAGATCCGGCGAGGCTAGCCTCGCCCATCGCCCATGGCCGGATCCGGCGAGGCGGCCATGGGCGAGGACCGGCGAGGCTCGACCTCGCTAGATCCGGCGAGGTTGGTCTCGCCCTCACCGGCGATTGCCTTTGGCCGATCGCCGGCCCCCGGCGACCGGCCGGAGGAAAAAAGACAAAAATAAAAAATATTTAAAAATATTAAAATATTAAAATATTATTAAAAGTTGTCCATGTCAGCCCGATCATGCCACATTAGCCGGCCGGCGTCCAATCAGCAAAATCCGGTCAAAATTGTCGGAAAGGACTGAATTGGCACAACTTAAAAATGTTTAGGACTGAATCGGCACCAAAAAAAGGTTTAGGACTAAATTGGCACAAAGGCAAAAGGTTTAGGACTTTTTTGGCACTTTTCCCGTGTATGAAGGAATAAGGATGAGACGAATTAAAGACAATTGAATCAGATTATGTCACAGTGATTTTGTCCACTTGAGGTGATGATTTCTTGCGGTTGTGAGAGAGAGGGATCTTACTTTGTCATTAGCTCCTTGCGTCGTCCCAGGGGCGATTCTTGCCGCATGACATATTGTTAATAGGTAAATACATACTTGAACTCGAGTGATTACCTTTTTTTCCTGCTAATAAAGAATTAGATTTTCTTTTCTTCTCTTTTTTTTGGGGTATGGCAGAGGCGAATATCATGTCTGGGTTTTGTAAAACCCATTCAGCTTTCGAAAATTGCTTTACAAACCATACTATTATCTTCCGGACCAACTTACGCAAACCACGCCTATACATGTTGTCTATGTAGTCGGGGTGAAAATATTTTTGAAGGAGAAGATAGTACTTTTGATCTCGTCCGTAGTTCCAACTCGATAAAAGGGAGGTGGACATTCCTCGTTGGAGGTAATTTTATTGAAAATGTAATTTTTGGTAGAGTGTTGAATTTTCTGCATCATATATCATTATGAAGAATTGAGATCGAACGTCTATTTATTTTAATTTAAACTATAATTTTTACCTCTTGACCGGGTGCAATAGTACTGGGCCTGCGTTCCAATATATGTTTATACTCGTCGTGGCTGAGGACGTAGAAGAAGGTTTTTAGTTCCTCAAAACTGAGACTCTTGCTGCCGTCCTTGTCCAGCTTTGCGAAGAGACCATCAGGGTTGACAGTATGGAGCCCGGCAACGCTCAGGAAGTTCTTGAACTCGTCGACACTTATGTCGCTGTCCTCGTTCTTGTCCATGGTGTTGAAGAGTCTCGTCGCCTCCTCCTTCTGGTCATCCGTCAAGCCATTGTAGTGAGCAGATGCAGCCTCGCGAACCTTTGCTATATCTATGTCTGCCAAGACGGGCTTATCCGTCAAGCCCTTGTAGTGAGCAGATGCAGCCTCGCGAACCTCTGCTATATCTATGTCTGCCAAGACGGGCTTACTTAGCTCGGTCGGCTCGGTCGGCTCGGTCAGCAAGGCCTCCAAGGCCTCCTTCTCTCTCTCCTCTCCAACTCCACTGAATATTTTCTCCTCCTCCAAGGACTCGGCCATCCCTCTCCCCCTCTTTCTCTCCTTTGCCTTCCTCTTTGAGGATGTGTGCAAGTGCTGTTGCTATGGAGGTTATTGAAGTATTTATAGAAAATTACAGCCGAGCGTTCCATGAGTTACACGCACAAAAGAAAGAAAGAAAAATATGTGAATGATTATTAAATTTTAAATGTGTGTACGATCAACGTCAATGCATGTGAAGCACAGAGAGAGGAAGCAAAATAAATTCGTGGACTTCAATTAGGACGTACAAATCCCTACATTTGCTAAAGACCAATGTTACATGGACGAGCAAATCTTATTAAAACATTTTTTTTATCTGACGGGTTAATATTTTCATTGAATATTTAAAGAAACTAATAGTCCAATGTATGGATCCAACTGATTTCGATCCGATTGAAACTTTCTATATTTTTTATTGCCACCATCCGGTCACTTATTGAACATCTCACGAGTCACATTAACTGATTAAGTCTAAGCCTTTAACATTTACTAATGATTCTAATTGAGAATAGTTAATACTTAATTGGTGATATTCGAACCAGTGATTTCCAATTTTTAAGCCAGAAATCTCCTTATGCTATGACCGAGAATTCTGTTTTCCCAGCTATTTTGCTCTCTGAGCAATTTTAGTCTCCACCATACCTTGAATGTGTCCTAATGGTCTGTTAGTGAAGAGTACTAATTCAAAACCTTGAGAAAGGTAAGATAGTGTAGGGGAATGCATTACGTCGGTTCAACTTGGGAATCTAACCGAACCTGCCTAGACCTATTAGTTCAAGATCATTGCTAAGAAGAATTGGTTTCGTTCTCAGTTCCATCAGTTCCACCTGGGAAATTGAGAGGCAAATTATTCGAGGCGAAATCAACAAATACCCTAGGATAGCGTTGGCTTCTTTACGGGGCCACCAATATAAACAAATTACACGCGTCATATAATCCTTGCAATTCCCAAAAATGAGGTCTATGCCTATTGAAATCATTAATTAAAGACAAGACAGCATCGACGTGCATTTGGACCGTTTCCTAGTTAAACCAGTTTTGAAGCATCTTTAAAACAATAAATATTTTTGCACCCTTATAAATTGAACAATTCTCTTCGACATGAACAGAAAAATAAAATAGTCACTTGACTGACACATGTTTTATAGTAAAATTTTGCAACTTTTATATCGTATCATATAAATTATATTTTTACAGAAAATAAAAATGGACTGGTTCTCAAGTAAAGCTGACAATCGCACCAAAACTAACTGAAAATCAATCTACTCATGTTAGAGAAACATCTTCAAGTGATTTTGATAATGTCCAAATTATTCTTGATGTAATATTACTATGAAATGTGCAGATGTCCGTGCCAAAGGACTACATAATATATCCATGGTGTAATCTGTGGCATCCTAAAATTTCATGACAACCCTTGGATATACCATGAACCATGAATAGTTGATGGAAGTGCCATCGGGCTATATTATAGTCATTAGACGAATGGATTTCAATTAATCAAGGTCGAGCATTTAATGGACAATTATTTTGTTGAAAATGTACCCTATGCCCATGTGTGATTAAGGATTGTATTGGAGGATGAATTAATAAGGAAATTTTATTCTTGGCCGTGCGCTTTATAAGTTGGATTTTTATTGATTTATGTTACAAAGTTTTATGGCCATATGAGAAGGTGTGGGCTGATTTTCTTAAGGCCGAACCAGCCCAAAAACCAGCCCACCGTTTCCCCCTATTCGGCCAACTAAGGCAGGCCCAAGCCCAGTTGAATGAAGTCCACCTCTTGCATGGAAATTTACAAGTGGTATGAAGGGTTCTCCAAGTGTCTAATGCCATGCAAAGCTAATGATTGCTAATCATGGAGGAGGAAGAAAAGAGGAGGGGCGGAGTGAGCGAGGGGGGAGAGTTGTTGCGAGAGAGAGAGAGAGAGAGAGAGCTGCGTGAGGGTGTTCCGGCGAGGGAGGAAGGAAACCAGCCCTGCCGTGCGTGCACCTCGCTTCGCCGTTGATTTTGCTGTGTTTGAAGTCCTCTAATCGCCGTGTGCTTGCTGTGCTTTCATTGGATTTAAGGCAAGTAAAGTCCGTTAGCCTACATTTTGCTTGCTGTGGTTGTGTGTGAAGTGTAATGGGTGTTGGAGATGCTTGAGTTGTGATGTTGGATGCTGAAAATTCGAGTGAATGGCGGTAGTCTTCCTAGAACAAGCAAGCTGTTGCATGTAAGGACAGTTTGACTCTTTGTGATTCCACGAATTTTATAAAATTATCCAGTTGAAATTTGATATCGTGTCCTTGATAGAAGGTGTAGATGACATCTTGAGGAGTAACATACTAAAATTTGAGAAGAAACAGACAAGTATAGGTTGGTGAAACAATTTTTTTCTGAAATGGTTAGATCTGGAAATCGTTACCGAGGGTTAGGGACAGTTATGGTGATTATATATTTTGATATATCACTAATCTGACTTTGAGTTCTTCAAAAAAATTTTACCTTTACGTCTTGGCTATAACATATCAAAATTTCATAATTTTCTGAGTTGATTTAGGGTTTATACCGAATTTTTGAATAAAACTGTGCAATGGTGATGTTCTGAAATTTTAAGGCTGTGATGCATGGACTGTAGCGACTCGTACGAAGCTCTTTTGACATGGTGTTCTACATGAAACCTTTTTCTCTAGATCTCGTTTATAATATGTTAATTTTTTTAGAATCTATTAAGATCGTTTACTAATTTTTCCAGAATTTTAACTAAAGGAGTGCATTCTATTTTATCCGAAAATTGTTTTATTTCAAGAACAAATGAATTGCTCTATGAGATGTGATATCTTGGGTGGTTATTTGTACTGCATATGTGGTGACATTTAGCATGTCATGTAACATTAAAAAGCTGGTTTAGACCTTTGACATTATTGCATCAAATGCTATGTTGAAAGTGAGACATATATGTGAATATACATTGTGATGTTGATGATACCGTCGGACGCTTGAGTCGATGATGCCCCGGGAGTGTCAAGATGCCCAGAGGTGTGTGCCGGATGTCCTTAGGAGTTTCAAGATGTCTGGGGCGTGTATGCCGGATGGCCTCGTGATGCTAGTTAGGGTGCGGGATGCTCGGAGGTGTGTGCCAGATGTCGGGAGGTGTGTGCTAGAGATTCCTCGCGATACCAAGTTGGGTGTGACCGATATATGAGGGATGCAAACACTGGTCCCTAGAAGAAAAATGAGATCATTTTGAGAACTAAAATTGGGAATTGAATCATGCACATGTATGTGCATATGGCATGGGATATAATTTGCCTATGAAATTGAGTTGATACTATATGGCATTGAGAATGCGATCATGAAGGCGTTGAATGGATCTCATGGGAATATATATATGACTGTGTGGGTGATATGGATCATGCGCATGTATGTGCATATGGTATGGAACATAAATTTCCTTAATGAATGAAACTTGTGGATATACAAGCATGATTATACGGATGATATGTGCATTTCACACGAAATTGTGGTTGTCTTGCCTTGCCTGTTGCATTGTATAGTTTGATGGATCTTTATTGTTGAGTGGTTGTACTCACCCATTTTGGGGACTAACATTTCAGATTGAGAGATGCCTTTATCACCTGTCACACGTGGTACATTTTATGGCTTACCGTCCGATGTTGAGGTCGAGTGCTCGGAGCACCCTTGTGTTGGTGTTCGTGTTTTGGTTATGTATGATGTGGGTCTACCTGATGGCCTCGTAGTCCAGGAGTTCCTGTCCGTGCATGTTCGACGCGATGGGATGATGATGGGGATGCTGCCACTACCGCCAGCCAATGCACCAGACTGGGTGTGATTAGAGCGTGTGACTGGTAGAGGATGACACTTTTTGGATAGCCGACATTGGATGATGGATTGATGTACATGTCTGATGTGGGGGTCAGGTACTTTTGGGTTTTAGCCGAGCTTAGTTAAAGCTTGGCCTTTTGTTGTACCGACTCGTGATGTCCATCATAGTTATGTAAATAAAGCTGTTCAGCTCTAACTTATACATGATGTGTAGTTGGTGTGCATCACATTATTTTGTTGGAGTAAGGTATAGTGAGATTGAAATATGCTTCCGTTATATGAACTGCGCTGGGACCGATTTAATATATACGAACCCCCAGGATTTATGGACCCACTATAATTCAATGGTATCAAAGTGACATGTTATTAGGACAAATGAAAGGTAAGTAATCTGTGGCGACCCTAGCGGATCAGGGGCCGTGTCGGGGGTGCCACATAATCCAACAGAAGGAAGTATGCAATAAGTCTTGATACGGTTTTTCGATGACAATGTCTATGTTGAAGTTGTAAATATAAGGTCTTTGGTGTTATGGCAACCACGTACATTTAATGATGTTTGTTGGATATGTTTGTTGGATTAGCAAACTAGCTATTATGGCTCTGAAATCACACAATAGTAAAATTTAGATGAAACCAATAATCGAGAAACTATTTCACCAAAAAAAATTAATCGAGAAACTATGTTGTCTGACAAATTTGTCAAAGACTACAATGAAAAATAGCAACATATGCTATTTGTAGGTAGCTTGCAAATGCTCGGGAAAAAGGATTGTATGGATAGTTTTATCTCTGGACCAAGTTGAACAGTAACTCTAACGGCTCTTTACTTCTCCAATCTGCCTTCGAAAGATAGTTATAAAAGAGAAGACCTTAGAAATCAAATGTTATAGAGAGCAACATACCAAGATCTAAATATTTGTTACTAGCTATGTTCCAAGCGATACACTTTGTTTTGATTGTTTCTTTGAGCATTGTATTCGTGCTGTTTAAGTAATTATGCCAAAGACTAAGTGTACAAGAATAAGAGTAGCAGCTAAGTCCTAATAATGTGATCCATCTCATGATAGGATCAATGTTTATTGATTGTAACTTTCTCAACAGATCACTAGTGCAATCTACAAGAGTGGATGCGGTTTTGAGAGAAAGCCAAACCACTATATTTCACTCTTACTAGCACATGGTTCCATCACAAGTTATGAAACATCACGTTGACTTGATCTTAACTTAGCACTAGCTAATTTTTGAAAAAATTGTCAAGTTTTCCAAAACGACTTATTCACCTCCCTTTATATTGTATTATTAGCATCCAATAATCAGAACCCAATCAATCCTAAGATAGAGTTCATCCAAAAAACACAAGATAATTTCTAGTTAGCGGTGAAGAATTGAGAGCACATAGCATGAGCCTTCAATGATTGATTGCTGTAATTCACAATTTCTTGCGTTTAGATCATGGAACTGGTAGGGATCCAACTATAGGATTATTGAATTTCTTACTTGACTTATAGAGCTTATTGACCTCGAGGAGGAGACAGAGAGTCATTCCACAATTTGGGAACAATCTACTTAAAAATAGGGTGAATTTGATGACTATTTTCTTAAGCTCAATCTACTTAAAACTAGTAGGGATCCAACACAGATTTCTGGCAAGTTCCAAATATTCAAACGAATATTGGAGGTTGAAAACTCTCTGATGAAATAGGAAAGAAATGAGTCCCAAAAGCAATAAATATCCTCTTTCAAATTTTAGGGATGGACATCGGTTTAGGGTCAACCTTAGATTAACCTTGGATCAGCCCAACCTAGTTGATCCTGATTCGATTTCCAAGGGAAGTGGGTCGGTCCTTGGTTTTGAGATCTTTAGACTAGTACTGTATGGATTGATCATTGGTTTTAGGAGTTTAGAGTCAGTTCAACTCGGACTAACTCGGATTGTATAAATTATATACAATATATCTAAAACACACACACGCACACGCACACGCACACCCACGCACGCACGCGCACGCACACGCGCACGCACACGCGCACACACGCGTGCGCGCGCGCACACACACACACACACACACACACACACACGACGTCAACGGCATTAAAAGTATCCTTAGCGAGGAGTCTAAGTAATTTACATTGTTCTTTAATAGCTTAGGCTTCTAATGTTTTTTACAACATCAACAACCATAATTTACAAATGAGGAAAATATGTGTGAGGAGTTCTCATGGCATCTAAAACAACGTAAATAGCTTCTCACGGTATCCTCCTTCAGTACTTATTCTCTTTTGTCTTCTTTGTCCACTTAGTCTTCAATTTGCCAAAATCGAAAGAAATAGCTTCCCTAGGTGCTGCTCGACACTTGCCTCACTCACTTCTGGTCTCTCATGCCGCTTGCTGCTTGCCTCCCTTGTTGCTCACCACTTGCCCTGCTCGCCGCTTGACGCTTGCCCCATTTGATGTTTGCCGCTCGAACTACTGACCTCTCTTCGTTGACCTTGCTTGTCACCGAACTCATTGGGCCGATTTGGTCCTTGGTCGCCTTTTCAAGGAGTACAAAAAATAAAACAAAAAAAAAATTATCGGTTAGTCCTGGGTTAACCTTGGAACCGAACTGAACATATTAAGTCGATCTGATCCTCAATCTCAAAAAATTGAGTACCAACACTGTGCAAGTTAGTTCTAGGGTTAAAGGGGTCGACCTGCCTAACCCGAACCATACTCACCCCTCTCCAATTTGATACCAAAGCCTTTTTCCTGTAGATCTTAAAATATTTTGTCAATAAATAAGTCTTTTTAATTTTTTTGTATGATCGTGTTCAATTATTTTGATGAAGACCGAGAAGTTATGTATGGTAGTTGGGGGAGGAATCCACTATTTTAACCTGGTAAATACAAGTTGAAAAAGAACGAATGGAGTCCAAGCCACAGCGTGCTTGGGATCAAATTGACTCATGTTACGTTGTAAGGAGTTAGCGACATTCTCCTGTGCCCTTTTTGAAAAATCAATGAAGAATCCTCCATAAGCCTCGAGTGTAATAATGGTATGAAGTATAGCTAGCAAACATGAAGGGTGTGTATGGTTATGTTTTTATTCTCAGAAACAATTTTTATTTCGAAACATTTTTTTCTATTTCTGTTATCTGGAACAGTTTCTGAGCATTTTAAGATGTTTGATAAATACACAAATTTCTATTTCCAGAATAGAAATATGTTTGGTACGATCTCAAATATTTTTGTGACTTAAAATTTCTTTTATTTATTAATAATTTTATTACTTTTTTTCTCTTTTTCTTTTCTTTTTTCTTTTTCTTCTCCTTTCTCTAGCCAATCACCGACCTTAGCCATGGCCGGCCGAGGGTTGGTGAGGTCGCCAACCTCAAGGGAGCCTCGTCAGCCATCAGCCACCTTGCTCGACCACCTGTGATGCTCGACCTCGCCCAAACTTGGTTGGGTCAACCTCGCCATGGCCAAGCAAGGTCAAGCCTCTCTAGTGGCTGAGTCAGGCTTGAGGGGGCCTTATTGGAGGCCGGTGAGCTCAAGGCCACCTTGCCCAGGGTCAATGAGGCTTCGATGAGGTCATTGGGCCTCATTTGGCCAATCGCTAAAAGGAAGAAGAGAGGAAGAGAAAAAGAATAAAAGAAAAGAAGGCTCATTTCTTGAGTTGATCCCGAGAACAAAAAAAAAAAATTTTGTTTATTATTTTTGTTCTAGAGAACAAAAAAATTATCAAACGTGTTTCTATTCTATTTGTATTCTAGAGAACAAAAAAACAGAAACACATGTTCTCAGGAGCATTACAAAAAACACCCAAAGATACCACAATTCGATAGGTTGTTCCATCTCTCTCCCCAGTTTCCAAGAAATCAAAATGTGATTACTTTCTTCAAAGTTAAACGCCCACTTAGTTTGATCCAAACATGGAACAATGATGCCTTCTTTTGGGATGCTATAGAGTTTAGGACAATTTTGATCCAAAGAGGCCTAAAAAAAAAAACCTCAAAGTTTAGCTGTAGTCTTAATTCTACTCCAAATTTTTTTTTTATCGTAGAAAAAATCCAATTTTAGGTCTAATCCCAAATATATCCCAAATTTTAGGTTTAGTCCCAAATGTGTCCTGAATTTTGTTTTGCCTAAAAAAAACAACTTTTAATCTACCCTTAAATCTACCTCGTGGTTCAATAATAATTTGATGTGGCATTTCCACATTGACGGCAAATCCACATCAATAAAGTGACATGGAAAATTATCTTCAAATTATAATCTCTCTAGGATGTAAAAATTGGGGACAACTAATGGAGATAGATTTAGGACTAGAGTAAAAATCGATGATATTTCTTGTCGAGGAGAAAAAGTTTGGGATGGATTTAAGATTGCACATAAAGTTAGGGTTTTTTTATGAGAAAAAAATTTGGGGAAGATTTCTGACTAGACCTAAAGTTTGAAGATTTTCTAAGACGAAAAAAGTTGATGACAAAATTAAGACTAGAACTAAAATTTGGAGTTACTTTTATTAATTTATTTAGGGAAATAGGCTAATCCAAGGATTTAGGCATTTTATTTGAATTTGGCCTATAAATTGACCCAAAAATGGCCACCAGCCACCAACCACACATCTATATATATTCACACTTTGATGACATGTGGTGTGCTTCAATGTGGTAAAGTCTTGTAGATTGATCTTAGGAGTGAGCATGGTTTTGAATAACTGGATCAGTGGGACTTGTCCGATTCTAGGATCCAATGTATGGGGGGTAAGTTACAAATTGCAAAAATTGGAGAATCTCTTTTGATGGGTAGGTTTGAAGTTTTAGGTAGGTGAAACTTAGAATCGAAACTTGAATTAAGTTCTCATGTTTTTCTTATTTTATGTCTTCATATGATCTTGCAGTATTTAATGTATTTGATAATAAATGTATGATTTGGAACTACTAGTTTGAATTTCTATTTTATAACTGAGACTTTCACTTTATTAATATTTCATATTTTTCATGTGTCTAAATATAAATTATGGTAAGTGGATTATAATAGCAAATTATTGGTGAGCATGGTTTTAGGACAAAACCTAGAATTAGAGAACCGGACAGGTTCCTAATAATCTAGTTTTAGGTTCCAAGGTATGTGGGAAGCGTTCCAAGTTCCAAAAATTAAGAAACCTGTTTTAATAAGTAGGTTCCAAGTTTTAGGTAAGTGGAATCTGGAACTTGGAACCTAAAACTTGAAATAATTGTTTTTGCTATATTCTATGGTGTTTGATGATGAGAATTTAATCATAAATCAGTAGTATGAGCTTTCATTTTATAATTGAGACTTTTACTTTATTAATACTTCATATTCTTCACATGTCTAAAAATAAGTTGTGGTCAATATATCGTAGCAATAAAGGGTGGTCATTAAAGATAACGATCTACTGAAATCGTTCAATTAATAATATAAGTAGAATTTGAAATCCATAATAGAGTAAGTTTTAAGTTCGAAAAAATAAAGAATCTATTCCAGCAAGTAGGTTCCAAATTCTAGGTGGAACTTATACGAAATTTGAAACCGCTTAGTCTTACAGCAAGTAGTGGTCATTAAAGTAATGATTCATTACTTTTGCTCAATTAATAATACATGTGAAACTTGAATAGAGCTTGGCATCTACCTTAAAACCTATGACACGGTAGGTTCCAAGGTATTTAGGTATGTTCTAGGTTTCAAAAAGTAAGAAACTTGTTTTTTACGTTCAATGTGGAACTTGCACGAAAATTGGAACCACTTACCCCTTATTAATTCACCTATAAAGTCTTACGTGATCAAATCTCCAAAGAAAGTATGAAATTTTTTCCATGATAATAGAATCTTACGTATTGAATGCTAGCAATAATATGAGCAAAACATAGACGCTTCCACATTATGATTTCCAATGCTTTGATCGCTTGATTTTGGATGTTGCATATTTGGGGTTCAAGTCACTACATGTCCTACTTAGCATGACTTGGCACAATGCTTGCCACCCTATGCATGGAGTGGTACTCGGTATATGTGGACAAAGCGATTTATTTATAATCATGAAATTAGTCAAATTGAGAAAAATTCAATATCCATTATTATTTGTAAGCGAAAGTATTCAGGTATGGTTCTTACAAGAAGGCATGGGGTTCTATTCCTCGATGAATGTTGAGCGGTCTAAGGGTAGTCTAACAGAGTTGTAGGAGCAGTGCCTTTGTGATGCCGTAGGACATCTATAATTTGAGCGCTAATATTAGATTTGTGCTCATGAATAACTATTAAGTATATAAATAATTTCTTTTTTTAATAGTTAAGGGTTATAATATAGAATACAATGTGTTAATTATAATTGAATTAGGATAAAAATTTGGGTGTCTCAATTTTTTCTTAACTCGTTTTTGTTTTTTATTTCTTCGATGCCGAATCACAACAAAATGAAGGCGAAGGAAAGGAAGATAGACATGGTTAAAGACCTCACGAGGACTGAGGAGCAATCAATGAAGATCTTTTCATCGCCCTCGGTCTTGGTCGTTTTTAAATTCGTCAACGCGCAGGTCGTCGAGCGGATGATATGATTGCAAGAGGCCAAAACTATCAAAGCGAACGGTACGAATCGCTTTGTCTTTTTCTCGTTTGCGTGCAGGAAGCAACTGATGCTGCCCCGAGTGTTGGGGTCCTCCGCACATGAAAAAATATCCGCGACAAAATGTAGTGTTTATAAAAGTGCTTTTGTGCACAATTTTCTCATTCTCCTCACGTGAAAATATCTCCAAGACAAAATTTACTGTTTATAAACGTGCTTTCGTGCACAGTTTCCTCTGCCTCCACGCACGAAAAAATCTCCAACACAAAATTTACTGATTACAAAAGTGCTTTTGTGCACAATTTTCTCCGCCTTGTTGATGCCACATAAGTCTCGCCACGTGTATCTACTTTTGTCCGTAATTTTCAAGTCGTCTCATGCTGACGTCATGTGGGTGACGTGTGAATCCTTCGTTAGGAGGGTCGGCTGGCTAGCTAGGGTTCTGCTCTTCAGGTTGGGTTGGATTTTCTTTGGGTGCTCCTTCCTTGGAGATCCTGAGCTGGGACTCAAAGCGAAGTCAATGAATAGGCACATGACTAGAGTAAGCTATAAGTCATTGTCAATGGCTATAAGAAATGCTGTCAATAGTGGTTCACGCTAAATAGATGATATGGTTGATGATTGTCGATAAGAATATTGATTAAATGAGTCAAAAAGAATTACCTATCAAAACGCTGCAAAAAGATTGGATACTTAGAGGGTAGTTATAAAATTTCAAATTTGAAATCACTGCTGAGTGGAGCTACAAAGACCAATAAATCATGGAGCAAGAATGGATGAGGACATAAATAATCAAAACGCAACTTTAAAAGAGCAATCACTTGAACAAGATCATGGAATTGTTAGAGTATGGGCACAAAATTCTCGAAGATGTAGAGACATGGAGACATGGCTACGACTAGAGGAATTGCTCTTACATGGTTATGGCATGACCACTACATATACCATTGTTAATCTACTGGAGAACTCGCGAGCACACAAAAGAAAAAATGTTATCTTGCAATTACTCTTCAATTGATGCATCGTAGTTTTCATTTTCAGACTCGTGTCATAGATTAAATTCTAGTGTGTTTTTTAGCTATAGGTTTCAAATTTCCTTCATCCCTTAAATTCTAGCATTGCCTCTTCATGTTTTCGAACTTTGTCGTCAATTAATTCCAACATAATTTGTATACATTTAGTTCTATTCATAGTGGCTACATTCTCAAGTTTTGTTGATATAGTTTGTGTACGTTCAATTCCGTTTAAAGTGAAGTTATTGATTATCTTATCACTAATAAAAGAATACTTTGCACATGATTGGTAATATCCGAGCCAGTGCTTACCTCAGTGAAAAAAATTTCAAGTTCAATGAGTCCAGAGATTTCGGCTCGAGACAATGGCGTTGGGTTTCATCAGGCACCGGGCCTGCTTTGGTCTGAATACGTATTTGGGGCCTTTCATTTCTCTCGCTCAATCTCAGTATTAATAGTTCTGACGTCACTCCTTCATCTCTCCCCTCCGCAAAAGCCGAGATCTCTCTCTCTCTCTCTCTCTCTCTCTCTCTCTCTCTCTCCTTGCCCTCCAAACGTCCGATCCTCTCCCCCTCTTCCTCCCTCTCTCCATCCGTTGATCCATCCAATCCAGCGGTCGATTTGTCCATCTCCTGCACATCGCGCACGTCGTCTTTCTTCTCGCCCGGCTCGAGAAAAACGTTGCCGCGAGTGCTTGATTTTGAGAGTCCGATTATCAGGGACCCGTGTGTGAGGGAGAGTGGAGCCCGAGTAGTCCATTAAGGTTGGCGGGTTTCGGGGTCTTATAAATGGCGGATAGGGATGGGTATCCACCAGGTGAAAGACACTGCCTTTGTCTAATGGGGAGAGGGGGGGTGCAAATGGAAATTATCACCATCTCAAATTCATAGTCACATTCAGATATCGCTATCGATTTTTTCAAAATTATCAATATGATGATCATTTAGAGGTCCTACATCTTCACCGATACTTTTACTCTCGTTAGGAACAGCAACCTTTTGATATTGATAGTTTTGAAGAAATTAATTGCCATTTTTGGATGCAGAGCAAAATTAAAATTGAACTTAAAGTTGATTTTTCTTTCAGGAAATTAGGCCTTTAAATGGATATGCACATATTTAATAGCCACGGAGTTTCGATTCGTTTCTCCTTTTTCTGTCATTATTCAAAATTCTCAACAAGAACTCATGAAGTTACATTATAAGATGAACCATGGATGGGAATGCAACACAGAACAAACCAACAAGAAATCGCCATGCTGCTTTATTTCCAGCAGCAGCACAGCACGCAGCACGCAGCACACAGCACCCAGCACACAACACACTGATTACACAACACAGAGGAACTTTCTTCTTTTCCTCGAAAGACAGTGGCGCTCCATGTCCACAACGGGGCGACAGTGCTCGTATCTCCCCTAAAAGATGGTGCATGAGTTCTCGCTCGCCTTCTCGCTCGCCTTCTCGCTCAACTCTTCAAGCTTGTACGTGCCCTTAAGCTTGTCGAACACCCATGGCAAAATTTTGTCCCGTTTCCGCCCCTGCAAAATCGATACATGTATTCTCTCATGCCGTCATGGAAGTAAGATTATGAAGGAAGGAATAAGGATGAGACGAATTAAAGACAATTGAATCGGATTATGTCACGGTGATTTTGTCCACTTGAGGTGGTGATTTCGTGCGGGTGTGAGAGAGAGGGATCTTACTTTGCCATTAGCTTCTCGCACCGTCCCAGGAGCGATTCTCGCCTACATGACATAGTGTTCATAGGTAAATACATACTTGAACTCAAGTGATTACCTTTTTTCCTGCTAATAAAGAATTAGGTTTTCTTTTTTTTTTTTTTTTTTTTTGGGTATGGCAAAGGCGAATATCATGTCTGGGTTTTGTAAAACTCATTCAGCTTTTGAAAATCGCTTTACAAACGATACTATTATCTTCCGGACCAACTTATGCGAACCAAGGTGGTGCTTTCATGCGGGTGTGAGAGAGAGGGACCTTACTTTGTCATTAGCTTCTCGCACCGTCCTAGGGGCGATTCTCGCCTGCATGACATAGTGTTCATTGGTAAATACATACTTGAACTCGAGTGATTACCTTTTTTCCTACTAATAAAGAATTAGGTTTTTTTTTTTTTTTTTTTTGGGGTATGGGAAAGACGAATATCATGTTTGGGTTTTGTAAAACTCATTCAGCTTTCGAAAATCGCTTTACAAACCATACTATTATCTTCCGGACCAACTTACGCAAACCAATGTGCATGTGGGTGTGAGAGAGAGGGATCTTACTTTGTCATTGGCTTCTCGCGCCGTCCCAGGGGCGATTCTCGCCTGCATGACATAGTGTTCATTGGTAAATACATACTTGAACTCGAGTGATTACCTTTTTTCCTGCTAATAAAGAATTAGGTTTTCTTTTTTTTTTTTTTTTTTTCTTTTTTGGGGTATGGCAAAGGTGAATATCATGTCTGAGTTTTGTAAAACTCATTCAACTTTCAAAAATCGCTTTACAAACCATACTATTATCTTATGGACCAACTTATGCGAACCAATGTGGTGATTTCGTGCAAGTGTGAGAGAGAGGGATCTTACTTTGTCATTAGCTTCTCGCGCCGTCCCAGGGGCGATTCTTGCCTGCATGACATAGTGTTCATTGGTAAATACATACTTGAACTTGAGTGATTACCTTTTTTCCTGCTAATAAAGAATTAGGTTTTCTTTTCTTTTCTTTTTTTGGGGTATGGCAGAGGCAAATATCATGTCTAGGTTTTGTAAAACTCATTCAACTTTCGAAAATCGCTTTACAAACCATACTATCATCTTCCGAACCAACTTAAGCGAACCAAGGGGGTGATTTCGTGCGGGTGTGAGAGAGAGGGATCTTACTTTGTCATTAGCTTCTCGCACTGTCCCAGGGGCGATTCTCGCCTGCACAACATAGTGTTCATAAGTAAATACATACTTGAACTCGAGTCATTACCTTTTTTCCTGCTAATAAAGAATTAGGTTTTCTTTTTTTCTTTTTTTGGGGTATGGCAGAGGCGAATATTATGTTTGAGTTTGGTAAAACTCATTCAACTTTAAAAAATCGCTTTACAAACCATACTATTATCTTCTGGACCAACTTATGCGAACCAATGCGGTGATTTCGTGCAAGTGTGAGAGAGAGGGATCTTACTTTGTCATTAGCTTCTTGCATCGTCCTAGGGGCGATTCTCGCCTGCATGACATGGTGTTCATAAGTAAATACATACTTGAACTCGAGTCATTACCTTTTTTCCTGCTAATAAAGAATTAGGTTTTCTTTTCTTTTCTTTTTTTAGGGTATGGCAGAGGCGAATATCATGTCTAGGTTTTGTAAAACTCATTCAGCTTTTGAAAATCACTTTACAAACCATACTATTATCTTTTGGACCAACTTACGCGAACCAAGGTGGTGATTTCATGCAAGTGTGAGAGAGAGGGATCTTACTTTGTCATTAGCTTCTCGTGTCGTCCCAGGGGCGATTCTCGCCTGCATGACATAGTGTTCATAAGTAAATACATACTTGAACTCGAGTCATTACCTTTTTTCCTGCTAATAAAGAATTAGTTTTTTTTTTTTGCGTATGGCAGAAGCGAATATCATGTCTGGGCTTTGTAAAACTCATTCAGCTTTTGAAAATCGCTTTACAAACCATACTATTATCTTATGGACCAACTTATGCGAACCAATGTGGTGATTTTGTGCAAGTGAGAGAGAGAGGGATCTTACTTTGTCATTAGCTTCTTGCGTCGTCCTAGGGGCGATTCTCGCCTGCATGACATGGTGTTCATAAGTAAATACATACTTGAACTCGAGTCATTACCTTTTTTCTTGCTAATAAAGAATTAGGTTTTCTTTTATTTTCTTTTTTTGGGGTATGGCAGAGGCGAATATCATGTCTGGGCTTTGTAAAACTCATTTATCTTTCGAAAATCGCTTTACAAACCATACTATTATCTTTTGGACCAACTTACGCGAACCAAGGTGGTGATTTCATGCAAGTGTGAGAGAGAGGGATCTTACTTTGTCATTAGCTTCTCGCGTTGTCCCAGGGGCGATTCTCGCCTGCATGACATAGTGTTCATAAGTAAATACATACTTGAACTCGAGTCATTACCTTTGCTAATAAAGAATTAGTTTTTTTTTTTTTTTTTGGGTATGGCAGAAGCAAATATCATGTCTGGGCTTTGTAAAACTCATTCAGCTTTCGAAAATCGCTTTACAAACCATACTATTATCTTCTGGACCAACTTACGCAAACCAAGGTGGTGATTTCGTGCAAGTGTGAGAGAGAGAGGGATCTTACTTTGTCATTATTTTCTCGCATCGTCCCAGGGGCAATTCTCGCCTGCATGACATAGTGTTCATAAGTAAATACATACTTGAACTCGAGCCATTACCTTTTTTCCTGCTAATAAAGAATTATGTTTTCTTTTCTTTTCTTTTTTTTGGGGTATGGCAGAGGCGAATATCATGTCTGGGCTTTGTAAAACTCATTCAGCTTTCGAAAATCGCTTTACAAACCATACTATTATCTTCCGGACCAACTTACGTGAACCACGCCTGTACATGTTGTCTATGTAGTCGGAGTGAAAATCTCTTTGAAGGAGAAGATAGTACTTTTGATCTCGTCATTAGTTCCAACTCAATAAAAGGGAGGTGGACATTCCTCGTTGGAGGTAAATTTTATTGAAAATGTAAATTTTAGTAGAGTGTTGAATTTTCTGCATCATATATCATTATGAAGAATCAAGATCGAACGTCTATTTATTTTAATTTAAACTACAATTTTTACCTCTTGACCCTGTACATCAGTACTAGGCTTGCGTTTCCATTTGTCTTTATTCTCGTCGCGGCTGAGGACGTAGAAGAAGGTGACTAGTTCCTCAAAACTGAGAGTCTCGCTGGCGTCCTTGTCCAGGTCTGCGAAGAGACCATCAGGGTCGACAGTTCGGAGCCCAGCATCGCTCAGGAAGGTCTTGAACTCGTCGAAACTTATGTTGCCGTTCTCGTCCTTGTCCATCGTGTCGAAGAGGCTCCTGGCCGCCTTCTTCTGGTCCTCCGTCAAGTCCTCGAAGTGAGCAGATGCAGCCTCGCGAACCTTTTTTATATCTATCTCTGCCGAGACGGGCTTGCTTGGCTTGGTCGGCAAGGCCTCCGAGCCCTCCTCTTTCTCTTCTCTCTCTTCCTCCAAGGACTCGTGAGCAGATGCAGCCTCGCCAACCTTTTCTATAACTGTCTCCGCCGAGACGGGCTTGCTTGGCTCGGTCGGCAAGGCCTCCGAGGCCTCCTCCTCTTCTCCCTTCCTCCAAGGCCTCGAGTCCTCTCTTTCTCTTCTCTCTCCTCCTCCAAGGCCTCCGAGTCCTCCCCGAGGCCTCTTTTCTCTTCTCTCTCCTCCTCCGAGGCCTCTCTTCTCTCTCCTCCCCGAGGCCTCCTCTTTCTCTTCTCTCTCCTCCTCCGAGGCCTCTTTCTCTTCCTCTCCGAGGCCTCCTCTCTCTCTTTCCGGGACTCGGCCATCCCTCTCCCCCTCTTTCTCTCCTTTCCCTTACTCTTTGAGGATGTGTGCAAGTGCTGTTGCTATGGAGGTTATTGAAGTATTTATAGAAAATTACAGTCGAGCGTTCCATGAGTTACACGCACAAAAGACAGAAAGAAAAATATGTGAATGATTATTAGATTTTTAATGTGTGTACGATCAATGTGAATGCATGTGTTTCTACCAAAAAAAGAAAAATGTGAATGCATGTGAACCACAGAAAAAGGAAGCAACAAAATTCGTGGATTAGGACGTACAAGTCCCTACATTTGCTAAGAGCAACGTTACATGGGCGAGAAAATATTATTAAAACATTTTTATTATGTGAAGAGTTAATTTTTCATTGAATATTTAAAGAAACTAATAGTCCAATGCATGGATCCCACTTATTTCAATCCGATCGAAACTTTCTAATATTTTTATTGCCACCATCTGATGATTTGTTGGACATCCCACGAGACACGTTAATTGATTAAATCCAGGCCTTTGGTATTTACGGATGATTCCAATTAAGAATAGTTAATACTCAATTAGTGATATTCGAACTAGTGTTTTCTAATTTTTAAGCCGAAAATCTCCTTACCTTATGACCAAGAATTCTCTTTTCCTAGCTATTTTGTTCTCTGAGCAATTTTAGTCTTCACCGTACCTTGAATGGGTGTCCATAACGGTATGTGAGTGAAGAGTAATAATTCAAAATCTTGAGAAAAGTAAGATAGTGTAGGGGAATGTGCATAAGGTCGGTTCAACTCGAGAATCCAACCGAACTTGCTTGGACCTATTAGTTTAAGAACGGTGCTAAGGGAAATTAGTTTGGTTCCCAATGCCAACTCGAGAAATTGAGAGGCAAATTATTCGAGGCGAAATCAACAAATACCGGTAGGACAGCATTGGCTTCTTGACGGGGCCACCAATGCGGACAATTTACACGCGTCATAAAATATTTGCAATTCCAATAATTGAGGTCTATGCCTATTGAAATCATTAAAATTCAAGACAAGACAACACTGACGTGCCTTTGAAGCGGTTTCTAATTAAACCGGTTTTGAAGCATCTTCAAAAGAATAAATGTTTTTGCACCCATAAAAATCGAACCATTTTCTTCAATATGAACAAATAACAAAATAATCACTTGACTTATATATGTATTATAATAAAATTATGCTACTTTTATATCGTATCATATAAATTATATTTTTACACAAAATAAAAATGAACCAATTCTGGGATAAAATCGACAATTGAACTAGAACTAGCTAGAAATCAACCCATCCATGTTGGAGAATATTTTCAAGTGATTTTGATAATATCCAAACTATTGTCAATATAATATTTACTATGAAATGTGTAGATGTTCATACCAAAAACCTGCATAATATCCATGGTGTAATCCAATGGAAGGAAGTATGTCATAATTCTTGATACGATTTTTCAGTAAACAGTATAAGTGGACTTGAAGATAAACGAATGTCGATATCTATGTCAAAGTTGTAAATATCAAGTCTTTGGTGCTATGGTAACCACATACATTTAATGATGTTCATTGGATTAGCAAATTAGCTATTGTGGTTTTGGAATTGCACATCAGCAGAATCTAGATGAGACCAGTAATCGATAATTTATGTTGTGTAACAGGTTTGTCAGAAACTACATGGAAGGGACAACAACACATGCTATTTGTAGGTAGCGTGCAAATGTTTGGGAAAAAAATTGTATGGGTAGTTCTATCTTTGGACAATAGCTCAATGGTAATTCTAACGGCTCTTTGCTTCTTCAATCCACCTCCAATGGATCGATCGAAGATTTGTTAGAGAGAGCAACATACCAAGATCTAAACATTTGTCACTAACTATGTTCCAAGTGATACGCTCTCTTTCAACTATTCTTTTAGCATTGTATTCGTGCTATTTAAGTAATTGTGCTAAATATTAAGTGTACAAGAGCAAGAGCAGCATGTGATCTATCTTGTAAAATGATCAATAATTATTGATTGTAACTTTCTCAACAAAATACTAGTGCAATCTAGCTCAACTTGTAGCTATTAGTCTCAAGAGTGGATGTGAGCTTTGGTATAAAGCCAAACCACTATATCTCACTCTTCCTAGCACACGATTCCAACATCACATTGACCTGTTCTTTACTTAGTGCCAATTAATTTTCACAAAAGATTGTCAAGTTTTCTAAAACAACCTATTCACCCCCTCTAAATTGTATTGTTAGCCCCCAGCAACACAAACCCAATCACTCTTGAGATAGAGGCAATCTAGAAAACACAAAATAATTTCCAATTAGCAATAAAAAATTGAGAGTAGACAACATGAACCTTCAATGATTAATTGCCATAATTCACAATTTTTGCTTTTAGATCATGGAACAGATAGGGATCCAACTATAGGATTATTGAATTTCATACTTGACAATCTATATAGTCTATCAATCTCGAGGAGGAGACAGAGAGTCATTCCAAAATTTGGGAACAATTTACTTTAAGATAGAGTGAATATAATGATTATTTTCTCAAGCCAATTCAAATCTTTGATTTTTTGCAAGTTCCATATATTCAAATGAATCTCGGAGGTTGAAAACTCTTTGATAAAACGGGAAAAAAAATGAGTCACCGAAGCAATAAATATCCTTTCCAATTTTAAACCAAAGCTTTTTTCTTGTTGATCTTAAAACATTTTATTGATAAATAAGTCTTTTTAATCCTTTTATATGATCGTCTTCAATTATTTCGATCAAGACCGGGAAGCTACGTATTGTAGCTGGGGAGGAATCCAATATTTTAACCTGGTAAACATGAGCGTGGAAAAGAACAGATGGAGTCCAAGTCAAAGTCATGCTTGGGATCAAATCGACCTGTGTTACATTGTAAGGAATAAGCGACATTCTCCTGTGCCCTTTTTGGAAAATCAATGAAGATTCCACCACAAGCCTCGAGTGCAATAATAATCTGAAGCATAGCTAGCAGACATGAAGATACCACGAGATTCGATGGGTTGTTCCGTCTCTCTCCCCAGTTTCCAACAAGAAATCAGAGTGCGATTACTTCCTTCGAATTTAAACGCCCGCGTAGTTTGACCCAGACATGGAAAAATGATGCCTTATTCTGCGATGCTGTAGAGTCCAGGCCAATTTCGATTCAAAGAGGCCTAAATTATTAGAAAAACCTCAAATTTTAAGTATAGCCGCAATTCTACTCCAATTTTTTTTTTTTTTTAATCTTAGAAAAAATTCAATTTTAGGTGTAGCCCCAAATCTATTTCAAATTTTAGATTTAGTCCTAAATTTATCTCGAATTTTGTTTTGCCTAAAAAGATCACTAACTTTTAATCTATCCTTAAATCAACCTTGTGGTTATTCCTAATTGGGCGTGGTGTTTCCACATCGATGACAAATCTACATCGATAAGGCGGCATAGAAAATTATCTTCAAATTAAAACTGCTCTAGGATATAAAAATTAATGACCTCGTGGTCATTGAAGTGATGATTTATTGCTATCGTTCAATTAATAATATAGATGGAAGTCGAGTAGAACTTGAAATCAACCCTAGAACCTATGACACGATAAGTTCCAAGGTATGTAGGGTAAATTCCACATTTCAAAAATAAGGAATTTGTTTTGGTAAACAGGTTCCAAATTCGATGTGATATTTGTATGGAAATTGGAATTTTGAAATCACCCGCCCCTAATTGATTTACCTCCAAAGTCCTACGTGGTCAAATCTCCAAAAAAAAAAAAAATATACAAGTTTTTCCATGATATTAGAATCTTACCTATTGAACGATTGCAATAAATATAATTAAAACATAGATGCCTCCACATAATGATTTTCAATGCTTTAATCGCTTGATTCTTTTGTATTTGGGGTTTGAGTCACTATGTGTCCTACTCAGCATGACTTAGCATGATGCTTGCCACCCTATGCATAGAGTGGTACCCAATATATGTGGACGGAACATTGACATACAATCATAAAATTAGTCGAGCCGAGAAAAATTCCGATATCTATTTTTATTTGCAAGTGAAAGTATTGAGGTATGGTTTATATTCCCCATCAATAAGAAGGCATGGAATTCTACTCTTTGATGAATATGAGGGTTCGAGGGCAATCTCGAAAGGGTCATAGGGACAGCATCTTCGTGTCCTCCTTAATTTAAGTTCATTTTTTATTGGAAATTTAGATTTATCAATTTATAATATCTGTTTTTAATTTATAATTGAGAGTTGTAAAATAGAGGTGTAATATACTAATTAGAGTAAAATTATCGTAAAATTTCTGATACCTCAATGTCTCTTTCGCTCGTTTTTATATTTTATTTCTTCGTGGTGGTGTGTCGAATTCTAATAGAAAGAAGGGAAAGAAAAGGAAGATAGGCATCGTTAAAGACTTCACGAGGACTGAGGAGCAATCTGCCAAGATCTTTTTATCGCTCTTGGTCTTGGTCGTCTCTAAATTTCGTCAACGCGCGGGTCGTCGAGCGGATGATATGATTGCAAGACGCCAAAACTGTCAGAGTGAACGGTACAAATCGCTTTGTTTTCTCTTTTCATGACGTGTCCTCCACTTTGAAAAAGGAAGAGAGCTTATCAAGTGACGCCGGAGCTGGTCTCTGTCTCTGCAATGTGCTTGCCAGCTTCGAACGAAATAGAAATGACGCGTCTCTGAGGCAGAAGCTACTTTTTGCTAAAGCATATTTATTTTTGTGCACAATTTTCTCCGCCTCTTTAGACGCTATCAAATCTCACCACATGTATCTACTTTTGTGCACAATTTTCAAGGCGTCTCATGCGCTGTCTGGGGTGGGCTGACTCGCTAGGGTTTTGTTCTTCAGGTTAGGTCAGATTTTCTTGGGTGCTCCTTCCTTTGATATGCTGAGCTTGGACACACAGCGGGTCAATGAATAGGAACGTGACTAGAGTAAGCTATAAATCTTTGTTGATGTCTTGGTGTACTGTAATGATATCATTGATAGGTTGTCAAATAGTTGATTGCAGACAAAGATATTGGTCAAATGGGTCAAATGGATTACAGATCAAAAATGCCACAAAAAGGCCGAATACTTAAAGAGTGTCAAGATGCGGTCATAAAATTTCAAATTTGAAATCAGTGATAGTGGAGCTATGAAGACCAGTAAATCATGGAGCAAGAATGGACGAGGTGAAGGATCAAAACATGATTTTAAAGGAGCAATCAGTCGAAAATAACATCATGACATCGTAAGAATATAGGCACAAGATTCTCAAAGATGTGGAGACATAGAGATATGGTTACGACTGCAGGAGAATTGCTCCTAGAAGGTGATGGCATGAGCACTATATATACCATTGTTAATCTACTGAGACCTCGTGAGCACAAAAAAAAAAAAAAAAAAAAAAAAAAAAAAAACAAATATGTTATCTTTCAACTACCCTTTAATTAATGCATTGTAGTTTTAATTTTTAGACTCGTGTCATCAATTAAATTACAGTGTGTCTCTTAGCTGTAATTTTATATTAGCGTCATCATTTAAATTCCAACATCACCTTTTCATGTTTTTTAACTTTGTGGTCAATTAAATTCCGGCATACTTTGTGCACATTTAGTTTCGTCCATAATAGCTACATTCTCAAATTTTGTCGTTGTTCAAATTTCAATTAGGGGTGATCGGTTTCTGGTCTGGTTTAGCTACACCTAAAAATTGGAAACTAGACCACCGATTCCCATTTTTTTGGGATTGGGGATCGAACCGGACGGTCCTAGGATCAAGAACCAGACTGGACCGCCTGACCAATTTGGTCTAATGGAACCGACCACTAGAGGTGGCTCGACCCATATTTGACCTATTTAACCTGTTTTGATCTATATTCTTGTAGTGTAAATCTAATAATCCATACCCGACCCGACTCATATGCTAAAATCCACTTATATATATATATTAAAAAAACCTGCGCTCACTTTAAGCTATATGCTAATTGGATAAAAACCTCAATTAAATTAAAAAATAGTAAATAAAATAAAAAATGTTAAAAACAAACCTATAAATTGAAATATTTATAAAGAATTAGACTATGCACATACTTCTCTTATTTAAAGTGAGCATACTATTGAGCAACTAAAAACTGCAACGTGAAACTAAGTATTAGCTATTTGAACACTATCTAAAGAAACATCCGTGAAGGCAAGAATGAAAATGGTCTTTCGCAAGTCGGATTTATGTGAGCTTCATCAAATCTAGAATTGAAAGTAAATGCTTCTCTTAATAAGAATCTCATTTGCTCGTTCAAAGAAAATAATTCTATACCTACATCTGTAATTCAAACAAAACTGTCCACTCTCCTGGAAATCCTAGAAAGACAGACAAAAAGATGTAATGCTCAAAAACTTCTTCACGTACAATTATCACCCTTCCCTCCTTCCGGACTAAGTTGACTTCATACAGGTCAACCAAGTGCAGAACATGACCAAGTCCCAAATATGATGATATCTTCAATTCTGGAGGTAGAAAATTCTAAACCTAATACCAATTACAGTTCATCTTTTAACAATGAGATGAAACTCTTCTTCGATTAACACATAACTTTACTTACATATGCCTCCCTAACCTGCAAATCCCCATAAATCTTCTCCCCCTCCATGTCATAATGAAACAATGTAAAAATGTTCACATGGACTAATTAAGCATAGTACAACTTGTTTATGGTTGGCCACCCCTAATCAGTTTCCTAAACTCTGAAAGCTTCTACAGATATCTGCAAGAAGTCAACTTGTGTAGCTCTCACATATTTGACAGATTCTCTAATATTTTGCAATAATCCATCAATCATCTTTAGACCTTATTGGACAATAAAATTCAGAATGTGTGCACCACAACGTACATGAAAAAACTTCTCATTACACAACAAAGAGGATCTCATAGAAGGTGTACTTTTCCAAATATCAACCATATTGTCATTGTATGATGCATTATCCAATGTGATACTAAAAATTTTCCTCTTAATGCCCCACCCTCTCAACAAAGTTAGCAATTTTTCCAATAAAATGGCGCCATTGTATGGAGGTGGCACCTAGGAGAAGCACAAAACCTTTGCATGCAATTCCCAATTCTCATCAATGTAATAGGTAGTGACGGTCATATAATGATCAGTTGTCACAGAAGTCCAGAAGTTAGAAGTTAAACATATTTGGCTTGAAAGTGACATAATATTTGATTTCAAATTTCTCTTCTCCTTCTCATAAACTTTTACCACATCACTTTTTGCCGTATTCCTTGATATGTGCTCCACATTGGGATTAAGATAACTAAGCAAGTCTTTGGTAGCCTCATGCTCTACAAAAGAGTATGTGTAATTGTGTTTGACTATTGCTTTTGCTAGTTTGCTTCTAAACACAGTTTGATCAAACTGTTCCATGGAATCGTCAACGTTGGCCTCTCGATTGGGACAAGTATGTAAATGACGCAACAAATTTTTTGTCCCATGGCTAGCCATGTAAGTTGATTCGCACCATTTGCACTCGGCCTTTTTTTGCCATCCTCATCTGTGAATTTTTTGAATTTAGACCATACAGTAGAAGTGCATTTTTTCGATCATTTAGAGCAAGTAGAGTTATCTTCCTCATCCTCATGAAATAAGGATGCAGCTCGACGTCTCTTAGACCCTTATGTTGTTGAATATTCTTGATGATCCTTGTTAGATCTTGACATGTCAACTAATTAGTTAAAGAAAACGTGAATTAGAACAAGTTATTTACTCAAAGAGAAAATGACATATTATATTTCTGTTTAACACTAAAAGAAAACATCTCCAACTTTCATTCTCTTTTAAGAGTAGAGTACAAAAGAGAAAACATGCAACCAAACAAGCAATAACAATCAAGTGATTGTGAAACAGACTAAGAACAGAGACAAGGAAAGAATTGCATGCATCAATAGCAAAAATTGAGGAACTTAATGTGTCAAAAATTTATAAAGACACTTCTCTAAGAACAAGCATTGCTGTCCCAACCAGTCCGAAACCTAGACCTGACTAAAATCAACTAGAATAATAAGATATAAGCCAAGAACTCATTCAGCTGGAACAAAGTTGTGATTGTGCCCCCATTTAAGCCGCAAAACGGCAGAACCCAACCCTAATCAAACAATCTCTACTGCTAAAAACCCCTCAGTCGGACACGAAAGCTGAGGAAACGTCATTTCTCCTATGCAAATTCTTCATCATCTTTCACCACCAGAAAATAGACTAAGAACAGAGTTAAAAAAAAGAATCACACGCATCGATAGCAGCAGCATAAATTTTCAAGCGCAATGAGTCCTGTAGAGATTTCGGCTCGAGACAATGACGTTGGGTTTCATCAGGCACCGGGCCTGTTTTGGTCCAAATACGTATTTGGGGCCTCATCTCTCTCTCTCTCTCTCAATCTCAGTATTAATAGGTCTGACGTCACTCCTTCATCTCCCCCCTCGGTAAAACCCGAGAGATCGATCCTCTCTCTCTCTCTCTCTCTCCTCTCACCCTCCAAACGTCCGATCCTCTCCATCCGTTGATCCATCCATCTCCTGCACATCCCGCGCGTTGTCTTTCTTCTCGCCCGGCTCGAGAATCATGTCGCCGCAAGTGCTTGATTTTGAGACTTTGATTATCTGGGGCCCGTGAGTGAGGGAGAGTGGAGCCCGAGTGGCCCATTAAGGTTGGCGGGTTTCGGGGTCTTATAAATGGCGGATAGGCTGGGTATCCACCAGGTGAAAGATGCCGCCTTTGTCTAATGGGGAGAGTGGGGGTGCGAATGGAAATTATAACCATCTCAAATCCACCACCACATCCAGATATCGTTATCGATTTTTTTCAAAATTATCAATATAATGATCATTTAGAAGTTCATTATTTGAACCTACATCTTCATCAATACTTTTACTCTCGTTATGAACAATAACCTTTTGATATTGATAATTTTGAAGAAATTAACTGCATTTTTTGGATGTAGGGCAAAATTGAAATTGAACTTAAAGTTGATTTTTTTATTATAGGAAATTAGGCCTCTAAATGGATATGCACATGTTTAATAGTGATGGAGTTTCGATTTGTTTATCCTTTTTTTTGTCATTATTCAAAATTCTCAACATTAACTCATGGAGTTACATTATGAGATGAACCATGGATGGGAATGCAGCAAAGAACAAGGGAACAAGGGAACAAGAACTCGCCATGCTTCTTTATTTCCAACACACAGCACACAGCACACAGCACACTGATGACACAACACAGGAACTTTCTTCTTTTCCTCGAAAGGAAGTGGCGCTCAATGTCTTCAACGGGGCGACAGTGCTCGGAGTTCCCTTAAATGATGGTGCATGAGTTCTCGTTCACCCACTCTCCAAGCTTGTACACGCCCTTAAACTTGTCATACAACCGTGACAAATCGCTTGTCTTCCATCTCCGCCCCTGCAAAATCGAAACATGTATTCTCTCATGCCGTCATGGAAGTGAGATTATATAGCAAGGATGAGACGATTTGAGGACAATTGAATCAGATTTCGTGTGTGTATGTGAGAGAGAGGGATCTTACTCGGTCCTTAGCTCCTCTCGTCATCCCACGGACGTTTCTCGCCTGCATGACATAGTGTTCATGGTAAATACATACTTGAACTCAGGTGATTACTTTTTTCCTGCTAATAGATAATTAAGCTTTTTTTTTTTTTTTTTTTTGGGTATGGCAGAGCCGAATGTCATGTCTGGGTTTTGTAAAACACATTCAGCTTTCGAAAATCACTTTACAAACCATACTATTATCTTCCAAGCCAATTTACACGAACTGTGCCCGTACATGTTGTCTATGTAATCGGGGTGAAAATCTTTTTGAAGAAGAATATAGTACTTTTGATCTCGTCATTAGTTCCAACTCGATAAAAGGGAGGTGGACATTACTTGTTGGAGGTAAATTTTATTGAAAATGTAAATTTTAGTAGAGTGTTGAATTTTCTGCATCATATATCATTATGAAGAATCAAGATCGAACGTCTATTTATTTTAATTTAAACTACAATTTTTACCTCTTGACCCTGTACATCAGTACTAGGTTGGCGTTTCCATCGGTCTTTATAGTCGTCGCGGCTGAGGACGTAGAAGAAGGTGACTAGTTCCTCAAAACTGAGAGTCTCGCTGGCGTCCTTGTCCAGCTCTGCGAAGACATCATCAGGGTTGACAGTTTGGAGCCCGGCATCGCTCAGGAAGGTCTTGAACTCGTCCAAACTTATGTTGCCGTTCTCGTCCGTGTCCATCGTGTCGAAGAGTCTCCTGGCCGCCTTCTTCTGGTCCTCCGTCAAGTCCTTGAAGTGAGCAGATGCAGCCTCGCGAACCTTTTCTACATCTATGTCTGCCGAGACGGGCTTGCTTAGCTCGGCCGGCAAGGCCTCCACGGCCTCCACGACCATCTCCATCCCTCTCCCCCTCTTTCTCTCCTTTGCCTCCCTCTTTTGAGGATGTGTGCAAGTGCTGTTGCTATGGAGGTTATTGAAGTATTTATAGAAAATTACAGTCGAGCGTTCCATGAGTTACACACAAAAGAAAGAAAGAAAAATATGTGAATGATTATTAAATTTTAAATGTGTGTACGATCAAAGTGGATACATGTGAAGCACAGAGAGAGGAAGGAAAAGAATTCGTGGACTTCAATTAGGACGTACAAGTCCCTACATTTGCTAAGAGCAATGTTACGTGGGCGAGAAAATCTTATTAAAACATTTTTAATATGTGAAGAGTTATTTTTTTTATTGAATATTTAAAGAAACTAATAGTCCAATGCATGGATCCCACCGATTTCAATCCGATTGAAACTTTCTAATATTTTTATTGCCACCATCTGATGACTTGTTGGACATCTCATGAGTCATGTCAATTGATTAAGTCCAGGTCTTTGGTATTTACGGATGATTCTGACTAAGAATAGTTAATACTTAATTAGTGATATTCGAACTAGTGATTTCTAATTTTTAAGTGGAAAATCTCCTTACGTTATGAACAAGAATTCTCTTTTCCTAGCTAATTTTTTTCTCTGAGCAATTTTAGTCTCCACCATACCTTGAATGGGTGTCCATAACCGTATGTGAGTGAAGAGTACTAATTCAAAACCTTGAGAAAAGTAAGACACTGTAGGGGAATGTGCATAAGGTTGGTTCAACTCGAGAATCCGACCGGACTTGCTTGGACCTGTTAGTTTAAGATCAGTGCTAAGGAAAATTAGTTTGGTTCCAAATGCCAACTTGAGAAATTGAGGGGCAAATTGTTCGAGGTGAAATCAACAAATGCCCGTAGGACAGCGTTGGCTTCTTGACGGGGCCACCAATGCAGACAATTACACGCGTCATAAAATCTTTGCAATTCCAATAATTGAGGTCTATTGCCTATTGAAATCATCAAAATTCAAGACAAGACAGCATTGACGTGCCTTTGAACCTGTTCCTAATTAAATCGGTTTTGAAGCATCTTTAAAAGAATAAATATTTTTGTACCCGCAAAATCGAACCATTCTCTTCAACATGAACAAACAACAAAATAATCACTTGACTGACATATAATTTATAGTAGAATTATGCAACTTTTATATCATAGCATAGAAATTATACTTTTTACACAAAATAAATATGAACCAGTTCTCAAGTAAAATTGACAAATTGAACCGAAACTGGATGGAAATCAACTCACCCATGTTAGAGAAATATCTTCAGGTGATTTTAATAATGTCCAAATTATTCTTAGTATAATATTTCGGGTTAATACCCTAAAAACTCCAAACTGGTACACTTGTGACAAATTTACCCCAAACTATTTTTTTTGGCCATAAAAACCCCAAACCGGTTTTTGTGACAAATTTACCCCGACTGACCATAAAAAACCATAAACTGGTACATTTATGACAAATTTATCCCAAACTAATTTATTTGACTGAAAAAAATCCCAAATTGGTAAATTTGTGACAAATATACCCTCTGCTAAATTGGATTAATACCACAAAAAAATTACAAAAATTGTAAACTATGACAAATAGAGCGTAAAATCCCAAATTGATATACCAGTCAACTGTCACGTGTCATTTAACTTAATAATTTGACAATAACATTTAACGAAAATTAACAAAGGGTAAATTTGTCACAAGTGTACCAGTTTAGGGTAAATTTGTTAAAGGTATACCAGTTTGGGATTTTTGGTAGTAAAAAAAATAGTTTGGGGTAAATTTGTCACGTATGTACCAGTTTGGGGTTTTTCAGGGTATTAACCCTAATATTTACTTTGAAATGTGCATATGTTTATACCAAAAGACTACATAATAACCATGGTGTAATCCAATGGAAGGAAGTATGTCATAAGTCCTAATAGGATTTTTCCATAAATAGTATAAGTGGACTTGAAGATGAACATATGTCGTTGTCTATGTCGAAGTTGTAAATATCAAGTCTTTGGTGCTATCGTAACCACGTACATTTAATGTTGTTTGTTGGATTAGCAAATTAGCCATTGTAGCTTTGGAATTGTACAACAACAGAATCAAGAAATTATGTTGTGTAACAGGTTTGTTAGAGACTATAGCGAAGGAACAACAACACATGCTATTTGTAAGTAACGTGCAAATGTGTGGGAAAAAAAGTTGTATTGGCAGTTCTATCCTTGGACAGTAGTTCAACGGTAATTCTAACGACTCTTTACTTCTTTAGTCATCCTCCATTGGATAGATTGAAGATTTATTAGAGAGAGCAACATACCAAGATCTAAAGATTTGTCACTAATTATGTTCCAAGCGATACACTCTTTTTCAACTATTCTTTTAGCATTGTATTCGTGCTATTTAAGTAATTGTGCTAAATATTAAGTGTACAAGAGCAATACTTACTGATTGTAACTTTCTCAGCAGATTACTAGTGCAATCTAGCTCAACTTGTAGCTATTAGTCTTAGGAGTGGATGTGGCTTCAGGATAAAGCCGAACAACTATATTTCACTCTTACTAGCACACAGTTCCAACATCACATTAACCTATTCTTTACTTAGCGCTAGTTAATTTTCACAAAAGATTGTCAAGTTTTCTAAAGCAACCTATTCACCCCCCTCTAGATTGTATTGTTAGCCCCCAACAACACAAATTCAATCACTCTTGAGATAGAGGCAATCCAAAAAAACTCAAAATAATTTCCAATTAGCAATGAAAAATTGAGAGCACATAGCATGAGCCTTCAATGATTAATTGCCATAATTCACAATTTTTGCATTTAGATCATGGAACGGATAGTAATCCAACTATAAGATTATTAAATTTCATACTTGACAATCTATATAGTCTATCGATCTTGAGGAGGAGATAGAGGGTCATTCCAAAATTTGGGAACAATTTACTTTAGGATAGAGTGAATTTTTTTTTTTTTTGGTCTGAAAAGATAGAGTGAATTTAATGACTATTTTCTCAAGTCAATTCCAATCTCAGATTTTTTGCAAGTTCCATATATTCAAACGAATCTCGGAAGTTGAAAACTCTATGATGAAATGGGAAAAAAATGAGTCCCTGAAGCAATAAATATCCTCTTTCCAATTTCATACCAAAGCCTTTTTCTTGTTGATCTTAAAATATTTTGTTGATAAATAAGTCTTTTGAATCCTTTTATATGATCGGCTTTAATTATTTCGATCAAGACCGGGAAGCTACGTATTGTAGCTGGGGAGGAATCCAATATTCTGATCTGGTAAATACGAGTCTGAAAAAGGACAGATGGAGTCCAAGTCAAAGTCATGCTTGGGATCAAATCGACCTGTGTTACATTGGAAGGAGGAAGCGACACTCTCCTGTGCCCTTTTTGGAAAATCAGTGAAGATTCCACCACGAGCCTCGTGTGCTAGATTCCACCACAAGCCTCGTGTGCAATAATAGTCTGAAGCATAGCCAGCAGACATGAAGATACCACGAGATTCGATGGGTTGTTGCGTCTCTCCCCCAGTTTCCAAGAAATCAGAGTGCGATTACTTCCTCGAATTTGAACGCCCGCGTAGTTTGACCCAGGCATGGAAAAATGATGCCTTATTCTGCGATGCTGTAGAGTCCAGGCCAATTTCGATTCAAAGAGGCCTAAATTATTAGAAAAACCTGAAATCTTAAGTATAGTCGCAATTCCACTCCAATTCTTTTCTTTTTTTTATCTTAGAAAAAATTCAATTTTAGATGTAGCCCCAAATCTATTTCAAATTTTAGATTTAGTCCTAAATTTATCTCAAATTTTGTTTTGCCTAAAAAGATCACTAACTTTTAATCTATCCTTAAATCAACCTCATGGTTATTCCTAATTGGGCGTGGTGTTTCCACATCGATGCCAAATCTACATCGATAAGGCGACATAGAAAATTATCTTCAAATTAAAACTGCTATAGGATATAAATATTAATGACCTCATGGTCATTGAAGTGATGATTTGTTGCTATCGTTCAATTAATAATATAGATAAAAGTTGAGTAGAATGTGTAATCAACCCTAGAACCTATGACACGATAGGTTCTAAGGTATGTAGGGTAAATTCCGGATTTCAAAAATAAGGAATTTGTTTCAGTATATAGGTTCCATGTTCGATGTGACATCTGTATGGAAATTGGAATCTTGAAATCACCTGCCCCTAATTGATTTACCTCCAAAATCCTACGTGGTCAAATCTCCAAAGAAAATGTACAAGTTTTTCCATGATATTAGAATCTTACGTATTGAACGATTGCAATAAATATAATTAAAACATAGATGCCTCCACATAATGGTTTTCAATGCTTTAATCGCTTGATTCTTGCGCACTTGGGGTTTGAGTCACTATGTGTCCTACTCAACATGACTTCAGCATGATGCTTGCCACCCTATGCATAGAGTGGTACCCAGTATATGTGGATGGAGCAATTGACATACAATCATAAAATTAGTCGAGCTGAGAAAAATTCTGATATCTATTTTTATTTGCAAGTGAAAGTATAAAGGTATGGTTTATATTCTCCATCAATAAGAAGACACGGAATTCTACTCCTTGTTATATCCTCCAATGCTAAAGGCTGACTTTGAGGCAACAATAGTGATAGGAATACTCAATATATCATGTGCCATGAGAAATGACTCGGGATATCACTGTGAATTAGCTTTCATATAATCAAGGACAATGAGATTGGGGAATTTTTTTCTATCAACCCTGGGCTCCTCTAAGTACAAATCCAATTGTGATTTAGTAGATTGCAAGTCAAAGTGTTCACTTTCAAATGCATCATACATCAAGATTGTCTCCAATGTTTTTGACAATGTCCTTAACCGAAATGTTACCTCGATTGATTGAAGATGCAAAGCGATCATCTGTTGATGTAGTGGTCACATATTCATCAAAAAGTATATAAAGCTTTTCTCAAATGCTCCGTACAAATTCCACATGATCATCCATCTCCAACTTCGAATAGCAAAATTCTAACAAGTGTAGCTTATAGCGAGAATCTAATATAGCATCAAAAGATAAGACAACACTGTAACATTTCCGATATTTTTCAAACTTCTTTAGCATTGCCATAGCCATATATCTAATAGCTACATTCTCACTATTCCTTGCATTTATCAAACGAAGCTGAATATGCCATACTCCATAGAAATATAAATTCGCTGTGGGATATCTAACTCTAGAGAAGAGAGTAGAAATATCATAGAAAGAAAGGTTGCAACAAGAATGGAATTTTCTTGGCTCTAACCCAATCCTCAGGTGATGGACATGTAAGAAAGTTAAAATCAATTAGCTTCAAATGGGAAAATGCATGTTCAAAGACCAAAGCACCTTCAAGCATTAAGTACATAGAGTTCCATCTAGTAGCCACATCTTGACGTACTTTTTTACCCATCTTCAAGCAAGACAGTGTTATACACGCAACAAATTTTGCTCTCCTCTTTTGTGTTACCCGTCTTCAAGCAAGACTGTACGTAGAGATCCATCAATCATCTTTAGACCTCGTTGGACAATAAAATTCAGAATGTGTGCACCACAACATACATGAAAAAGCTTCCCATTACACAACAAAGAGGATCTCATAGAAGGTGTACTTTCCAAATATCAACCATACTATCATTGTATGATGCATTATCCAATGTGATACTGAAAATTTTCCTCTCAATGCCCCACTCTCTCAACAAAGTCAGCAATTTTTCCAATAAAATGGTGCCATTGTATGGAGGTGGCACCTAGGAGAAGCACAAAAATTTTGCATGCAATTCCCAATTCTCATCAATGTAATAGGCAATGACAGTCATATAATGATCAGTTGTCACAGAAGTCCAGAAGTTAGAAGTTAAACATATTATGCTAGAAAAGTGACATAATATTTGATTTCAAATTTCTCTTCTCCTTCTCATAAACTTTTACCACATCACTTTTTGTTGTATTCCTCGATATTGTTGGAGAAATCCTCATGAAGAGTTTTGAAGTTGACAAAACGTATCCTTCGGTCTAGTCTCGAAAGTCTGCAGACTCGTCGGTTTAAAGTCTGAAGACTTTCGGACAGCCGACTCAAGACTCAAAGTCTATCCTCATTGGCAAAGTCTCGAATCCGTTGAAGAAAGGTTATCCAGAACTAAGTGGTTTGTTCAGATTTAACCTTATCATCTGAAGAAGATCTCGTGGCTGGAGAAGACATATCAGAATCCTTTGATTGATCAAGATTGATTCAATGACTGAAGATTCGATGATTGTCTATATATTATTGGAAGGTTCTACTTATGGAAACCGAGATCCTGATTGTATGGGCGAAACAGGATTGATGGGCTATCAACATGTTCCTTTAATAACTCAAACAATCTTCCTAATTGATTCTGTCCAACGGTTAGATTGGAGGAATTCCTTTGGTAAGTGCCAACGGGTATGATGGCATAAAGGAGTATATAAGGAAGACGTTCTTAGTTGTTTAAGAGAGTGTGCGCGATAGAAGAATTCCAAAGTCTGAAGCTCCCATTTGTTTAGATAAATCTCTTGAGCGAATACTTGTATACAAAAGAGAGTCTATATTTGTGAGAGACCTTGAGGAGGTGTGGTAGAACATCTACACTGTGGAATCAAGGCAAAGCTGTGCTGTAACTCTCTTTTGATTATAGTGAAATCCAGCCGGTGGGCTGTCGGTGCGGAAGAGTGGACGTAGGCTTGGAATAAGCCGAACCACTATAAATCCTGTGTTTAATTTTCTCTTCCTTACTCTCTTTACTTCAAACGTATTTCAATCTGTTACGAATTGCTTCCGTATTCAAGAATAATTGTTTGTGCGCCTATTCACCCCCCTCTAGGTGTTTATACTAGCAATATCAGATATATCCTTCACATTGGGATTAAGATAACTAAGCAAGTCTCTGGTAGCCTCATGCTCTACAAAAGAGTATGTGTAATTGTGTTTGACTATTGCTTTTGCTAGCTTGCTTCTAAACACAGTTTGATCAAACTATTCCGTGGAAACATCAACGTTGGCCTCTCGATTGAGACAAGTATGTAAATGACACAACAAATTATTTGTCCCATGGCTAGCCATGTAAGTTGGTTCGCACCATTTGCACTTGGCCTTTTTTTTTGCTATCCTAATCTGTGAATTTTTTGAATTCAAACCATATGGTAGAAGTGCATTTTTTTCAATCGTTTAGAGCAAGTAGAGTTATCTTCCTCGTCCTCATGAAATAAGGATGTAGCTCTATGCCTCTCTCTATGCCTCTTAGACCCTTTTGTTGTTGAATATTCTTCTTGATCCTTGTTAGATCTTGACATGTCAACTAATTAGTTAAAGAAAACGTGAATTAGAACAAGTTATTTACTCAAAGAGAAAATGACATGTTATATTTCTGTTTAACACTAAAAGAAAACACTAAAAGAAAACATCTCCCACTTTCATTCTCCTTTAAGAGTAGAGTACAAAAGAGAAAATATGCAACCAAACAAGCAATAACAATCAAGTGATTGTGAAACAGACTAAGAACAGAGACAAGGAAAGAATCGCATGCATCAATAGCAAAAATTGAGGAACTCAATGTGTCAAAAATTTATGAAGACACTTCTCTAAGAGCAAGCATTGCTATCCCAACCAGTCCGAACCCTAGACCCGGCTAAAATCAACTAGAATAAGATATAAGCGAAGAACTCATTCAGCTGGAACAAAGTTGTGATTGTGCCCCATTTATGCCGCAAAACGGCAGAACCCAACCCTAATCAAACAATATCTACTGCTAAAAACCCTTCAGTTCGGACACGGAAGCTGAGGAAACGTCATTTCTCCTATGCAAATTCTTCATCATCTTTCACCACCAGCAAATAGACTAAGAACAGAGTTAAGAAAAAGAATCACACACATCGATAGCAGCAGCAGAAATTTTCAAGCTCAATGAGTCCTCTAGAGATTTCGGCTCGAGACAATGACATTGGGTTTCATCAGGCACCAGGCCTGCTTTGGTCTGAATTCGTATTTGGGGCCTTTCATCTCTCTCGCTCAATCTCAGTATTAATAGGTTTGACGTCACTCCTTCATCTCCCCCCTCTGTAAAACCCGAGAGATCGATCCTCTCTCTCTCTCTCTTCCCTCGCCCTCCAAACGTCCGATCCTCTCCCCCTCCTCCTCACTCTCTCCCTCGGTTGAACCATCCAATCCAGCGGTCAATTTCTCCAACTCCTGCACATCGCGCACGTCGTCTTTCTTCTCTCCCGGCTTGAGAATTACATTGCCGTGAGTTCTTAATTTTGAGATTTCGATTATCTGGGGGCCGTGAGTGAGGGAGAGAGGAGCCTGAGTGGTCCGTTAAGGCTGGCGGGTTTCGGGATCTTATAAATGGCGGATACGCCAAGTATCCACTGGGTGAAAGACGTTGCCTTCGTCTAAAGGGGAGAGGGGGTATGAATGGAAATTATTATCATCTCAAATCCACCACCACATCCAAATATCGCCACCGATCTTTTCGAAATTATCAATATAATGATCATTTAGATGTTCATTATTTGAACCTACATCTTCACCGATACTTTACTCTTGTAAGGAACAACAACCTTATGATATTGATAATTTGAAGAAATTAACTGCCATTTTTAGATATGGAGCAAAACTAAAATTGGACTTAAAGTTGATTTTTTTTCTTCATGAAATTAGGCCTTTAAATGGATATGCACATATTTAATAGCGACGAAGTTTCGATTTGTTTCTCCTTTTTTGTCATTATTAAAAATTCTCAACATGAACTCATGAAGTTACATTATGAGATGAACCATGGATGAGAATGCAACAGAGAACAAGCGAACAAGAACTCGCCATGCTTCTTTATTTCCAGCATGCAGCCTACTGCACACAGCACCCAGCACACAACACACAACACACAACACACAATACACTGATGACACAACAGAGAGGAACTTTCTTCTTTTCCTCGAAAGGAAGTGGCGCTCCATGTCCTCAACGGGGCGACAGTGCTCGTAGCTCCCCTAAAGGATGGTGCATGAGTTCTCGCTCACCCACTCTTCAAGGTTGTACGTGCCCTTAAACTTGTCGTACAGCTGCGGCAAGATTTTGGTCCATTTCCGCCCCTGCAAAATCGATACATGTATTCTCTCATGCCGTCATGGAAGTGAGATTATGTAGGAAGGAATAAGGATGAGATGAATTAGAGTCAATTGAATCGGATTATGTCACGGTGATTCTGTCCACTTCTTTTTGGTTGATTTGATTCTGTCCACTTGAGGTGGTGATTTCGTGCGTGTGAGAGAGAGAGGGATCTTACTTCGTCATTAGCTTCTCCCTCCATCCCACGGCCGGTTCTTGCCTACATGACATAGTGTTGATAGGTAAATACATACTTGAACTGATTATTTTTTTTTTCCTGCTAATAAAGAATTAAGTTGTCTTTTCTTTTCTTTTTTACAGGTATGGCGGAGGCGAATATCATGTCTAGGTTTTGTAGAACTCATTCAGCTTTCGAAAATCGCTTTACAAACCATACTATTATCTTCCGGACCAACTTACACGAACCATGCCTGTACGTGTTGTCTATGTAATCGGGGTGAAAATCTTTTTGAAGGAGAATATAGTACTCTTGATCTCGTCATTAGTTCCAACTCGATAAAAGGGAGGTGGACATTCCTCGGTGGAGGTAATTTTATTGAAAATGTAGATCTTGGCAGTGTTGAATTATCTGCATCATATATCATTATGAAGAATCGAGATCTAACGTCTATTTATTTTAATTTAAACTACAATTTTTACCTGTTGACCGCGTACATCAGTACTAGGCCTGCGTTTTAATAGGTGTTTATACTCGTCGCGGCTGAGGACGTAGAAGAAGGTGACTAGTTCCTCAAAACTGAGATTCTTGTTGTCGTCCTTGTCCAGCTCTGCGAAGAGATCATCAGGGTTGACAGTACGGAGCCCAGCATCGCTCAGGAAGGTCCTGAACTCGTGGATACTTATCTTGTCGTTCTTGTCCTTGTTCATGGTGTCAAAGAGGCTCCTGGCCGCCTCCTTCTGGTCCGCCGTCAAGTCCTCGAAGTGAGCGGATGCAGCCTCGCGAACCTTTTCTATATCTATGTCTGCCAAGACGGGCTTGCTTAGCTCGGTCGGCAAGGCCTCCAAGGCCTCCAAGGCCATGTCCATCCCTCTCCCCCTCTTTCTCTCCTTTGCCTCCCTCTTTGAGGATGTGTGCAAGTGCTGTTGCCATGGAGGTTATTGAAGTATTTATAGAAAATTACAGCCGAGCGTTCCATGAGTTACACACACAAAAGAAAGAAAGAAAAATATGTGAATGATTATCAAATTTTAAATGTGTGTACGATCAACGTCAATGCATGTGAAGCACAGAGAGAGGAAGCAAAATAAATTCGTGGACTTCAATTAGGACGTACAAGTCCCTACATTTGCTAAGACCAATGTTGCATGGACGAGAAAATCTTATTAAGACATATTTTTTATCTGACGGGTTAATATTTTCATTGAATATTTAAGGAAGCTAATAGTCCAATGCATGGATCCCACCATTTTCCATCACATTGAAACTTTCTAATATTTTTTATTGCCACCATCCGGTCACTCGTTGAACATCTTACGAGTCACGTTAACTAATTAGGTCTAAGCCTTTGACATTTACGAATGATTCTAACTGAGAATAGTTAATAATTAATTGGTGATATTCGAACCAGTGATTTCCGATTTTTACGTCAGAAATCTCCTTATGCTATGACCGAGAATTCTCTTTTCCCAGCTACTTTGCTTTCTGAGCAATTTTAGTCTCCACCATACCTTGAATGTGTCCATAATGGTCTGTGAGTGAAGAGTACTAATTCATAGCCTTGAGAAAAGTAAGATAGTGTAGGGGAATGCACTACGTCGGTTCAACTCGGGAATCTAACTGAACCTGCCTGGACCTATTAGTTCAAGATCATTGCTAAGGAGAATTGGTTTGGTTCTCAATTCCGCTGGGAAATTGAGAGGCAAATTATTCGAGGCGAAATCAACAAATACCCTAGGATAGCGTTGGCTTCTTTACGGGGCCACCAATATAAACAAATTACACGGGTCATATAATCTTTGTAATTCCCATAAATGAGGTCTATGTCTATTGAAATCATTAAAATTCAAGACAAGACAGCATCGACGTACATTTGGACCGTTTCCTAGTTAAACCAGTTTTGGAGCATCTTTAAAACTAAATATTTTTGCACTCTTATAAATTGAACCATTCTCTTCAACATGAACAGAAAAATAAAATAGTCACTTGACTGACACAGGTTTTATAGTAAAATTATGCAACTTTTATATCATATCATATAAATTATATTTTTACGCAAAATAAAAATGGACTGGTTCTCAGATAAAACTGACAATCGGACCAAAACTAGCTGGAAATCAATCTACTCATGTTAGAGAAACATCTCCAAGTGATTTTGATAATGTCCAAACTATTCTCGATGTAATATTTACTATAAAATGTGCAGATATTCATGCCAAATGACTACATAATATATCCATGGTGTAATCCAGTAGAAGTATGCAATAAGTCCCAATACGGTTTTTCAATGACAATGTCTATGTCGAAGTTGTAAATATCGGGTCTTGGGTGTTATGGCAACCACATACATTTAATGATGTTTGTTGGATTAGCAAGCTAGCTATTATGGCTCTGAAATCACACAGTAGTAAAATCTAGATGAAACCAATAATCGAGAAACTATGTTGTTTGACAGATTTGTCAAAGGCTGCAACGAAAGAATAGCAACATATACTATTTGTAGGTAGCTTGCAAATGCTCGAGAAAAAAAGATTTTATGGACAGTTTTATATCTAGACAATAGTTCAACGGTAACTCTAATGTCTCTTTGCTTCTCCAATCCGCCTTTAAAAGATAGTTATAAAAGAGAAGACCTTAGAAACCAAATGTTACAAAGAACAACATACCAAAATCTAAAGATTTGTTGCTAGCTATAGTCAAAGCGATACGCTCTTTTTTTATTGTTTCTTTGAGCATTGTATTCATGTTGTTTAAGTAATTGTGCTAAAGATTAAGTGTACAAGAATAAGAGTAGTAGCTAAATCCTAATAATGTGATCCATCTTATGAAATGATGAATGTTTACTGATTGTAACATTCTTAGTAGATCACTAGTGCAATCTACAAGAATGAATACGGTGTCGGAGAAAGGTGAACCACTATATTTCACTCTTACTAGCACATGGTTCCATCACGAGTTATGAAACATCACGTTGATTTCATCTTAAATTAGCACTAGCTAATTTTTGAAAAAATTGTCAAGTTTTCTAAAACAGCTTATTCACCTCCCTTTATATTGTAATATTAGCCCCCAACAACCCGAACCCAATCACTCCTAAGATAGAGTTAATCCAAAAAACACAAGATAATAATTTCCAATTAGCGGTGTAGAATTGAGAGCACATAGCATGAGCCTTCAATGATTGATTGTTATAATTCACAATTTATGCGTTTAGATCATGGAACTAGTAGGGATCCAAATTATAGGATTATTGAATTTCTTACTTGACTATCTATAGAGTCTATTGACCTCAAGGAGGAGACAGAGAGTCATTCCACAATTTGGGATCAATCTACTTTAAGATAGAGTGAATGTGATGACTATTTTCTTAAGCCGAATCTAATCTCAAATTTCTTGTGAGTTCCAAATATTCAAACGAATCTCAGAGGTTGAAAACTCTCTGATGAAACATGAAAGAAATGAGTCCCTGAAGCAATAAATATTCTCTTTCAAATTCCAATTTTAGGGATGAACATCGGTTTAGGGTCAACTTTGGATTAACCTTGGATCAGCCCAACCCAGTCGGTCTTGATTCGGTTCCCAAGAGAAGTGGGTCAATCCTTGGTTTTGAGATCCTTGGACTAGTACTGCACTGATTGATCATCGGTTTTAGGAGTTTAAAGTCAGTTCAACTCAGACTAACTCAGACCGGATAAATTATATACAATATATCTAAAACATACATATATCTAATATATTATTCATATTTTTTTATATAGAGAAAACCCTAAGTTACACGGCGTCATCAGCATTAAAAGTCTCCTTAGTGAGGAGTTTAAGTAATTTTACATTATTCTTTAATAGCTTAGACTTCTAATGTTTTTTACAGCATCAACAACCATAATTTATAAAGGAGGAAAATATCTGTGTGAGGAGTTCTCACGGCATCTAAAACAACATAAACAGCTTCTCACGGTATCCTCCTTCAGTACTTATTCTCTTTTGTCTTCTTTGTCCACTTAGTCTTCAATTTGCCAAAATCGAAAGAAATAGCTTCCCTACTTGCCGCTCAACACTTGCCTCACTCACTTCCGGTTGCTCACGCCACTCGCTGCTCGCCTCCCTTGTTGCTCACCACTCGCCCTGCTTGCCGCTTGATGCTTGCCCCATTTGATGCTTGCCGCTCGAATTGCTCGCCTCTCTTCATTGACCTTGCTTGTCACCAAACTCATTGGGCCGATCTAGTCCTCAATCACCTTTTCACAGCATCAATAGACGTAATTTTCAAATGAGAAAAATATCTATGTGAGGAGTTCTCATGGCATCTAAAACAACGTAAATAGCTTCTCACGGTATCCTCCTTAAGTACTTATTCTCTTTTGTCTTCTTTGTCCACTTAGTCTTCAATTTGCCAAAATCGAAGGAAACAACTTCCCTACTTGCCGCTCTACACTTGCCTCACTCACTTCTGGTCACTCACGCTGCTCGCCGCTCGACTCCCTTGTTGCTCACCACTTCCCCTGCTCGTCGCTTGACGCTTGCCCCCTTTGATGCTTGCCGCTTGAACTGCTCACCTCTCTTCGTTGACCTTGCTTGTCGCCAAACTCATTGGGCCGATCTAGTCCTTAGTCGCCTTTTCAAGGAGTACAAAAAATAAAACAAAAAAATTATCGGTTAGTCCCGGGTTAACCTTGGAACGAATTGAATATACTGGGTCGGTCTGATCCTCGATCTAAAAAATTGAGTATCAACACTGTGCAAGTTGGTTCTAAGGTTAAGGGAGTGGACCTGCCTAATCCGAATCATGTCACCTCCCTCCAATTTGATACCAAAGCCTTTTTCCTGTCCAACTTAAAATATTTTGTCAATAAATAAGTCTTTTTAATCCTTTTATATGATCGTGTTCAATTATTTTGATGAAGACTGAGAAGTTACGTATGGTAGTTGGGGAGGAATGCAATATTTTAACCTGGTAAATATGAGTGTGAAAAAGAACGGATGGAGTCTAGGCCAAAGTTGTGCTTGGGATCAAATTGACTTGCGTAAGGAGTTAGCGACATTCTCTTGTGCCCTTTTTGAAAAATCAATGAAGAATCCTCCACAAGCCTCGAGTGTAATAATGGTCTGAAGCATAGCCAGCAAACATGAAGGGTGTGTATAGTTATGTTTTTATTCTTGGAATTTTTTTTTTATTTCAAAACATTTTTTTCTGTTACCGGGAACACTTTCTGAGCATTTTAAGATATTTGATAAATACACAAAATTTCTATTTCCGGAATAGAAATATGTTCGGTACGATCTCAAATATTTTTGTGACTTAAAAATTCTTTTATTTATTAGTAATTTTATTACTTTTTTCTTTTTTTCTTTTTATTCTCCTTTCTCTAGCCAGTCACCAACCTTAGTCATGGTCGGCCGAGCGTTGGTGAGGTCGCCAACCTTAGGGGAGCCTCGTCGGCCACGAGCGACCTTGTCCAACCACCAGTGATGCTCGACCTTGCCCAAACTTGGTCAGGTCAACCTCACCGTGGCCAAGCAAGGTCAAGCCTCTCTAGTGGCCATGTGAGGCTTGAGGGGGCCTTATAGGAGGCCGGTGAGCTTGAGGCCACCTTGCCAAGGGTCAAAAAAACACCCGAAGATACCACAAAAAATCAGAAACACATGTTCTCGGGAGCGTTACAAAAAACACCCGAAGATACCACAAGATTCGATAGGTTGTTCCATCTCTCTCCCAGTTTCCAAGAAATCAAAATGTGATTACTTTCTTCAAAGTTGAACGCCCACTTAGTTTGATCTAGGCATGGACCAATGATGCCTTCTTTTGCGATGCTATAGAGTTTAGGCCAATTTCGATCCAAAGAGGCCTAATTTTTTTTTTTTAAACTCTGATGTTAGGTATAGTCTTAATTCTACTCCAAATTTTTTTATCTTAGAAAAAATTCAATTTTAGGTCTAGTCACAAATCTATCCCAAATTTTAGGTTTAGTCCCAAATTTTTCCCGAATTTTGTTTCACCTAAAAAAAACACCAACTTGTAATCTATCCTTAAATCTACCCAGTGGTTCAATACTAATTTGATGTGGCATCTCCACATCAATGACAAATCCACATCAATAAGGTGCCATTGAAAATTATCTTCAAATTATAATTGCTCTAGGATGTAAAAATTAGGGATGACTAACAGAGGTAGATTTAGGACAAGAGTAAAAATCGATGATATTTCTTTTCGAGGAGAAAAAGTTTGGGATGGATTTAAGATTGTACATAAAGTTAGGGATTTTATGAGACAAAAAATTCAGGGAAGATATCTGACTAGACCTAAAGTTTGAAGTTTTTCTTAGATGAGAAAAAGTTCAGGACAAAATTAAGACTAGAACTAAAATTTGGAGTTTTTTTTTTTAATAGAGAATTAGGATGATCCAAGGATTCAGGCATTTTTATTTGAATTTGGCCTATAAATTGACCCAAAAATGGCCACCAGCCACTAGCCACACATCTATATATATTCACACTTTGATGACATGTGGTATGCTTCAATGTGGTAAAGTCTTGTGGATCGATCCTAGGAGTGAGCATGGTTATGAATAACTAGAATGGTGGGACTTGTCCAATTCTAGGTTCCAATGTATGCGGGGTAAGTTACGAATTGCAAAAATTGGAGAATCTCTTTTGATGGATAGATTCGAAGTTTTAGGTAGGTGAAACTTAGAATCGAAACTTGAATTAAGTTCTCATGTTTTTCTTAGTTTAAGTCTTCATACAATCTTGTAGTATTTAATGATATTTGATAATAAATCTATGATTTGGAACCACTAGTTTGAATTTCTATTTTATAACTGAGACCTTTACTTTATTAATATTTCATATTTTTCATGTGTCTAAATATAAATTATGGTAAGTGGATTGTAATAGCAAATTATTGGTGAGCATGGTTTTAGGTGAAAACCTAGAATAAGAGAATCAGATAGGCTTCTAACAATCTGGTTTTAGGTTCCAAGGTATGTGTGATACGTTTCGAGTTCTGAAGATTGGAAAACCTATTTTAATAAGTAGGTTCCAAGTTTCAGGTAAGTAGAATTTGGAACTTGGAACCTAGAACTTGAAATAATTGTTTTTGCTATATTCTATGGCGTTTGATGATAAGTATTTAATCATAAATCAATAGTATGAGCTTCCATTTTATTATTAAGACTTTTACTTTATTAATGTTTCATATTCTTCACGTGTCTAAAAATAAGTTGTAGTCAATAGATTGTAGCAATAAAGGGTGGTCATTAAAGATAACGATCCACCACAATCGTTCAATTAATAATATAAGTGGAATTTGGAATCCATAATAGGGTAAGTTTTAAGTTCTAGGAAATGTAGGGTAGGTTCTAAGTTCGAAAAAATAAAGAACCTATTCCAGCATGCAGGTTCCAAATTCTAGGTGGAACTTATACGAAATTTGGAACCACTTAGTTTTACAGCAAGTAGTGGTCATTAAAGTAATGATTTTTTACAATTGTTCAATTAATAATACATGTGAAACTTGAGTAGATCTTGGCATTGACCTTAAAACCTATGACACGGTAGGTTCCAAGGTATTTAGGTAGGTTCTAGATTTCAAAAATTAAGAAACTTGTTTTTCAAGTTTGATGTGAAATCTATACGAAAATTGAAATCACTTACATGATCAAATCTCTAAAGAAAGTATGAAAGTTTTTCCATGATATTAGAATCTTACGTATCGAACGCTAGCAATAAATATGAGTAAAACATAGACGCCTACACATTATGATTTTCAATGCTTTGATTGCTTGATTTTGGATGTTGCGTATTTGGGGTTCAAGTCACTACATGTCCTACTTAGCATGGCTTGGCACGATGCTTGCCACCCTATGCATGGAGTGGTACTCAGTATATGTGGACAAAACGATTTATTTATAATCATGAAATTAGTCAAATTGATAAAATTTCGATATCCATTATTATTTGTAAGTGAAAGTATTGAGGAATGGTTCATAAAAGAAGGCATGGGGTTCTATTCCTCAATGAACGTTGAGGGGTCTGAGGGTAGTCTGATAGGGTTGTAGGAGCAGTGCCTTTGTGATGCCGTAGGACATTTATAATTTGAGCGCATATTTTATTAATATTAGATTTGTGCTCATGAATAACTACCAGTTATAAAAATAAATCTCTTTTTTTAATAGTTAAGGGTTATGATATTAAATATAATGTGTTAATTATAATGGAATTAGGATAAAAATTTTGGTGTCTCAATTTTTTCTTAAATCGTTTTTGTTCTTTATTTCTTCGTGATCGGCCGAATCATAACAGAACGAAGGCGAAGGAAAGAAAGATAGACATGGTTGAAGACCTCACGAGGACTGAGGAGCAATCTATAAAGATCTTTTCATCGCCCTCGGTCTTGGTCGTTTCTAAATTCATCAAAGCGCAGGTCGTCGAGCGGATGATATGATTGCAAGAGGCCAAAACTATCAAAGTGAACTGTACAAATCGCTTCGTCTTTTTCTCGGTTGCGTGCAGGAAGCAACTGATGCTCCCTGAGCGTTGGGGTCCTCCGCACATGAAAAAATCTCCCGACAAAATTTAGTGTTTATAAAAGTGCTTTTGTGCACAATTTTCTCCGTCTCCTCACTTGAAAAAATCTCCACGACAAAATTTACTGTTTATAAACGTGCTTTTGTGCACAATTTCCTCTGCCTCCACGCACGAAAAAATCTCCATGACAAAATTCACTGATTACAAAAAGTGTTTTTGTGCACAATTTTCTCCGCCTTGTCGATGCCACATAAGTCTCGCCACATGTATCTACTTTTGTCCATAATTTTCAAGTCGTCTCATGCTGACGTCACGTGGGTGACGTGTGAATTCGTTAGGAGGGTCGGCTGGCTAGCTAGGGTTTTGCTCCAGGTTGGGTTGGATTTTCTTGGGTGCTCCTTCCTTGGAGATCCTGAGCTGGGACTCACAGCGAAGTCAATGAATAGGCACATGACTAGAGTAAGCTATAAGTCATTGTCAATGGCTATAAGAAATGCTGTCAATAGTGGTTCACGCTAAATAGATGATATGGTTGATGATTGTCGATAAGGATATTGATTGAATGAGTCAAAAATGAATTACCAACCAAAACGCCGCAAAAAGATTGGATACTTAGAGGGTATCGGGATGTAGTTATAAAATTTCAAATTTAAAATCACTACTGAGTGGAGCTACAAAGACCAATAAATCATGGAGCAAGAATGGATGAGGACATAAATAATCAAAATGCAACTTTAAAAGAGCAATCACTTGAACAAGATCATGGTTAGAGTATGGGCACAAAATTCTCGAAGATGTAGAGACATGGAGACATGGCTACGACTAGAGGAATTGCTCTTACATGGTTATGGCATGACCACTACATATACCATTGTTAATCTACTGGAGAACTCACGAGCGCACAAAAGAAAAAATGTTATCTTGCAATTACTCTTCAATTGATGCATCGTAGTTTTCATTTTCAGACTTGTGTCATAGATTAAATTCTAGTGTGTTTTTCAGCTATAGGTTTCAAATTTCCTTCATCGCTTAAATTCTAGCGTTGCCTCTTCATGTTTTCGAACTTTGTCGTCAATTAATTCCAACATAATTTGTATACATTTAGTTCTATTCATAGTGGCTATATTCTCAAGTTTTGTTGATATAGTTTGTGTACGTTCAATTCCGTTTAAAGTGAAGTTATTGATTATCTTATCACTAATAAAAGAATACTTTGCACATGATTGGTAATATCCGAGCCAGTGCTTTGGTCTGAATACGTATTTGGGGCCTTTCATTTCTCTCGCTCAATCTCAGTATTAATAGTTCTGACGTCACTCCTTCATCTCCCCCCTCCGCAAAAGCTGAGAGGTCGATCCTCTCTCTCTCTCTCTCTCTCTCTCTCTCTCCTTGCCCTCCAAACGTCCGATCCTCTCCCGCTCTTCCTCCCTCTGTCCATCCGTTGATCCATCCAATCCAGCGGTCGATTTGTCCATCTCCTGCCCATCGCGCACGTCGTCTTTCTTCTCGCCCGGCTCGAGAATCACGTTGCCGCGAGTGCTTGATTTTGAGACTCCGATTATCAGGGGCCCGTGTGTGAGGGAGAGTGGAGGCCGAGTGGTCCGCGGGTTTCGGGTTATGGCGGGATCTTATATGAAAGACGCTGCCTTTGTCTAATGGGGAGAGGGGGGTGCGAATGGAAATTATCACCATCTCAAATCCACAGTCATATTGAGATATCGCTATCGATTTTTTCAAAATTATCAATATAATGATCATTTAGAGGTTCATTATTTGAACCTACATCTTCACCGATACTTTTACTCTCCTTAGGAACAACAACCTTTTGATATTGATAGTTTTGAAGAAATTAATTGCCATTTTTTGATGCAGAGCAAAATTAAAATTGAACTTAAAGTTGATTTTTCTTTCAGGAAATTTGGCCTTTAAATGGATATGCACATATTAATAGCCACGGAGTTTCGATTCGTTTCTCCTTTTTCTGTCATTATTCAAAATTCTCAACATGAACTCATGATATTACATTATAAGATGAACCATGGATGGGAATGCAACACAGAACAAACCAACAAGAACTCGCCATGCTGCTTTATTTACAGCACGCAGCACGCAGCACCCAGCACACAACACACTGATTACACAACACAGAGGAACTTTCTTCTTTTCCTCGAAAGATAGTGGCGCTCCATGTCCACAACGGGGCGACAGTGCTCGTATCTCCCCTAAAAGATGGTGCATGAGTTCTCGCTCGCCTTCTCGCTCGCCTTCTCCCTCAACTCTTCAAGCTTGTACGTGCCCTTAAGCTTGTCGAACACCCATGGCAAAATTTTGTCCCGTTTCCGCCCCTGCAAAATCGATACATGTATTCTCTCATGCCGTCATGGAAGTGAGATTATGTAGGAAGGAATAAGAATGAGACGAATTAAAGACAATTGAATCGGATTATGTCACGGTGATTCTGTCCACTTGAGGTGGTGATTTCGTGCGGGTGTGAAGAGAGGGATCTTACTTTGCCATTAGCTTCTCGCATCGTCCTAGGAGCGATTCTCGCCTGCATGACATAGTGTTCATAGGTAAATACATACTTGAACTCAAGTGATTACCTTTTTTCCTGCTAATAAAGAATTAAGTTTTCTTTTTTTTCTTTTTTTTTTGGGTATGGCAAAGGCGAATATCATGTCTGAGTATTGTAAAACTCATTCAGCTTTCGAAAATCGCTTTACAAACGATACTATTATCTTCCGGACCAACTTACGCGAACCAAGGTGGTGCTTTCATGCGGGTGTGAGAGAGAGGGATCTTACTTTGTCATTAGCTTCTCGCACCATCCCAGGGGCGATTCTTGCCTGCATGACATAGTGTTCATTTGTAAATACATACTTGAACTCGAGTGATCACCTTTTTTCCTGCTAATAAAGAATTAGGTTTTCTCTTCTTCTTCTTTTTTTTTCTTTTTTTGGGGTATGGCAGAGGCGAATATCATGTCTAAGTTTTGTAAAACTCATTCAGCTTTCAAAAATCGCTTTACAAACCATACTATTATCTTCTGGACCAACTTATGTGAACCAATGTGGTGATTTTGTGCAAGTGTGAGAGAGATCGATCTTACTTTGTCATTAGCTTCTCGCGCCGTCCCAGGGGTGATTCTCGCCTACATGACATAGTGTTCATTGGTAAATACATACTTGAACTCGAGTGATTACCTTTTTTCCTGCTAATAAAGAATTAGGTTTTCTTTTCTTTTCTTTTTTTGGGGTATGGCAGAGGCGAATATCATGTCTGGGTTTTGTAAAACTCATTCAGCTTTCGAAAATCGCTTTACAAACCATACTATTATCTTCTTGACCAACTTATGTGAACCAAGGTGGTGATTCGTGCGGGTGTGAGAGAGAGGGATCTTACTTTGTCATTAGCTTCTCGCGCCGTCCCAGGGGCGATTCTCGCCTGCATGACATAGTGTTCATAAGTAAATACATACTTGAACTCGAGTCATTACCTTTTTTTCCTGCTAATAAAGAATTAGTTTTTTTCTTTTCTTTTCTTTTTTTGGGGTATGGCAGAGGCGAATATAATGTCTGAGTTTTGTAAAACTCATTCAACTTTCGAAAATCGCTTTACAAACCATAATATTATCTTCTGGACCAACTTATGCGAACCAATGTGGTGATTTCGTGCAAGTGTGAGAGAGAGGGATATTACTTTGTCATTAGCTTCTCGTGTCATCCTAGGGGCGATTCTCGCCTGCATGACATAGTGTTCATAAGTAAATACATACTTGAACTCGAGTCATTACGTTTTTTCTTGCTAATAAAGAATTAGGTTTTATTTTATTTTCTTTTTTTGGGGTATGGCATGTCTGGGCTTTGTAAAACTCATTCAGCTTTCGAAAATCACTTTACAAACCGTACTATTATCTTTTGGACCAACTTACGCGAACCAAGGTGGTGATTTCATGCAAGTGAGAGAGAGAGGGATCTTACTTTGTCATTAGCTTCTCGTGTCGTCCTAGGGGCGATTCTCGCCTGCATGACATAGTGTTCATAAGTAAATACATACTTGAACTTGAGTCATTACCTTTTTTCCTGCTAATAAAGAATTAGGTTTTTTTTTTTTTTTGGGGTATGGTAGAGGCGAATATCATGTATGGGCTTTGTAAAACTCATTCAGCTTTCGAAAATCGCTTTACAAACCATACTATTATACCAACTTACGCGAACCAAGGTGGTGATTTTGTGCAAGTGTGAGAGAGAGAGGGATCTTACTTTGTCATTAGCTTCTCGCGTCATCCCAGGGGCAATTCTCGCCTGCATGACATAGTGTTCATAAGTAAATACATACTTGAACTCAAGCCATTACCTTTTTTCTTGCTAATAAAGAATTAGGTTTTCTTTTCTTTTCTTTTTTTGGGGTATGGCAGAGGCGAATATCATGTATGGGCTTTGTAAAACTCATTCAACTTTCGAAAATCGCTTTACAAACCATACTATTATCTTCCGGACCAACTTACGCGAACCACGCCTGTACATGTTGTCTATGTAGTCGGGGTGAAAATCTTTTTGAAGGAGAAGATAGTACTTTTGATCTCGTCATTAGTTCCAACTTGATAAAAGGGAGGTGGACATTTCTCGTTGGAGGTAAATTTTATTGAAAATTTAAATTTTAGTAGAGTGTTGAATTTTCTGCATCATATATCATTACGAAGAATCAAGATCGAACGTCTATTTATTTTAATTTAAACTACAAATTTTACCTCTTGACCGTGTACAGGCTTGCGTTTCCATCGGTCTTTATTCTCGTCGCGGCTGAGGACGTAGAAGAAGGTGACTAGTTCCTCAAAACTGAGAGTCTCGCTGGCGTCCTTGTCCAGCTCTGCGAAGAGACCATCAGGGTCGACAGTTTGGAGCCCGGCATCGCTCAGGAAGGTCTTGAACTCGTCGAAACTTATGTTGCCGTTCTCGTCCTTGTCCATCGTATCGAAGAGGCTCCTGGCCGCCTTCTTCTGGTCCTCCGTCAAGTCCTTGAAGTGAGCAGATGCAGCCTCGCGAACCTTTTTTATATCTATCTTTGCCGAGACGGGCTTGCTTGGCTCGGTCGGCAAGGCCACCGAGGCCTCCTCTTTCTCTTCTCTCTCCTCCTCCGAGGCCTCCTCTTTCTCTTCTCTCTCCTCCTCCGAGGCCTCCTCTTTCTCTTCTCTCTCCTCCTCCGAGTACTCGTCCATCTCTCTCCCCCTCTTTCTCTCCTTTGCCTTACTCTTTGAGGATGTGTGCAAGTGCTGTTGCTATGGAGGTTATTGAAGTATTTATAGAAAATTACAGTCGAGCGTTCCATGAGTTACACGCACAAAAGACAGAAAGAAAAATATGTGAATGATTATTAGATTTTTAATGTGTGTACGATCAATGTGAATGCATGTGTTTCTACCAAAAAAGAAAAATGTGAATGCATGTGAACCACAGAAAAAGGAAGCAACAAAATTCGTGGATTAGGACGTACAAGTCCCTACATTTGCTAAGAGCAACGTTACATGGGCGAGAAAATATTATTAAAACATTTTTATTATGTGAAGAGTTAATTTTTTCATTGAATATTTAAAGAAACTAATAGTCCAATGCATGGATCCCACTTATTTCAATCCGACCGAAACTTTCTAATATTTTTATTGCCACCATCTGATGACTTGTTGGACATCCCATGAGACACGTTAATTGATTAAATCCAAGCCTTTGGTATTTACGGATGATTCCGATTAAGAATAGTTAATACTCAATTAGTAATATTCGACCTAGTGTTTTCTAATTTTTAAGCCGAAAATCTCCTTACCTTATGACCAAGAATCCTATTTTCCTAGCTATTTTGTTCTCTGAGCAATTTTAGTCTCCACTGTACCTTGAATGGGTGTCCATAACGGTATGTGAGTGAAGAGTACTAATTCAAAATCTTGAGAAAGGTAAGATAGTGTAGGGGAATGTGCATAAGGTCGGTTCAACTCGAGAATCCGACTGAACTTGCTTGGACCTATTAGTTTAAGAACGGTGCTAAGGAAAATCAGTTTGGTTCCCAATGCCAACTTGAGAAATTGAGAGGCAAATTATTCGAGGCGAAATCAACAAATACCCGTAGGATAGCGTTGGCTTCTTGACGGGGCCACCAATGCAGACAATTACACGCGTCATAAAATCTTTGCAATTCCAATAATTGAGGTCTATGCCTATTGAAATCATTAAAATTCAAGACAAGACAGCACTGACGTGCCTTTGAAGCGGTTTCTAATTAAACCCGTTTTGAAGCATCTTCAAAAGAATAAATGTTTTTGCATCCATAAAAATCGAACCATTCTCTTCAATATGAACAAATAACAAAATAATCACTTGACTTATATATGTATTATAATAAAATTATGCTACTTTTATATCGTATCATATAAATTATATTTTTACACAAAATAAAAAAGAACCAATTCTGGGATAAAATTGACAATCAAACTGGAACTGACTGGAAATCAACCCATCTATGTTGGAGAATATTTTCAAGTGATTTTGATAATATCCAAACTATTGTCAATATAATATTTACTATGAAATGTGTAGATGTTCATACAAAAACCTGCATAATATCCATGGTGTAATCCAATGAAAGGAAGTATGTCCTAAGTCCTGATACGATTTTTCAGTAAACAATATAAGTGGACTTGAAGATAAACCAATGTCGATATCTATGTTGAAGTTGTAAATATCAAGTCTTTGGTGCTATGGTAACCACATACATTTAATGATGTTCATTGGATTAGCAAATTAGCCTTTGTGGTTTTGGAATTGCACATCAGCAGAATCTAGATGAGACCAATAATCAAGAATTTATGTTGTGTAACAGGTTTGTTAGAAACTACATGGAAGGGACAACAACACATGCTATTTTTAGGTAACGTGCAAATGTTTGGGAAAAAAGATTGTATGGGCAGTTCTATCTTTGGATAGTAGCTCAACGGTAATTCTAACGGCTCTTTGCTTCTTCAATCCACCTCCAATGGATAGATCGAAGATTTGTTAGAGAGAGCAACATACCAAGATCTAAACATTTGTCTCTAACTATGTTCCAAGTGATATGCTCTCTTTCAACTATTCTTTTAGCATTGTATTCGTGCTATTTAAGTAATTGTGCTAAATATTAAGTGTACAAGAGCAAGAGTAGCATGTGATCTATCTTGTAAAATGATCAATAATTACTTATTGTAACTTTCTCAACAAATTACTAGTGCAATCTAGCTCAACTTGTAGCTATTAGTCTCAAGAGTGGATGTGAGCTTCAGTATAAAGCCAAACCACTATATTTCACTCTTACTAGCACACGATTCCAACATCACATTGACCTGTTCTTTACTTAGTGCCAATTAATTTTCACGAAAGATTGTCAAGTTTTCTAAAACAACCTATTCACCCCCTCTAAATTGTATTGTTAGCCCCTAGCAACAGAAACCCAATCACTCTTGAGATAGAGGCAATCTAGAAAACACAAAATAATTTCCAATTAGCAATAAAAAATTGAGAGTAGACAACATGAACCTTCAATGATTAATTGCCATAATTCACAATTTTTGCTTTTAGATCATGGAACGGATAGGGATCCAACTATAGGATTATTGAATTTCATACTTGACAATCTATATAGTCTATCAATCTCGAGGAGGAGACAGAGAGTCATTCCAAAATTTGGGAACAATTTACTTTAAGATAGAGTGAATTTAATGATTATTTTCTCAAGCCAATTCAAATCTTTGATTTTTGCAAGTTCCATATATTCAAATGAATCTCGGAGGTTGAAAACTCTTTGATAAAACGGAAAAAAAAATGAGTCACCGAAGCAATAAATATCCTCTTTCCAATTTTAAACCAAAGCTTTTTCTTGTTGATCTTAAAACATTTTATTGATAAATAAGTCTTTTTAATCCTTTTATATGATCGTCTTCAATTATTTCGATCAAGACCGGGAAGCTACGTATTGTAGCTGGGGAGGAATCCAATATTTTAACCTGGTAAACACGAGTGTGGAAAACGAAATAGAAATGACGCGTCTCTGAGGCAGAAGCTACTTTTGCTAAAGCATATTTATTTTTGTGCACAATTTTCTCCGCCTCTTTAGACGCTATCAAATCTCACCACATGTATCTACTTTTGTGCACAATTTCCAGGCGTCTCATGCGCTGTCTGGGGTGGGCTGACTCGCTAGGGTTTTGTTCTTCAGGTTAGGTCAGATTTCTTGGGTGCTCCTTCTTTGATATGCTGAGCTTGGACACACAGCAAGGTCAATGAATAGGAACGTGACTAGAGTAAGCTATAAATCTTTGTTGATGGCTTGGTGTACTGTAATGATATCATTGATAGGTTGTCAAATAGTTGATTGCAGACAAAGATATTGGTCAAATGGGTCAAATGGACACAGATCAAAAAAAATGCCACAAAAAGGCCGAATACTTAAAGAGTGTCAAGATGCGGTCATAAAATTTCAAATTTGAAATCAGTGATAGTGGAGCTATGAAGACCAGTAAATCATGGAGCAAGAATGGACGAGGTGAAGGATCAAAACATGATTTTAAAGGAGCAATCAGTCGAAAATAACATCATGACATCGTAAGAATATAGGCACAAGATTCTCAAAGATGTGGAGACATAGAGATATGGTGAGACATAGAGATATGGTTACGACTGCAGGAGAATTGCTCCTAGAAGGTGATGGCATGAGCACTATATATACCATTGTTAATCTACTGAGACCTCGTGAGCACAAAAAAAAAAAAAAAAAAAACAAATATGTTATCTTTCAACTACCCTTTAATTAATGCATTGTAGTTTTAATTTTTAGACTCGTGTCATCAATTAAATTACAGTGTGTCTCTTAGCTGTAATTTTAGATTAGCGTCATCGTTTAAATTCCAACATCACCTTTTCATGTTTTTGAACTTTGTGGTCAATTAAATTCCGGCATACTTTGTGCACATTTAGTTTCGTCCATAATAGCTACATTCTCAAATTTTGTCGTTGTTCAAATTTCAATTAAAGTGACGGTTTCTGGTGGTTTAGCTACACCTAAAATTGGAAACTAGACCACCGATTCCCATTTTTTTGGGATTGGGGATCGAACCGGACGGTCCTAGGATCAAGAACCGACTCGGACCGCACGACCAATTTAAGTCTAATGGAACCGACCACTAGAGGTGGCTCGAGCCAATAAATTCGCCGACCCATATTTGACCTATTTTTGTTTTTGATACATATTCTTGTAGTGTAAATCTAATAATCCATACCCGACCCGACTCATATGCTAAAATCCACTTATATATATATATATATTAAAAAAACCTGCGCTCACTTTAAGCTATATGCTAATTGAATAAAAACCTCAAATTAAATTAAAAAATAGTAAATAAAATAAAAAATTGTTGAAAAGAACCTATAAATTGAAATATTTATAGAATTAGACTATGCACATACTTCTCTTATTTAAAGTGAGCATACCATTGAGCAACTGAAAATTGTAACGTGAAACTAAGTATTAGCTATTTGAACACTATCTAAAGAAACATCCGTGAAGGCAAGAATGAAATGGTCTTTCGCAAGTCGGATTTATGTGAGCTTCATCAAATCTAGAATTTGAAAGTAAATGCTTCTCTTAGCCAAGAATCTCATTTGCTCGTTCAAAAGAAAATAATTCTATACCTACATCTGTAATTCAAACAAAACTGTCCACTCCTGGAAATCCTAGAAAGACAGACAAAAAGATGTAATGCTCAAAAACTTCTTCACGTACAATTATCACCCACTTCCCTCCTTCCGGACTAAGTTGACTTCATACAGGTCAACCAAGTGCAGAGGAGGTACAGGCAAGTCCCAAATATGATGATATCTTTGAATTTCTGGAGGTAGAAAATTCTAAACCTAATACCAATTACAGTTCATCTTTTGGCACAATGAGATGGAAACTCAACTGGCCTTCCTGATTAGCTTGCTGCAACTTTTTGCACATGTACTCCCAACCTGCAAATCCCATAAATCTTCTCCCCCTCCATGTCATAATGAAACAATGTAAAAATGTTCACATGGACTGATTAACATAGTACAACTTGTTTATGGTTGGCCACCTAATCGATTTCCTAAACTCTGAAACTTCTACAGATATCGCAAAGAAGTCAACTTGTGTAGCTCTCACATGTTTGACCCAGATTCTCTAATATTTTGCAATAATCCATCAATCATCTTTAGACCTTATTGGACAATAAAATTCAGAATGTGTGCACCACAACGTACATGAAAAAACTTCTCATTACACAACAAAGAGGATCTCATAGAAGGTGTACTTTCCAAATATCAACCCATATTGTCATTGTATGATGCATTATCCAATGTGATACTAAAAATTTTCCTCTTAATGCCCCACCCTCTCCAACAAAGTTAGCTTAATTTTTCCAATAAAATGGCGCCATTGTATGGAGGTGGCACCTAGGAAGAAAGCACAAAACCTTTGCATGCAATTCCCAATTCTCATCAATGTAATAGGTAGTGACGGTCATATAATGATCGAGTTGTCCACGAAGTCCGAGAAAGTTAGAAGTTAAACATATTCGGCAGAAGAGTGACATAATATTTGATTTCAAATTTCTCTTCTCCTTCTCATAAACTTTTACCACATCACTTTTTGCCGTATTCCTTGATATGTGCTCCACATTGGGATTAAGATA